>JACBWW010000028.1:9862726-10175857 GCA_020086605.1 Lanius collurio | reverse complement strand
CAGGGGCGTTGGTCATTTTATAGTGTTTGCCTTCCAGAGCAGCCGCTCCACACACTGAAGCCCTGCTTCCCGGGAAGTGGCTGAGCATTGCTCACCAATGGGAAGTAGAGATTAATTTATTTTTTTCCATTTTCTTATGTGCACACATACTTCTGCTTTTTTTTCTTACTTTGGTATACTGCCTTATTTCAAATCCAGCTGGGTTTTACTTTCTCTAACTTCATCTCAGTGTGATTAGAAACTATTTCTATTCTTGTTTTTTACATCCTTTACATGTTTGGTTTATGTTGGAGTTCAATTCCTTGTTCATTCAAGAAGGTCCCCAGATACCTTTGCTTGATCTCTAGCTTGCTAGATTCAGGTTGGAGGTGCTCTTCAGCCCCTGGAAGTGGCAAGCAGGGACATCAACATGGTTTCCAGGCCTAGAAGCTGCTCTTGGTTTGTAGGAACTGTGGTAGCCATCCCTGTGCTGCTGGGCTGCTGTAATTATCAGGGACATCAAGGCGATGTGTGGGTAAGAAGGGAGAATTTTCATTTCATTCTCATCACCATTGAACCACAGATCAGCAGACCTGTGAGTTACTTACTTGCTTCTAGCCTACTCAGTGCCAGTGACCAGCAGGAGGCAGCATCAAAAGCTTTGGATATTGAGCATTACCTCACAGTTAGTTTATTTTACTTTGGAAGTTTTTCTTTGCGTTTTATGTGTCTTTTCATACAGATCACAACACTGTTATTTCTGCTTATGTTGTACTTCCTCTATTTTATTCCATCTAATGTGTTGAATCAGAATGATTTTGACAGTTAGGAGTGGGCTACTCATTATAAAGTCCAACTACTGCATTGGATTGCTTAGAAAGTAGAGCTACTTGATATGTCATGATCTATAGAACTGCTTCTAGAGCAAAGTCTAGATAGTTAGGAGTCTGGGAAAACAGTAACACCACAATGTACAGTTTATGGGTCTTGGCAGGCCTTTGGTGTCTTCTAATTTTGCAGATATTTTTGTCTTGTTTGAAAAGATCTTGTGAGGCTTACACTCTGCAGCCTCTGTTCTGAGTCCTTGCAAGTGTCTGTGCTTAGAAATCAGCTTCACAACAGGTATTTGAGTTCAACATAGGTAAAGTCTTGAACACCTCCTTAATCTTCAGCCTACGGCAGGAGGTGTGGTTTTTCAGTAATGAAACATTGTTTGCCCAGCAGTTGCATAGCTTTCTTGTTAAATTTAAAAACAAGCCGCTGGTCAGGAATTGGACATTTTCTCCAGAGGACCAGAACAAATGCATATGGAAAGAAAAGCTTGTGTCTGACAGCTTAAAAAATAATTGGATAGGATGATACTCAGTGTATCTCAATTCCAGATGGAATTAAAAACTATGAAACAGTTTATTGTGTTCAGTTATGAGTGGACTTGGTTGCTTTGTCCACCCAAGGGGGGTTGAGGAGGTATGGAAGAGGTGAAAGGGTTTCTTTGGAAAGCAAACATTAAAGTAGCTATTCTGAACTGCTTGGATTTGGTAATTCATGATTTTACTGGGACTAGTCCAACCCAGGCAGTCTGTCTCCCTGCCTTAGGTCTCCTTAAAGTCATCCTGCCAAATGAGACTTGGAAGTTTATGTCTTCAAGAAGCTCAGGGCCAAATGGGCAAGTTGAGCAAGTTTATTCATTCCTTAGCCATAGGTTTTTTTCTACCTTGTTGGAAAAGGGTAGCTGTCATTGTCCTTGTTGCTTCTTTGGCTGAATGCAGGCAAACTTTACTCTCTGTGTTCCTTTAACTTTGAACATAGGACTTTAGCTCTTGTGTGGCTCTCATGCGGAAAGAACAAGGCATTGTGACTTAGCAGGTTCCACATTAGATAGTTACAAGTTTTTGAGGTCAGTCCTCTTCAGCCAGCACAAAGGTACCTTGCACAAAGCCTCTGGGTGGAACTTGAAGGATCACAGCATTGTTCAGGGTACTGCTTATTTAATCTCCAACATACTCTCTTCTGTTTTGCTTCTGCAGCAGCCTTAAGAGTCTGCCGATCTGCGTGGAAATGAGACAGGAAGGATTTGAAGAGAAATATCCAAGAATTAGGCAAAAGACAGAATGACAGTATCAAGTTCCAGTTGCCCAGTACTGGCTAACAGTGCATGGAAGGGGAGAGAGGGAAAGGAGATAAATCTGACTAGTTCTTGAGGATCTTTTTTACTTTTGCATAGGTGAAAAGCCTAGATAAAGTATTTTGTCTTATTTGAGAAGCAGAGATATTCTATCCTAAGTATTCTTGTAGTAAAATCACTTGTACAAACTTCAGTAGGAAGTAGTGAATGTGCTGTTTTGTAGCATGAGTCTAAAGGTCAAAGAATCTACTTGAGCATATTAAAATATTTCTGACTGACAGTTTGAGGCAGCAGGTAAATAACTTCTGTCCAAAAGGGTCTGAGAACCTCACTGTTAAGTGACAGTTGATTTCAACACCTCTGTTGCAGAAATTGACAAGCTGCTGAACGGGCAAAATACAGGTTGAATGCCTACTTCTGCCATTCTTTCTTAGGCCTGTGAAAATGATGTAGCAGAGTTTATCTTGACCTCATCAGTAATTATGATTATGTGTCATTTGGTAGCAAGCTCAACAGGTACAAAAAGACACAGCACTTTAAAAACACTTGCAAGCCTCTAAGTGCTTCAGACTATCTTTCTGTGCCTTTGGCTACATATGACTCTGAAATCTTAATTCCTTGTATCTTTTAGTGCTTTTTAATGAGAACTCGTGGAACATGGGACATTCATGGAACTTCTTAAATTTGTCACTTTAATCTTAGAGTCAGCTGAGAACACTTTCTCCACCCAGGCTTGCTGGAATATGTACCTGGCTTTTTCTCATTTATTTGGAAGAAGTTATTGTATATGAGTTCATGTAGTCAGCTTATCCTTTGTGGTCTAAGTTGCATTCCTTCTGTATTTTCAGAAGCCAGCTCCCAAAAAAAACCCTCAAAAACAAACAAACAAAAAAAGCCACCAACCAACCAAAAAAAAAAACCAAAAAAACCAACCAAAAAAAACCCAAAAAACAAACAAAAAAAAAGAACCCCAGAAAAACCCCACTGAACTGGCTTTGCAAAGTAGCTGTTCTGTCTGCTCTTGGAGATATTTTAATGTCTCAGAACAAATAACACTTGTATTTCAGCTGATTATGAAATGTTTATTTTCTGGGATTTTCCTTTTTTTTTTTTTTTCCTAAGGTTTCTTATGCACGACCAAGTTCAGCTTCTATCAGAGATGCAAACTTGTATGTTAGTGGACTTCCAAAAACAATGACCCAGAAAGAACTGGAACAGCTCTTTTCCCAATATGGACGCATTATTACTTCTCGTATTCTGATTGACCAAGTCACTGGTAAGTAGGCAGTTTTACATGGCCTTTCATTTTTGGACTCACAGTTTAAGAAATATTTCATCTTTCAGTACAATAGTCTTGTCTCTATAATGTATAAAAGGTATATGTAGGCCAGAAAATGCATTTTTCTCCTGGAACTGCTCATAAATATGCAGGGACAAAAATAGACTGTGTAGTGTACTGAGCCAGCTTGAGTCATTTCCACCCTGAAGGTGCAGGTTTGAAGCTTGTTTGATGACTTGTAATAAATTTACAGCTGCCATAATCTTCCTTTCCAAGCTGCTGCATGAAAATAGTTTCTCAGCGCCTTACAAAATGCTATTAAACTTTTTTTTTCTAAAAAGAAAATTTTCTGTGCAGCTGGTTCTCTGAGGCTAGGATTACAGAAGCCTCAGACTGGCAATTGCTGTTGAGACTGTTTTCAAGGCTAACGCATTAAATTTGGGCACACATGTGAACTTTGAGTTCCTCACGAGCAAATAAGTTTGGTGATTACCCATGCCTTAAAGTACTAAGATGTAGCAGGTTTTTTGCATTATTACAATATGTGTCTTAATCAGGTAGTGGTTGTCAGTGACACTTTGTGGTTACTCTTCAGAGTCGGACAGTAATGCCTGAAAACACAGTAATGTGGTTTTTTTGCTGTCTCAAATGGCTGATCTTGAGGAGCTTTATAATTTTCTGCATCACCTGCTGTGAGGTCTCTGCCAGAAATAAGAAATTGAATAAAAAGCCAAGTACATGACAGGGGTATTGAGTGTACAAAGCAACATACAAAGAAGCAGGGCTCTCCAAGTTCTCCCCCTTCGGCACACTAAGGGGTGGGTCGGAGGAAGTAATTTACTCGCATAATTATTCCCTGAATAAGCTAGGTTTGATTTATTTATTATTTTGTACTTGTACCTTTTCAAAGTCACATATCTTCTTGGGTAACAGTTTTCAACTGTAGAAGGTCATAAAGTTTTTAGATTGTCTTACTTTGAAAAGTTTCTACATGCCAGCGTTTGAGTCTTGGCTGACCCTTAGAGGAACTTGCATGTACTCCTTTGAGTTCCACTAAGTTAAAAGAAATCTCGATATTGACACCTTGTACTTACAGAGTATTGTAATAGTGTGAATCGTTGAGAGTGAAGAGAGGCTTGGAAAGGAAAGCTAGAGGCCAAATACTGACTTGTAGCATATTTATGAGATAGATTCCTAGTCTTAGTGCAATAAATAGCTGTTCACAGTAGGTTCCTGTATGTCCATACATAGAACTAGATGGAAATTAACAAATGGACCAATAAGTAAATACAATTGAACTTCTAATATGCATGGTAATTATATTCATGTTCATAAATCCTGCTATTTGCAGCTTATTTTTCTGACATATAGACTGCTAAGGCTTGAGTTTTCTTGCCTCCTTCTTCTTAGTAATTTGGAAGAAGTAGGCTCAAAATGGTATAAATAATAAAGTTGTGACACAAACTGACAGATAAAAAAATGCAAAGTTGAAGCTGAGACATTTGCCTCTTTAAAGCTTTCTTAGACCTGTTCATTGTCACTTCAATTGTTTAAATCATCACTGTTTATGAACAGAATATATTTCTTGTCCTTAATATCTTTCTCAGTTGAGGATAGTTGTCTGACTCATCTCGTTATTCATGAACTAAAATGTAAAGAGGCTCTAAATGGCGCTAGAAATACTGCAAAAAAGACATTGATCTAACTAATGTTGGCTGTTAGTAACTTTAATGTTAATTGGTTCAAGTATCCACAGCTCAATGTGTTTGTGTCTAAGACATTTTGGGGTTTTGATGTGTGATGTTCCAATGACCTTCCATAAACACCTTCAGATTCCCTTGCATGTTGCCTTTGACTTTTCTATACCAAGAAAAATTTCCTTCAAAAATAATACCTAGTGATGTATGGTGATACACTGAAACCACATCTTTTACTTAGAGATAGCCACCAATTGCTTAAACATTGCCATGATTCCCATTATTGCAATATAATATGTGCACATCATCATCCTCTCAGCATATTTGCTCCAAAGAGAGTTTCAGGGGATACTGCAGGAGAACAAAAGCCGGGGGGGGGGGTTGCTGCTAGAGAGCAGAAAACTAAGCTATTTAGAGAATTTTTGTGACTTTAGATACTGCAGAGTAGCATGAGATGACCAAAGGTTACAGCGCAGCTTGGTTGGGTTCATCTCCATCCAACAAAATTGCTTTGTTTCTGAATTCCTCTTTGGCTCAGTATATTTGTTTCCACTGTTTTCCCTCCCTTTTTACACAAATGTGTCTCACATCAGTTAAATTAAAACTTAAAGTCAAAATTACAGTAGAAAATTCTTACTCTACACAAAATCTCAGTTCAGTTAAGGTCAAAATTATCATGTGTTCGCAACAATTCACCATCAACAGCAACTGGTTATACAAATAAGACGTTAACATCTAATATTGTGGAGTTGGTGAATTCATTACTGTATGCTTTTTTCACCTTGTGCAGGGGTCTCAAGGGGTGTGGGGTTTATCCGGTTTGACAAGCGAATTGAAGCAGAAGAAGCTATCAAGGGCTTGAATGGCCAGAAACCTCCAGCTGCCACAGAGCCCATCACTGTAAAGTTTGCTAACAATCCAAGCCAAAAAACCAATCAGGCCATTCTTTCCCAGCTGTACCATTCTCCAAACAAAAGGTATCCCGCACCTCTAGCTCAGCAGGCTCAACGTTTTAGGTAAGTCAAATAATGTGCACAACTGTGCTGAAACTCACATGTTCCCACAGCCCTGTTTGTTTGCCTCCACTCCTGTGTTTTCCTGCTTGTCTGACTTCTCTGTGGGAAGGAAACACACGAATGTTGAACTTCATCTGTGCTCCCACAGTACAACTAAAACCAAAATGCATGCCATCCTATTGATAGCATTTCAGTGTCTAATAAGCATACTTAGCTAAACTCAGGTGGCATCTTTCTTGTACTTAGTCGCTAAATTTTTTTTTTTTTCAAAGATGACTTTTCATTTCCTATGTTATTCCTATGTTATTCACGATTAATGTGCAATACTGACCTAGATCTGGTATTTTTTCTTACCCATAAGCATGCTGAATACAGCTTCCTCTTCCCTACCTCTACATTTTTCCTCCCCATTCTGGCTTTCAGTTTTTCCCTAGTTAGTTGTTTACGTCCTCAATGCCATACTTTGTTCTTGTTGCAGCCTTTCATAATGAAAATTGTTCACATATTTTCTGCCTGTGCTTTTGGGGGATTTATGTTCCCATCATGCTGAAACTATAGCCATGCAGTTCCTTATGCTATTCAGTGTATTGAAAAGAACAGATGGTGAGAACAAAGTGAAACAAATACTGCATTATCTACATCCATAAGTACCTCGGGTTTTTTTCAGTGATTTTGATCATTTCTTCCCTACTCCTGCCCCTGAACAATGTGACTGGAATGTGATAAATAGTAATACACTCAGAGTATTTCTGTTTTATTTTTCAAGAATCAAAACCAGTTGATAGCTTGCTTCAAAGAGAATATACCAAATTTTAAAAGCTCTCTATTGGCTAGGCTTTCTTATAAGCCAAATATTCAAGAGTTCAGGGGCTTCACTTCAGAATTTCTGAATTTTCCTTCAGCTTTTTGGCCTTATGTGCTGCAGATGTCTTACAGGTGTGAGGAGTGTTCTGCCATAAGAGAGGGGATAACCAGTTTCATTGACTTTTTTGTGGATCTTCTTACCCTTTCTTAGGTAATAAAAAGGCTACCTTACAACAGTGTTCTGGATATTGATAAAAATAGGCTTGCCATTATTCCATAGAGGCAGAAATTGCAGGATAGACTCAAGTGCATCGTATGAAATAAGATCATGGGTGAGCTGTTGAACAGCCTGTGTGTTACAACATATGTATTCTGGCAAGTCTTGGCCACCAGACTCCTTGAGTTGTTCTGACTGCCCATGTTCTGAGATATTCCTCCGTGTTCAGTTTCACTCAGATGCTGGCTGGGATAGCATCGGTATTTTGCTGATACTCCAGGTAGATCTGTCATGATTTGTAAAAATCCAGCTTTCAGAATTTTTTGAGGGGGGGTGGATGTGTTTTTTATGTGGGTTTTTTGGGGGTTTGGTTTGTTTTGGTTTTTTTTTTTTTGGATAAGACATGTTTTTTTTGCACTTAGGTAATTTCAGTAGACTAACCCTGCCCTGCAACTTTAGGCTTTCTACTTTAAATTTTGACTGGTGGAAATTTATTTTTATTTAAATGGAATTGTATTTTTATGAAGCTCTATTTTCATTTCACTGGGAAGTTGTTGTTTTTTTCTGAGATACTAAGTGTAAAGTAATGCTTAAAAGCACCTTAAATGATACTGTGATTTGCCCCACATACAAGTGTAATGGTAACAAAAAGCATTGCATTATACCAACTCTGTAAATAGGAGAGGGAGTAAAATCTGTCTCACTTTTATTGATGTGGAAGGAAGAAAAAAGCTTAACTGACTGGTCCAAAAGTAAAACTGAGGTTGCAGACAATTGGGGTTTTTTGTTTGGTTTTGGTATTTTTCTTTTTTTTTTTCTTTTTTTTTTTTTTTTTTTTGTTTGTTTTTGTCAAGGACTTCAGTCTAATGTTTCATCACTAAAAGACAGTCTTAGTAAATTTTAAATCTTTACCCTGTAAAGGGAAATTATCTTTTCTTGTCTTTTATGTTTTTGCACTGTTTCATCATTCCAGGTGCGGTGCTGACTACACACTTGAGATGGCATCAATGCTTTAGATCTTTCATGTGTTAAATCTTGCGTGTTGGCATTTCAGACAGGATTACCTGATGCAGTTGCCCCGCCTCTGTTAATAGTTGTCAGAGGACTAAAAACAGCTTGAACTTCACTAGTAAAACCAACAGGATCAATATAATGCTTCATTTCTTTCTTATTAAGAGAAAACTTGAGCTGAACTTTCAAAAGCACCTCTATATAATTGTTTCTTAGTTACTATAAGATACATAACTTAAAGCATCTTTAAAAATTTTCCAGTGAAAGTCCCTAAAAATTTTTCCAGAATATTTTAAGATCTTCAAGATAACTGATGAAAAATCATAGAAGTGATACCATTACTGTATTAAGTCCTCATCTGACTCCCTTTAAAAAGGACTGGGAAGTGGTGGTGTTTCTAGAACTTTTCACCTTCCTCTCCACCCCAGATGTCAATGACAGTAGGCCTGTCTACCAATAGTAGTCAAGCATTTTTTACTTTCTTTTTTTCTGTTCTTTTAGGGATTCAGTAGTTTCTGCCAGTGTATTCCATAAACCCAGCTTGCAGCAGAATCAATGCTCTGTAGGAAACTAAATTAAGTGTATGTTTTTTGTCTAAGCTCATATTTTGTTGAGTCTTGACGAGGATCTGTAATAAGACTCCCTCTTGCTGTATCTGGGATTTGCCAGGAAAAAACAAGAGACTTTTCAAGGTAAACATTTTATGAAAAAAGCAGTTTAAGGGACTCCAGGAATAAGAGTAATAGGTATGCACTGCGTATTTTGGGTATTGGCTAGATAATTTGTAAGGATTTAGAGTTGTGGTGGTATTCTGTAGTTGGGGGAGGTGAGGGAAAAAGGATGTGGAGAAATCTTAAAAATAATATATATATAGTGTGTGTATATATTCTAGAAACACTTCATCCTGGAAAATCATAGTGTCATAAAATACCCTGGGTTGGAAGGCACCCACAAGGATCATTGAGTCCAGCTCCTGGCCCTGCACAGGACCATCCCCAAGAGTCACACCATGTGCCTGAGAGTATTGTTCAAACAATTCCTGAACCCTGGCAGGCTTGGTGACATGACCACTTCCCTAGGAACGCTGTTCCAGTGTCCAGGAACCCTCTGCGTGAAGAACCTTTCCCTAAAATCTGACCTAAACCTCCCCTGACACAACTTCAGGCCATCCCCTTGGGTTCTGTCACTGCTCACCACTGAGAAGAGATCAGTGCCTGCCCCTCTGCTTCCCCTCATGAGGAAACTGTGGAGTGTGATGAGGCCAGCCACCTCTCAGATTCCCCAGGCTGAACAAGCCGAGTGACCTCAACTGCTCCTTGTAAAGCTTCCCTTCCAGACCCTTCACCATTTTCCTGGCCCTCCTTTGGACACTCTCTAACAGCTCAATGGCTTTTCTGTGCTCTGGCACCCAGACCTGCCCCCAGCACTCGAGGTGAGGCCGCCCCAGTGCAGAGCAGAGCGGGACAATCCCCTCCCTTGCCTGGCTGGTGATGCTGGGCCTGAGGCACCCCAGGACAGGGGTGGCTCTCCTGGCTGCCAGGGCACTGCTGGCTCAGGTTCAGCTTGCCATTGACCACAACCCCAGGTCCCTTCCCATGCTTTTCAGCATCTCATTCCCCAGTCTGTCTGTACATCCTGGGTCACCCCATCCTGGGTGCAGAATATGACACTTGCCTTTTTTTAAATGTCATGTTGTTGGCGATTGCCCAGCCCTCTAATTTGTCAAGTTCTTTCTGCACTAAGGACAGTCAACAACTCCTCCTAGTTTAGTGTCATTGGCAAACTTACTGAGTATACATTCTTCAAGTCCTGCATCCAAGTCATTTATGAAGATGCTAAAGAACACTGAGCCTAAAATGAAGCTGTGTGGAATCCCAGTAGTGACCAGTTATCAGCCAGGTGTCACCCAGTTCACTGTAACCCTTTGTGCCCAACCCATGAGCCAATTGCTCACCCATCACATGATGCATTTATCTGGCTGTGTCCTGCACATTTTGTCCAGTAGGATCCTGGGAGAGGCAGTATCAAAAGCAATACTAAAATCGAAAAGTCTGACTTCCTTTGATCAGCTGGGTAAGTTATCCTGTCATAAAAAGAAATTAAGTTTGACAAGCGGGACTTTCCCTCATGAAGCCATGCTGGCTGTGACTGTGTTTTTCAAAACTTCCCAGAATAATCTCCATAATTTTACCAGGCACTGAAGTGAGACTGACAGGTCTGTGCTTACCAGGGTCATCCTTCTTGCCCTTCTTGAAAGTTAAGATAGTGTTAGTCAGTTTCCAGTCAACTCCATATTCCCAAGACCACTAAAAAGTCATTGAGAGAGTCCTCACAAAGATTGGCCAGTTTTTTGAGTGTTCTTGGATGAATCCTATCAAGTCTGATAGATTTGTAGGGATTTGGTTGGAGCAGGAGATCCCACACAAGTTTAGGGTTGTTCATCATTTTCACAGCCATGGTCCTCCAGCTTAGGACCCTGGGACCCTCTTAGCGTGTCATCAGTGCTAAAGATGGGGGCAAAGAAAGCATTAAACTTCTCTGTGTTGTTGGTGTCCCTATTTGTGCGGTGACCATCCTCATTCTGTAACTGGCCTATGTTATTTTTGGACTGCTCTTCGAGATTGACGTATTTAAAAATGTCTTTTTGTTGTCCCCCATGGTTTTGGCCAGCTTCAACTCTTGTTGAGCTTTGGCCACACTAATTTTCTCCCCCTACTGGCGAACAGCATCTCTGTATTTTCATGTCCTCCTGACTTTGCCTCCACTGTCCTTATGCTTACTTGTTTTGCCTTAGCTGTTTTGGCTGAGTAAAGCTTTCTCCCTCACAACATTTAGAAAGCAGTAGGAATACAAAAAATGGTTTTTTTGAGTTCATGTTACTACAGTTGCTGTTGGTCCAAAATACTACATCTGTCTTGACAGTCATGCCAGCAAACATGTAAGAAGCTTCAATAAAAGCCAAGTTAGTAATGTGGAAAACTTCACTAGTGTGGTCTCTGACTGTAACTTTATGATAACAGTATGTGATTTAGACTAAAAGTGTGGCAGTGGTGCACTTTATGAAATTAACTTCTTATGCTTGTGGTTACTATACAGTGTATCTATTTAGTATTCGGGTGCCACAGCTCTTTCAGTGGTGATACTTCAACATTGCATGAGGTGCCATACAGTGTAATGGATGTGACAGTAATATGCTAAGTTTCCTTAATCTTAAAGGGTGGAAAAGTCTGAAGACTGAACATGTTGCTAAATGTTTTGCAGGTTGGACAATCTGCTCAACATAGCTTATGGAGTAAAGAGGTAATAAAGGATAGTTGGTTCATTACAAACAAATTATTTTGAAGTATTTGGCAAACTCTTACTTTTCAGTAAGACTTATGTTGAACTTTTGCATGTTGAGACTTCAGCTGAAGTTGTTCATTTTGATGCATTTTGCATGAAATAGACAAACCTTTTGTAGCAGTTCCATGGAATTCCTGTTTGAAATAACTTGCTAATCCTCACTGGTTTTATAGCATGCTTTCCTTTTGATTTTCTGTTACATCATTTCAGACATACCTAGCACTGTTCTCCCTACTTGTGTATAATTTTTTGCATAGTATTTGCGCAGTTAGGGGGCAAAAAATATTTTTGATCTTACCTTTCTAGTCTGAGCAACATGTTCATTCTGTGTAAAGCTCTGTATCATTCTCTTATTTTGACATTTCTTTTCTGGGGTTCCATGTGAATAGCTGTGTTATGATTCTGTTTTGTTTTCCCTCATTCTTTAGTAGGTTTCCTCCAATGACCATTGATGGAATGACCAGTTTGGCTGGAATTAATATCCCTGGACATGCAGGAACTGGGTGGTGCATTTTTGTGTACAACTTGGCCCCTGATGCTGATGAGAGTATCCTCTGGCAAATGTTTGGACCCTTCGGAGCAGTAACCAATGTTAAGGTCATCCGTGACTTTAACACCAACAAATGCAAAGGTTTTGGATTTGTGACTATGACAAACTATGATGAGGCAGCTATGGCAATTGCCAGCCTGAATGGATACCGCCTTGGTGACAGAGTATTGCAGGTCTCCTTTAAAACAAACAAAACACACAAAGCCTAACAAGTTATTCTCAGTGCATTAATACATGAAAACTATACAACAAAGGCAATTTACAAGAAGCTCTATGCATTCGTAAATGCCTTTGTTGTATGCCAGTGTGGAAATGGGGATAAAACGACTACTTAGCATCCTAAGAATATGTGAGATTTTTTTATTGCTAATATTTGAATTAGAACTTCTTAACTATCTTTTGTGTTTGAGTATTGACAAGAGGTACAGGGTTTTTACCTGTCACAATGTGTATTCTATTGCCTTCTTTGAAGAAGGTGGACCTTTTAAAATGTTTCAGCTAAGGGAAGAAGTTTTTTTCTTTATACATGGCTGCCTTTAACCTATGAGTAAATACTGAGGCTTTGTGTAATACTGTAATTTTTCTTTTGTCATTTCTTTATTGCTTTGTGTTTAATTTGCATTGTAATGCATTATTGTTTTGTTGTTCAAGAAAAGTATCTGAAGTTTACATTTTATTTATAAAGTTATAAGCAGTATTTATTTCATCATCTTCATTTGGGTTGGGGAATGGGAACACATTATAAAAGCTTATTGTAAGAATACTGGAGAACTTTTCGTAAAGCAGTACCTTGCCAAAGAGATAAGAGCCTCTTTGATGTGGGTTTACAAAAGCATCTATTTTTATAAAAAAAAATAAAAAAATTTGGAGAAACTTTTTACTGGTCCTGGAACAAATATTTTGACTTGAATACTTTGAGCAATCTCTTCGTATGACACCTAGTGAGCTTTTAAAACTTACCAGGAAATTTGCAGTTGTTGGGAAGAAATTTAGAAAGATTTATGATGTAGAACTACTTTTGAGACCTTTGTATTAAGAAGTAAAGTCAATGGGATGCACTGTTGGTTTCATTTTTTGTAATCATCAGTGGAGTCATTGATCATCCTGGTTATTAAGTGATAGGTGGCTCACTTTAATTTGTGATTTTGAAACAAATGAAAATTTAGAAAAAGAATATAAGAGCAAGCAGAAAACTTAAAATACTGAGAGATGGGGGAAAAAAAAATCTGTTCTTCCTAAAGAATTCCCTTCAGATAGAGCTCATGGTGTTTAGTGATGTACTTGCTATTGTTTGAAGAATTGTTTTGTCTTAAGAAAAGACATCGAGCAAGGTTTGCGCAGTAGCAAATCAGCAGAAGTGACCTGAGTTGGATAGGTTAGGAGGTATTTTGAAAGTTACGTTCAAGGCTAACACCTGAGCTTTGTGTAATGTAAATAAAACCTTAAGTTATGAACCTTTCAGCTAATTTTGATTATAGTTTGTTTTTTAAGTTACATGCCAAGTGATGTTCAATTTTGAATGTTTTTGTATAAGTTTTTTTTTTGTAAATGGCATTAGCATTGTTACTTGAGGTCTGCTTCCTTAATTTTTTTTTTTCTTTTTTTTTTTTTTGTCCTGAGGACTTGAATTTACAGTGCATCAGATCTGTTGCTATTTTTGTCTGTAGATAGTCTAGCTTCAGCTGTTTATGGTGATGCAACATTTTTGTTTATAAATATGTTTGTGGTTAAAAAAAACAAGAAGTATAAACATATGTTTTGAGCAAATTTCCTTACATTTTTCATATGAAAACCATAAATACCTGTATGCTATTGAAGTCTAACTTTGTATGATGCTTAAAACACTATTTGGGGAAATAGAAAAAGTCTTTACCACGTATTGAAGAAATTTAAGGAAAACAAATACAGAGTATTTTCTGATTAGCATCTAGCTTATAATTAAATTTTTAAAAAAAAGCTGAGGGTTTGATGCCTTCACCAGGATGCACTGACAACTATGTAGTTACATCCTGCTTTTTGTATAAACTGAGATGCTCATACGCTTCCCCTTAGAAAAAGCAATGTTCTATGCATAACATAGTTGTACACTATATTTGCGGTTGGTTTTGTTTCTTGTTCTTTTAAATTGTAGTTATAAAATTTTCAGTATAGTACAGTACATATACTGTGAAGCGCGTGCTAAAGTGAATAAGCAAGTTTTCATGCTGACCCACTCAATGCTATTCAAAAATCAATTGGCTTCCTGAGTACTTCTTCATTCTTAGATGCATTTAGATTGTTAAAGCTAATCCTCTGCATTAAAAGTTGTATATAGTATAGAAATCACAAACTCTTTCCAATGTGGGAGAAATAGTAGCTACATGCTTCTTTCCTATACTACTGTAGCAACTAACGGCATTGATGAGAAGGCATGTAAATTGGGCTTCACTTTACAGTGTTTATCAGAGCACTTAGTAAAATATAAGGTTGGTATTTATTTGAAGTTGTATAGTATGACTTAATTCACATTTGTTGGAATAGAGAATATATTCTGTTGGGTATTTAAGAGGTTGTACATGTTTTCTTTTGTGTTTGGATTCTTTGTACTTTTTCATGTTCAGTACATCAATAAACAAAGTTGAAGGGAAAGCAGTGTCCTGAGCTGGTCTTTCACCATGTTTTCCACTGCTTCAATGAGTAAGTAATCTGAGTGAAAGGTTTCTGCAAAGCTCTTGAGCTGCTTGTAATTTAGGTTAGGATCCTAGTTACCAGCAAGGAAGTAAGACAGTGGAGCTGTGTACCAGTTCTATTACATTAGAATTAGTGTAGAATCTTTTCACGTTAGTTTTACATTAACCACTCAATATTTAGCCTGATGTAATAAATGAGAGTCACTAAACACATTCAGTAAAGATTAATTTGCTGTGTGTCTAGCAGGCTGCTATCCCATGTAACTAAGTGAACACCCTAGTGTGTTCTCCAAGAGATGAGGTAGAAAGATTAAGAATTATCTGAGACTCCAAGGAGGAGATACACCAGTTGCACTGTGCTCTGGTCTTCCTGAGACAAGCAGAGACAAGAAAGAAACCCAGATCAAGTGCTGTGTAAGCTCCCCCTGCCAGGCTGAAGGTGGTATATCAGAAGGAAGGGGTGAATGGAGGCAAGTCCTTGCTCGGCACAACAGGGAGAAGCTCTCCTTGCCCCGCTCACTCTCCCAGGTGCCTCTGTACAATAGGTATGAGGCTCTGGATGTGGTAGGAGAATCAGTGGATGATTAGGATGAAGCTCCTTCTCTGTCAGAGAAGTCTGCCTCCCCAGGGCGTGGGTTATGGATGTCACCAGGAAACTTCCTAGCCTGGTTCAGACTAGGACCAGACTTGTGGCTGGTCCTCCACATGTGTGGTGATGAAGCTGCAATGCGTAGTCCAAAGGCTGGAAAAAGAGATTTCAAGGTCTTGGGATGGTTGGTGATGTATTTAGGGACATAGGTTATTTTTTCCTCTGCTTTTGTAGGTAGTGACACTGAAAAAAGCAGATGGACACGGTCTTACTGGCTGACTCTGGGGCTAGTGCCACACTGCCAAAATTTTAGTTTCTTTCATGTGATGGGTTGACCTACTGGGTGTGGTGAATTCAGATGGGATTTGCCACTCTAAAAGGGGAAAGAGGATCTTTGGTCAAGGGCTAATGGGGCTGATTGATAGGGCATTAAACTATATAATATGGGGGAAGGGGATATTAATGGTCATAAAGTGTGAGTGACGTGCTTTCCCAGTCAGCATGAGGTGCCCAGAGCGTAAAGCAGGACAGCCACCTGAATTACAATATCGAAGAATTCCAGCTACTCTAGCCAGAAAGCTTCATCAGGGTCTAACTCAATGCCTCTCTGCTAATATACACACAGCAGGGGGAATAAACAAGGAGGAATTAGAGATATGTGCAGGCCTGCAGGGCTACAGTCATTGGCATCATGGAAACATGGGTTGCCTTCTGTGGCTGGAATGGAAGGGTATGTATGGGTTCTTCAGAAAGTCAGGCAAAGGAGAGATGAGGCAGGATTGCCCCCTTTGTCAATGACCAACTGGAGTTCATGGAGCTTCACCTGGGGATGGTTGAGGAGCTGACTGAGAGTTAATGGGTCAGGATTAAAGGTAGGCGAGGGACAGGGGACTTTATAGTGGGGGTGTGCTGCAGTCTGCTACAGTCTGTCTGACCAGGAAGACAAAGCAGCTGAGGCCCTTTACAGAAAGACAGGAGTGACCTTACCTTCACAAACCCTGGTTTTCATGGGGTACTTCAACCACACAGGTGTCTGTTAAAAGGACAATGCAGAGAGTCATAAACTTCTTGTGTTAAGAGCTTCCTGGAATTCTTCTCTCTAACTTCCCTCTACAAGTTGGCTAGATGAGCCAGGGAGGAAAGGTGCTATCGTGGATCTTGTTCTCCCAACAGGGACGGACTGGTGGGGAATGTGAAGCTCGGGGACAGCCTGGGCTACAGTGTCCATGAAATAGTGGAGTTTGAGATCTGTATGGCAGCAAGGGGGTTGCACAGCAAGCTCATTACTGAGGAGAGCAGACTTTGGCCTCTTCTTGGTAGAGTACCAGGGGATAGAGCCCCGGGGGGAAGGGGGCCTCAGGAGAGCTGGATGATGATTGAGATTTGTTTCCTTGCAAGAGAAATTAGGCAAGAAGGCAGGGGGCCTGCACATAATGCTCCTGGGCAAACTTCAAACACAGGTAGCTTACAGAGGGTGAAAGTAAGGAAAGGTAGCCTGGGAGGAATACAGAGTTGTGTTTGAATCAGCTGCTATCATTGTTAGCTCAGCCAAATGCAGTTTCCCAGCTCTAGAAAATTGCCCTGCCCACCTTGATCCCCTGCTTCGCCTCAGCCAGTGCCAACCCCAGGACTATTTTCCTTGGCAAGTGATGGTTACCATCTCCAGGTTCTAACCCTAACTTTTCTGTGATTTTATGAAGTACGGGGAGAGAGGAGGATTTACTCTTTGTTGTGATGTCCATTTGTTGTTTAATTATTGCATTAATTTCTAGGCTCCATTAATTGGAAATAGTTTTCTAGGGGTTTTGTTTCCCTTCCCAGTAATTGAAGTAAATCTTTAAAAGCTAGTCATCTCAACTGTCTTCTGCCCTTTTGAGGTACATACACATCTTAATTTGCTTCACTCAGTTGAATCACAGTGAACTGCCACCAGTGAGAATACAATTCCAAAAGTGGCTTGTGCAGTGTAACTTTTATTTTTGAGTGTTTTCTTTCACCTCTTTTTAGTCTCTACTATAATTTTTGATACAAAACCATGTCAGGTATGTTGTTGAGCATCCTGCTACAGTGTGGTACAGTTGAGATTACTTGGATGGTAGGGTCTGTGAACAACACACATAGATAATAGCACCTCAAGATGTCAGTCGTAGCCAGTGTTGATAAACTGACTACTTACAGAAATAGTGTGTGCCGATGGGTTTTTATATAGTTATGTTCTTTGGTGGCTGGAGTAATGAGAGGATGCAAGACGTTGTACTTGGCAGCAAATGAGGAGCTATATGTGGAGTTCACTTTCCATCAGGGACATATGTGTGTTCAGCTTTCACAGAAGGATGTCTTTTAGTTCTCAATTTAGACCACTTTGAGTACAGTATAACTAACCATAGTTGAACTATTTTGCTAGATGAAAATGAGGACAAAATATGTTTGTGTAAATGTCTTCAGTTTGAAATCAAAACTTTTTTAGCTGCAGAGAAGGCAGCAGTCAAGGAGCAACACTAAAAATTAACAGTTATAAATACAGTTGCACAGAAGAAATATCAGTGCTGAAAAATACAAATTTAATTAAATGCAGCTGGCCATTTTATACAAAAAAAGTACTTTCCTTATTATAGTACCATTTTATGATTAAAGGAGAAATTGTGAAGCTGCCTCACACAATTTGGTGGAGGACTAGTTCCCTTTGTATGTAAATAGTAAGAGTTCCAGAAACATCTGTAAATACCTGTGAGGGAGCTGGAGTTTCAGCTGGGGCACTTGTGCAAGGGCCTCGTTACTGCACAACATGCTTGAGGTTTGTGTGGCCTCTTCTGCAAAAGGTACATGCAACAAGATCAGTCATGACAGATGACCTTCCCACCTGTATCTAGGAAAGTCTTCCTTTGGCAAGAGTGTTTTCCCAGCATGAAAGAAAAAGATGCATTTTTAAAGTGGCTACAGTCCACTGGGGTTGTATGTAGTGAGTATTCTTTGTTTCTCTAACATCCAGAGGTCATCAAGTGCTAAGAAGTCTGGGATACTCTTACCAGTACTGCTGAGAAGGCCTCAGTAATGTTAAAAACTCTTTGTATTGACACTTCAAACAGACTACATGAAGGTGACTAAATGTATAGGAGTGGTGACTTCGGTTAAGCCTTAAAAAGCAGCGACTAATTGTGACTTACTATCAAAAGAATTGCAGATGTATTTTATGACTGGAGAGAGTATTTCTGCTTTTTTACCTATGACAGTCTGAGAAATGAACACAATTTAAGAGATGCTCCATCATGGATAAACTGATAGCCTGGGACTGTGCTATTTCAACCACGTCCACACAGTTGATCCGGCTGTGCTTGCACACAAGCTTTGACATTGGGCTTTCTTTGCCCAGTTGTGGCATTCGGACCTCAGCATTTCAGTGTGTGCATCTCATAATCAAATGCAACTTTTTTCACACTGACAATTTTGTAATTAAACTTAAGTGTAGAGGCACCTTCTGCAAAACTACTGTCATGATGGCCGATGGTTTGGGCCAGCAGATGTGCTAGCACATCAGTGCTCGTCTGGGCCAAACAGCTTTGAGCTGGAGGAGAGATTGGCTCTTTTGGTAGAATGGGATAGCATGCTCTGATAATCTTGGAAAGGCTGCTGTTGGGATGAAGAGCAGTTCTAATCTGAAAAGCTGGAATTGTTTTCCACGTTTTCAACAACTATGGCAGAAATTGAGGAAGCAATGTAAACTTTCAGGTATTTTCAGAACAATATGGGCAACTTCAGTAGATAAGGAGGTTTTGTACCTTCATGCAATGAAGTCTGATGGATTACTGTAGTTTTTTGTAATTACTCTCTGCTTTTCAATCAGCTTTCTTCTCTGAGACATAAATGGGAACAAGGAAATCATTATCTTTTTCAATATTTATAAGGTCACTCTAAAAACTCTAAAAATATAACTGCAGAGAGTTAGTAAAACTTGATTTCTTATTTTATGTGCTAGATCATCTGATTCCTGTACATAAGTGAGTTTAAATCAATATGACATTTTTAGTGACCTTGTAGTACTATAAGTAAAGTCATTATGAGTGCTGGCAGAGTATTGATTACAAACACTGCATACTTTACAAAAACATAAGAGCTGAACTTGCTTCTGAAGCAATTCTTACTGAATTATTCTGTTATATGCAGCAGGCCACTTCATTAGTACAGCACTAGTATTTCTGTTGCTTTGAGTGCAAGGATGTTCTTGGTTTCAAGTGTTTACTTGAATGTTAACATCTTCTATAGCTGTTAAAAACTTCTTCTGTTAAAAGCTGTGATAAAAGAGTTGTTTTCCAGCACTTATGAAAGACAATGTTCTCTAATAATAATTAAATGTCCTTGAAAGATGATCCACCACTTCTTGATATCTACCTGTCTTAGAAGTTTGGTATTAATTTTTAGAAATACGAGGTGCTCTGTAGCAACCTGTAATATCAAGAGGAAGGTGAAGATAGGTCAAAGTGGAAAACTTCTTTCCTACTGCTGTCAATGTTTTGTACCATCATTCAAAATAGAAGCTGAAGAGTGGCAAATTTATTTTTTCTGTCCTGTATTAATATTGGCATTATATCTGAGGGATCCAAAACTGTTCAGTTGTAACCTTCAGTTCAAGCTGTTTGCCTTCCCAGTTCAGCAGTTTGTGTTTTCTGAGGAGTTAAGACTCCAGAGACTTTCTGGTTGAATTCCTCTTTTCTTGAAGTGTGTCCAGTTTTATTACCATTAACTCAGATATTATAAATCTAAAATTTGAATGTAAATGCAATACTTGCAGTAAATGATGTCTGTTGATGATGAGTGGGTTTGGGTTTGTTTTTGTTTTGGTTTTTTTTTTTTAATAGGAAAAATATTTAGTAAAGTGAATTTAGGCTTTCTCAGATTCCTGTTTGTTGTGCCTGCATTCAACAGTCATACATGACTGTCCCCCATCCCACTGCTCCAGTCTGTCGTTAACCAACTTTGGTGCATTTCGTATCTAAGCCATGCAAATAGATTTGTGCATGTAACAATGGAAAGGGGACGTAGGCATCTATGTGTTTTACAGACTTCAGGGGAGACCAGAAAGGTAGAATTAATGTTCACTTAGCTCCATTAGATTGCCTGTCCAGGAGTTAACATAAACTGATCCACAGCAGATTAGCAAATTTCATTCAAGTGTGCTTATTCCTGAATGACACTGGTTACTTTTCATATTGAAAACAGGGTCCTCTACATTCTAAATAGCTTGATAAGATTTGCCAGAAACCTGAAGCTGATACCTTGGTATCTTATGTGACTATCCCCTCAGAACAACACAGGAAAGAGAGGAGGAAATCCCAAAAGAGTCAACGCAGGACCAAAAGAGAAAGATGTCAAAGTATTTGAAAAATCAGGTTTTGTCTGAAGCTTATGAAAACTTCTCATTTCAAAAACTACCCTCTTTGTTCCTTGGGTTTGTTATGACTTACTTAAGGAAAATAGGTATTTAATTTCCTGCCACCAAGATAGCTTATCCAGAAAAGCAGAAACAAAGCTAAAAAATATATGAAACCATATCACAAAAGCAGCAGAAGCCTGAAAAAGATCTTTCAGATTGTGATACCAAATTTCAGCAGATCTGTTAGCTGGTAATGTGCCGATCCCTGTTAGCCTTAAGTGTTTATGAACAACTATGTCTGTCAGACATAAAGGTTTTTTTGGGAAACAGATGTTTAAATAGATGACAAATGTTAATACGACTTACTAGGATAGTCTTTTTGTTTGGTAGGTTTTTAGGTTTGTGCTGTGAAATTTCAGAAATTCACTGTAAAAAATAGTAAAATTGTGTGATAGTGATGATTTCAAAAGAGAAAAATGGCTCTGAGGTAGAATTGCATTATTTTTCTGGAACTGAAATAATTCCAGTAATGGTCATTTTTTACTGTTTCTTAACCTTTCTTTCTGTAGCTATTTATATATTTTCTGCTTCAAACTCAGTCTGTAAATATATGGAAAATTTTAAAAGCTGCTGGTTTATTATATTTTCCTAAAAGTAGGACACTTAAATGCTCAAAAGGTGCTAGAAATTGTATCTGAAATGTTAAGGATAAATTTACGATTAATGAAGCTACTAACCTCTCTGGTTGTCTAATCTCTTGGTGTTTAACATTTTTCTCAGAGGTTAATGTAACAAACACAGAAAACATTGTGAAACCAAGAAGCTTATTTTTGTGAAAATAATGTGTATAGAAAGATCATTGAGGTTGAACTAGTCTTTAAAGGCCTGAATCTCTGAAAATGCTTTCTCTCCCAAGCCTCTGGATCAAGGGGAGATGCATTTGTTTAGCATTAGGTACTTGGTAATATTAATAATTTATTTCCCTTTCGTAGGAATGGTTATCAATTTTTCAGTTTGGTGGTGGTAAGAAGATTTCCTATTTCCTGTCATAGTCAAGGGAAAAAAAATTTTTGACCCTGTCTACTTCAGGAAAATAAGCTGTTCAAAAACAAAGCACCATTTATTTTAATCTCTATTATGTAAATTCCATTACTTATCATTTCTTTACTGCACTGTAGAGAGGAAAGCCAGGCTTCATAGTGATTTCCACTGTAGCATTAGAAGGTGAATCTATATGCAGTTTTCTTGGGGTTGCAAGATCAAAGGCAAAATGAGTCTTCCCCTTCTATGATGTGAAAACAGTACTTTCGTGCATACCAAGAGGTGTTATGAGCTGAGTAATCAGCTGATACAATCAGTTAAGAGTCTGATGCTAAATTCTGTAGTCTGGGAACACAAAAGCAAATATTCTGTGTTAAACTAACAGGAAGGGATAGAAAAGAGACAGAGGTTAAGAAAATGAAATCTTTATCCAGATATATGCAGTTCCAAAAAGATTTGTTCTTTTAGACATTCACTAAATAATGGGCCTATTGCAAGAAACAGGCAAATTTGTAAAAGCAACTAAAGGCCTACACATTAGTAGAAATTATTCATGAAAATAAATGTTTTTTGGGAAACTTTATTCTCAGAAAGCCATTATGTCTCCTTTTCCTGATCAAGACCAAGGAGACTTCCTGGCTTCAGTGTGGCACTGATCAGCCATGAGAGTTCAGCCAATGCTGTATCACTGAACTGAGTGGCATCCCATGGATGTGGTCACAAACACACAAACAAAGGCTCCAGTTTACGCTGCCCTCATATATGTGCAGAACAGGAATGAGCTGAAATGTTGACCCTTGTAATCACTCCTCTCTAGTAGAAGAACTGATTTCCTCTGTCCTTCATTTGCGTTAATCATATGAGGATATTACTGTAATCATTCTTTATAGTATGCTTGCTAAACCATGACTGTGGCTAGGTCCCTCACATGTTATCATCGTTCATCTCAAAAAACTGTGCTGTGAGGCACTGGAACAGGTTGCCCAGAGAGGCTGTGGGCTCTGTCCCTGGGGGTGTTCAAGGCAAGGCTGGATGGGGCTCTGAGTAACCTGGTCTAGTGGAAGGCTTCCTGCCCATGGCAGGGGGTTAGAACTAGATGATCTTTAAAGTTGCTTCCAACCCAAACCATTCAGTGGTTCTATGATTAAGTGATGGGTAAGTATTTGGTTCAGTTTGGGCTCAAGCAGTAGTATAGTAGTATAGCAGTATAGTACACAACAGCCTTCCCTGTGAATTGGAGAGAGATGGATTTGATGAGTGGACTGCTGGATGGATAAGGAAGTAGTTGGGTGGTTGCATCCAGAGGATAGTTGTCAATGTCTCAGAGTCCTGATGGATATCAGAGTTATGTGCTACTCTTCACAGCTCATGCTGCTGAAACAGGGAGCATCTTTGACAGTGCCTTCAGATTGCTGTATCTCTTTGAGGCTGATTTGAAATGCCTAATCAATGACTGCTAAAGAGCAGATGAGTGCTGAAGAATCACTAAAGCAGCTACATTCATCTGGGATGAGGCACACCAAGATGTTATGGAAAATGCACTCAAAAGCTCACTGAAGAGCAATTCCTAAGAAGTTATAGTTATGATCACGCTTCATTCAATAGGGAACAAGATAATATGAACTTCAACCATCCATATGGTATGCTGTAAAATATTTCCATGAAGAGCATACAAGAGTAAATATTCTTAGATAAGCTAGAGTCTCTGAAACAGGAAAAATATAAAGTTCTTTTCTATAATGAACTTTGACTGAAAAAGTAAATGCAGAAGATTTCCTTAAATTATTTCTAGGCTATGCTACCCTTTTTACTGATCTGTAAAAACAGGTAGAGGAACAGTAAATTGGAGAAGGAATTTTACCTTTGAGAAAACTTAAACCAAGATTCAGAGCATACAGCAGCTGCCTAAAAAAGCATTAATGTTTCGCTGGCAGAGAGCCTTCTTCCTGTAGTGATTGTTTATCCTTTTTGTTGCTGGTAGTAATTGGCTAGAGCACAGTCACTTGCAGCTGTTAGACACACTGAATTTCAGTGGAGATCATCAAGGCTTTGTGTGTATTAAGGTACTGTTTGGAAACCACCATCTTCCAGAGTAGTTTACTTAGAGAATACTTTTGGAAATTGGTGGTTCTACTAAAAGAAATGAGATAAACTTTTGCTTTTAATTTTTAGTTGAGCAGATGGGGTCTTACTGTGCAATCCACTATGTGTGTGTGAAAAAAAAACCCCAAAACCAAATTGACCTGTGTAAATTTCCTAGGTTTTATCATCTAAGCATCTGGAGAATGCATAGTTTTCATCAAAACCCCCCCAAATGCCCACCCTGCCAGGTGAACAGCTATTTCACAACATCTCCTTTTTCCCTTGTGAGCACAGAAAGATATTTGAGTCTGAAAATATTCTGGAGTGATAGATGTCGCTATTTCTCACCTGAAATGAGACAAAAAAAGCATTAGTTGATAGGTTTTTTTCCTCTCTGCAGAGTTGGAGAAGAGCACTGATAGAAATCCATAACTGAATTTAGTGTCCTGACCTCTGGTTTTAGTCTGCATTCAGAAAACAGGCAAACTTTCTTACTGTTCATGGAACTATGCTTTGCAGATAACTGCAACAAGATACCATGTAGGAAGCTGAGTTTCCCTTGGAGGTTATTAATTCAAGTTCTACCTCGAAGTTCAGTAGGTTACTTCATATTGAGTTATCTCTAAGGAAATACCACGTGTGAATCTGTGATGACTTCTTTAGCTACTCAGGTTAAGTTTAGCTGCAAAAGTGACAGAACACCAAAGTCAAGAAGTCTTCATGCTCTTCATGTATTTGAAAAGAACTGGTGACATTGCACCTGTGATGTTTTTATTACTTTTTGTTTTACATCTGACTGGGAAAGGACCCTCAGGCCTTCAGGCTGGTACTAGTGGGGTTCTACAGGGCTCCATTTTAAGCACAGTTCTATTCAACATCTTCATAAACGGCTTGGACACAGGACTTGAGGGGATACTAAGTATGTTTACTGCTTACCCTAGATTGAGAGAGCTGTCAACTCCCTCGAAGACAGGGAGGCCCTGAGGCCCTGCAGAGAAACCACCAACAGTAAGAGGGCTGAGCACTCACCAAGCCTATGAAGTTTAACAGGGGCAGATTCTACATCTGGGATGGGGTAATCCAGGATATACAGACACACTGGAGAATTAGAGCCTGGAGAATAGTGCTGCAGAGAGGGAGCTGGGGGTCCTGGTCAATGGCAAGCTGAACATGAGCCAGCAGTGCCCTGGCAGCCAGGAGAGCCACCCGTGTCCTGGGGTGCCTCAGGCCCAGCATCACCAGCCGGGCAAGGGAGGGGATTGTCCCGCTCTGCTCTGCACTGGGGATGCCCTCACCTCGAGTGCTGGGGGCAGGTCTGGGTGCCAGAGCACAGAAAAGCCATTGAGCTGTTAGAGAGTGTCCAAAGGAGGGCACGGGGATGGGGAAGGGCCCTGAGGGGAAGCCGTGTGAGGAGTGGCTGAGGGCACTTGGTCTGTTCAGCCTGGAGGAGACTGAGGGGAGACCTCACTGCAGTTACAGCTTCCTGGGGAGGGCAAGAGGAGGGGCAGGCACTGATCTCTGTGTTGCATTTTTTTTCTTTAATAAGTACTGTAACATACTGTAGCTTTCCTAGCCTGACATCTGCTAAAAGTACTTAAAATTCTAAAATACTTGTATTGAGAATTAAATCTTCTCAATATGTAAGTTCTTTAAAGCATAATATTTTAAATTTTATAAGAAATGTTTTTTTCCCAGTTAAGATCTCCTTTGCATTTCTTTTGACATAATACTTCAAATAATTTCAAAAATAAAAGACAGGCAATTTATGTGGAATGATCTTACAGAAAATATCTCTTGTTGTTTGAAACTGAAGAATACTGACAAAATATAAAGGAGTTCATAAAAATCATAATTTCTGGTATCCTGATCCAAATTCATAATAATTTATATGAAAACAGGAGACCAGTGTGCGATTTTCTTTTGGCTTTTTAAAGGTGTCTTGCTTACAAAACCATGTCTATGCTCAGTCGTTACATGCACAGAAATGTGTTTTAATTCAGCCTCTCTTTTTGCCTTGAAATTGTGACAGCTGTAATAGCTAAATGTTTAAAAATTTAGAAGATGTAGTTTTAGTAAGCTCTGGAAATATTTATTTATACTTTAAAAAGCGCTGCAGTCTCAGCAAGAAGATTTGTCTTCATTAAAGAAACATTGGGAATATGATGCATAAAAAGCAGAAGCTATCTGCTCACTCAGTCTATAATTGCTTATGCGTATCTGCTTGCTATACCTAACAAATGTATCTACAGAGAGTACAATGTAAATGAAAGTATGGATTATCCTTGAAACTGGTATTAGCATTTGTGAGTATGTTATTATCTGTAAAACACAAAAAAATAATTATTGTACTGTAAGGTAGAACATTTCATGTAGGTTCCAATTTTTGGTATGAGTTACTTTTTCTCACCAAGATGAGGAAAGTGATGCCACTTGTTTGAAGTCTGTACAAGCATTTCACAATACACAAGAAAAAGGCACTACAGCTAATTACTTCAAAGTTAATTGCATTTCAATTTTTTCTGCTTTTTCTTTCAAGATACATACTGATCCAACAAACTAATGATCAGTAACATTGAAGAAGATCCTGGTTCTAGAGCTTGTATTCTTCTTCTGATCACAGCAGCTTACATTCCAAATCACTTGACCAGAGTGTGTATAGGAATTAATGAGCATGGAAGACTAAATGCCCAAAAGTCGTCTCCTGATGAGTCATGGGTATGGCCTCCATTTCCTATTTCATGCACAGTTAGTTATTCAGGACATTTCCTCTATGACTACCCTCACTAGTATCTAGCAAGTAAACAACTGACTTGTTTAAGATTAAAGAAAAATCTACTTTTGAACACCAAAATCCAAAAAGTTTCTTCATCTTTTTGTTCAGTGAGCATACTTTGGACAAGACACTGGTCCAAACTACAGATTTGTTTTCGTAGTAGTTTCTTCTGCTGGCAAGTGTGCTATCACTTAAAGGTGTTGATCTCGTATTCCATTAGGGTTTTCCAGGAACTGTCCCTGGACTTCTAGGATGCCTGTTCCCCTATTTTGCTCAAGCAAGATGCTGCATAGAGGGGGATTGTGGGTGCCTTATGAACCCTTCAATGAGCAATTAAAAATCGCCTCAATAATTTATGTCAAAGTTCTTGGGGTTTATCTGTGGTTTTTCTTATTTTCTTCTCTCTGGAGGGTTAATTTATGAGAACATACATCTCATGTAATCTTCTTTCCTGAAATTAGAGCAAAACCTACAATTATGTGTCAAGATGCTTGACCACCATGTGTAGGATTGCAGTCTCTGCTCCCTGCCCACACAGTGTCCCTGAGGTGAGGGTCGGTAACAGCTTCAAAAGAATTGCACCACATTCAGACCCATAAGAAAGTTGAGGTCCTTCACCTTTTTTGCTCTATGGAATCCTGTCTGTTAGAGTACAGCTTGACACTTCATGATAATGTGTTGTAACTCATCCCTGTTTCAAGTGTGAAGTGTGACTACCTGCCACGAGTAGGCAAGTGAATCTGTGTTGGTTTTGGAGACAAGAAGTGATAATGCAGTGAGACAGAAAGGTGTGACTGCAATTTGCACCTCTACTTCATTTGCCCAAAGGATCTGTATTTTCTTTGTGGGTGTTTTAGAAAAATGACAAGAGGACACTATCCAAATGCACTGTTAACAGATGTAGCAGTGGCACTCAGAGTCAGACAGAGAGTCTATCATTCATACATGAAGCTTTCTTGTTAAACACAGGCATTGCAGGGGGCTCACAACCAGCTGATTGCTGATTGCCAGCCAGAAGATGAGTTGCTTTGCTTGTTGTAGCATGTTTAAATCAGAGCTGCTGTGTTGTGGAGGGAAGGGTTACATTTATCTTTGCCAGTTTTCTTCCAGACAACCTGATTGCCAAGCAGTACATGTCTAATACCAGTAGGGAGATGCCATCAACCCTTGCTGAACAGCAGATCTAATTTTGCTATTAAGTGTCTCTCATTAATACACTAGTCAGCTTTTGTTAGACTGACATTATAGCCTCTGCCTCTAAGAGGACCTATAGAGAGATTAAACAAAGAGCAGCATTGTTCATCACTGCAGCTTTTACTCCCATGAAGGCAGTCATGACTTGAACAAGGAAAAAAAGCTGTGCCCATCTTTAGGAACAGATCTGTGGCTTGGGTTTGCTTTATTTAGTTGTGGTGGAGCAGATGTGGAGAGGGTTATTCAGGGCAGCCTTTAGTGAGAGGCATTATTAGGGTGCCTAACACAAGTACTTTGGCACTTAGATACTTAAAAGATCCATGCCTGTATGGATATTGTCTCAGACTTGGCAGCTGAACACAAATTGGGGTAATTCCTCTGTTTTTTGCGACCATGCAGGTGATTGATTGCTCAGGGAGGCTGGGGGGAAGCACCTCCCATATGACCTCACTCATATGTATGTGTCTGGTCAGGCTGTGAGCTGGTGCAGAGCAGTCCTGCTTCATCAGTGGCTTGGTTTGAGGAAGGAGGTTTCTAGTTTGTTTCTTAAAAGGAATCTCCAATCTTTTACATTATTCAAAGTTAGCCCTGTAAGAATTACAGTTTTTTCAGCTGGCCCTATATAGTGGGAGAAGTTATAATGGGAGGACATAATCTGATAAAGTAATGATGTCTGTTTGACAAGTACCCTAGAGGCTGTAGCTATTTACTTCTCTAGCAGCCTGTGTGCTGATTGGCATGCATGTAAGCTGTACATAGTGCTGGTTTTCACATGCTTGTCCAGCTATGCAAAGTATGTAAATGATTCAAACGCACTCCTGGAGCAGGGAGAAAAAAAAACCCTGTTTCATAATACAGCCAGTATGCCACACACATGCTATTGTAGAAATGATGCTAACCAAAATATCTTCGCTGGTGTCTGCGCAGGTGTGCATGTGAAGTGTAATGCTGTGGAATGTTTGGGCCTTGCTGTATTAGAGATAAGTAACCAACTGACTCCTGAAAATTTGGAGCAGCTCTTGCGCTTCTCAGATCACAAGCATACAGTACTCTTGAGGAAAAACTGTATCTCTTCTCTTTCAATGTGTCCAGGCTGATAGTGAATCCTGTGGAAGTTTATCTTTGCATGATCATTTGAAGATAATTTTTGTAATTCTATTGAGTAAGTCTATAACACCAAAGGATTTTCTTGAGAACGTGAAATGACTGAATAATTATTTATTGTGCAAAACTTTAACAGTAAATAATGAGAAATGTTCTTGATACAGAATCATACCTGGTCACTGCAATGCAGGAGTATGGTACTTCCTACCAATATACCTTTATTCTGCTGTCTTGAAATGAGAGTGCTTCCTTTGCATGCTGCTAAGAAGATACTTATATTCAGAGCACCCACTTGTTACATATTTAGTTAACCTGCATGGTTGAGAGTGGAGAAGTGGGAAAAGGAATACTCGCACCTTAAAAAGTTGTGTGTAAGCAAGACCAATAAATCATGTCTGAAGCATTCCCTTAAACTGAGGCCATTAAGAAGTGGTTTTCCTTTACAAAAATGAGGCTGAAGGGAATCCTGTGTACTTATATAATTTGTTGCAGGTTCTCCAAATATATTTATTACAAGGAATAACTTGGAATGTGTGTACAAACTGCCTGCATTTTCCATGGCTGTCTGTGCCTATTAGATTATCTAGGCCAATGTCCAAAACCTAGATTTATTGAAATATGTTTTCAAACCTTAAACATTGTTTTATTTCAATATTTGAAGAAGATATACTTAAAATAATGCAAAAGCAAAACTTACTTTTATTTAAGATTTTATTTTGGGCATTTTAGAAAAAGAGCAAGCCTGAACCTTTGTCTTAAATAAAAAAATCATTCTATAACAGAGCAATTTAGATGCATTTAAAGCAATTCAGCTTAAAAATACAATATTTGTCTAGAAGCAAATCAGTTTTGCACTTACTACTTTAAGAAAAAAAACTTTTTGATGATGCAGTGGGTTAACTTTGGCTGGACACTGGGGTGCTTACCAAAGCTGCTCTATCCCTCCCCTCCTCAGCTGAGCAGGGGAGAGAAAATATAACAAAAAGCTCTTAGGTGGACACAAGGACAGGGAGAGATCACTCACCCATTACAGTCACAGAGTCAGCGTGGGGAAATGAATTTATTACAATCATATCAGAGTGAACTAACGAAAAATAAACTCAAATCTTAAAAACACCTTCCCTCTACCCCTTCCTTCCTTCTTTTCAGGCTTAACTTTATTCCCTACTCTTTACCTTCTGCCCACAACAGCACAAGAGGATCGAGAATAGGGGCTGCAATCAGTTCACCATATGTTGTCTCTGCTCCTTCCTCCAAAAGGAAAGGACTACTGGCTCTTTCCCTGCTCCATTTTGGGGCCCCTTCCACAGGAGACAGAACTCCACTGCAGCAGGTTGTGAGTCCTTCCCAAGGGCTGCAGTTCTTCATGAACTGTTGCACTGGGGGGTCCCTCTTGTAGGGTGCAAACCTTCAGGAATGTGTGGCTCCAGCACATGATCCCATGTCTTCACTCCCATCAACAAAAAAACCTCCACACCAAAGTCAAAATATCAACACAACACCTATTCCTTACTGTCACTTACAACAATAGAAATTCCCCACAATTATTCCACTCTTTAACATTTTTCAGTCCTTGTTTTGCCAGTCCCACCTCCCTGTTATTATCCTTATCTCAACTTCCTCATTCCCAAAATTTGGCAGCGAAAAGAACTATGGTGGGTTGATCCTAGTTGGACACCAGCTGCACACCAAAGCCTCTCTATTACTGTCCTCCTCAGCAAGAAAAGGGGTGACAAAATAAGGGGTGAGGCCCTTGTGAGTCAGATAAATTAAAGGCAATTTTTTTTGAAACAGCAGGGAAATTTGCTTACACACAAGGAAAAGTAAAGAAAAAACCCAAACCAACAAAACTCCCAAATATTTGATTCCCTACTTACCATCAGCAAGTGATGTCTGGCCACTTCCACCTGGCACTGCTCAGCATGAGTACTTGTTGCTCTGGAAGGCATGCCTTGTAAATAGCAAATACCTTCTGCATCCTCAGCTTTTACATCTGAGCTGATGTCATTTAATATAGAACATCCCTTTGGTCAGTTATGGTCAGCTGTCCTGGTTATTTTTCTTCCCAAGGTTTTGCCCACCCCATCCTACTGGTGGGTATGGAATTTCGGACAGACAGCACTGGTGCTGTACTGGTGCTGCTGAGCAGTAGCCAAAACACTGCTATTAATAGCTTTCCAGATATCAATGCAAAGTGAAGAAAGGTGAGGGGGAAATGAGCTCCAGCTCAGCCAGACACCCTGCAGGTGAATATCATACTGTAGTACACACTACCTTTTTTGAAGTTGTGGTGTGTCAAGCCATTAAGTGGCTTGAAATTTAATATGCATTAAGGTTTTTATGTAGAAAATACATGAATCTATTTAAATGAGCTGTGTTTTGAAGACTAGTGTCCTCCAGATACAAGGCTTTTATAAACTTGTGAGATATGTGCTGTGTTCCAGTTTTCTTACCGCAGCACCTAGAGTGTTTCCAGTTCTATTGCCAGGGTCTTTGTTTCCCTTGTGCAGCCAAACAAGAAATTTTGCTAGCGTTTTTTAAAGGCTCACCTACAGAAAGTGAGGGGCAGAGGGAAGAAAATGTACAAATTAATATTTTAGCCAAGATTGTACTCCTGCTGTCTTTTTCTGATGAAAGTTTGTGTTGATATAGGAATATCTCTGAAAAACAGTGACTTTAAGAGATAACAAGAGAAAAAGAAACCAACAGCAAAAGCCCTTGAGTCTGACTGGTTTAGGTATTATATTTTCCACCTTAAGGGCTAGAATCCCAGAGACACAATCTATGACATATTTAGGCTTGTAACCCGGCTTATGATCTGTGGGTCTTAAATATGTTCAGTGGCTTTCTGCTGTTTCTCTGATAGTGCTTTGCAAATAAAACTTGTAATACTAAGATGAGAATAGTTGGCTTCTCTTTCAGGAATTACTCTGCTTCAGAAATGGTGAGGTCTCATATTTTCTACTCCTTCCCTGGACAGGTTGTATGGTAACCAAGAAAAGATGCCAGTGTTACTGGCACAATGTTTTTCTCAGCTGTTAACAAAAAAAAAAATTTAGTCATGTACCATAATCACTATCTGATGATGTTTTTGAGTGGGTTAGGACTGTCAGGGCTCTGTGGGGAGCACTTCCATCCATGGAGAGCTGCTGGCAGTTCAGGGGCTTCAGACACCTCTTCTTAGCATTTACTTTAGTCACCAAGATATTTCCATAGATGAGAAAAAAAGGAAAGTGCTTTTGGCCAGGAACAGTTTCTGACTTTCCTAAATTAAACCATTACTGTAGCTTATTTCACACATTATGAAATATGCCTTTTGAGATGTCATAAATAGTTTACAACCTAATCAAGAAACTCGATCTGTATTGTCTTTCTACATTCCATGTCTCAGTATGGTTTGAGATGTAACTTATTAGTCTGACTGACCTCTTGGTTTCAGATAACTCTCAAATATGAATTCCAAGGGAGGCTAATTTCCTGTGTATAGCAACAAAGATGTGTGACACAAAAGATGAATTATGTTTAGATAGGAAAAGGGAAGAGGAAGGAGATAGCATCAGATCCTTATTCATGATTTTGTGAAATTACTTTTCTTGATCACTTTTTGTTAAAGTAGAATTTAAGACACACAACTACAGAAAGCCATTATTTTTATCTGAAGTGGAACTCACTAATTTTTTGCATGTGTGTTCCTGTGTTGTAAGCATGCAGTCTTTTCATTAAATTAAACAGTGAGATTGTCATAGTTATTGTGGATTTCTTCCCTGTTGTCAACAGGGTCTAAGTGTATGAAGGAAAGCTGAGAGGCTCCTTAAGGAATATATATACAAACTGTAGTGTTAGAAACTTCTCATGTCTTTATATGTTAGTAGAAAGTAATTATAAATTAGGTAAAATTTTTCATAGAATTTAAAATATTTTAAATTAAAGTTTATGTAAAAATTCACTGAAATTATATATATGTGGTATATATATAGAAAGAAGTTTAAACAATTTTTGGACCCTTAATGGTATTTAGAAGTAAAATCTGTCTGATCAGCCTAAGTACAACATCAAAACAACATATGTGATCAACCTTTGCAGATTTCATAATGAGGTAAAAACAGTTGTTTAAGATCATGTGAAAATATTCTTCTTCCAGTACTTTAGTCATTGGAATGGCTTGAGTACCCTGCAAGAATAGAAATCACGCCAAATGTGGCAATTTAAAAACCATTTCCGTCTTCTGTTTTACAGACCAATTCATTATTTCTCCACTTCAGGAATGTAAATTTGGAAGAAGTTTGTCGATGAAAATTTCTTGACAAAGAAATTTTGATTACCTGTTGGTTTAAGACTGATCCTTACAATGTAATCTCTAAATGTTTCTGCAAGTATATGAGGTAAACTGATAAATTAACAGTGCATGGTATTTTTGCTTTTAATCTCCAGGAAAGTGGTAATGCTTTTTCTGCAATTTCCTTTCTTAAATGCTTACAAAGTCTCAGCTGCTGCTTTAAATATGTATGGTTGATTGGCTGGCTGTTGGTTTTGGGTTTTTTATAAGATGCTGTTGCAGAAAACATTTCCATACAGATGATGGACAAGTTTATATGTGTATTCATAGACTGATTAGAAGCTATACTGGAAATACAGATCAGGAAGTGAGTAATGCTTTTCATTAACAATGGTGTAGGATTAGATACAAGGAGTCTAAATGCTCCATTCCTTTTCTGTTTCCAAATGGATTTGAAATGCTTAGTGGTTTTTAGTCTTAAATTATGAAGGCAACAGGTTCCATTACTGTGCTTCATAATAGCAGAGGCAGTTCTGTTGTTAGTCATAACTACAGTTATTTCTACATCAAGATATTTAATGCTCTTTCCCCCACACCTAGGGGATAAATAAATTTCCTTTAAGAGAGTGCATGTGGATGCACTTTATCCCTGAATAAATAAATAACATTCCAGTTTGTTTAATTCCTTAAAATTCTTTGAAGTTATCTTTGCCCAACTTGGGAAGGATAACTGAATGTTCAAGACAGTCTTCTCACAAAAGACATATTTATTCTTTTTTGAATTGAATACTGGGAGGAGATTTTGGTTTGTATTGGTTAAAAGACCATGAGCATACCAGCGTAGGTGATGTGGATTTTCTCTTGAGTAAAAGGAGGGAGAACATTGCAGATCTAGTTGTAGTTTAACATTTAGTAATTTTATTATTTCCTGTTACTGACATTCAACTCAGTCTTGTGCTTTTGAGATTATTTGTACCGTGTTCTTGAGGAGAATATGGAATGGCATTTTGCATTGAGCGAGTTATTTAAATCATCTTTTTGCAACTTTAGTTGGTACTGTAGGATATGGAAGAAGCAGCACTTTTTGGTATAAAGCTGTAATCAAAGCTTTCTGGCAGCTATTGGGGGACAAAATTGGTAATGTTTACATCTTGTCTTCTGTCAAGATCAAAAAACTTTTCTAAAACAGAAGGATTTATAAAAATGGTGTTTGTGGAACAGAGATAAGAAGTGCTTCTTATCACATCCTATATTTGTGAAATACTACAAACCTACAACTAGAACAGAACAGGAGGCATCAAGAGTATTTCCAGTATCCTAAAATCACTGTCATTATAAAGTATTCTGGAAGTTTTGTTTAGGTGAATTGGAGACAACTTTGTGAAGCCCTATAGAGCAGTGTGCAAGAAAGAGGCATTGGCAGACCAGTCTCAAATTCCTATATTTCCATGAACTACCAGTAAAACTTGTGAATATGTGTTTTTTACTTAGGCTGTTACAATCCCTTTGAAGAGATGCTGGACAACTCCCTGCTTTCAGTAGGAGGGTTTTATAGAGTTCCATATGTGACACCTGAAAGAAATGTCAAGCTTATCTCTTTTCAGACAATTTGTTTAGTGGCTGGGATCTGAGGAAACTGTTTGTACTGCACATACACTCAGAATGACAAGAAAAAAAGAAGAGAGGGGGATTTGATGGAGTGCCAGGTAATACAGTGAGCCTTTCTCTTCTTTATTAAATTAGACATGTGACATTCAGCTTGAATTTTATTTCTTTAAATGCTTACAGTTCTTTTAATATTTCAGCTGCTTGCTTGATATCTCTGTTTATGCCTCTGTTAAAGGGAGGTACAAAATTCAGCCTCTTGAACATGCAAGTTATTGCATGTTGAAGAACGTATGTTCTTCACAAATGTTCACATTTTCTTTGTGTGTTTTATGCATGTTTTACTGAGAAACCAAGTGTCTATAGTTCCTTTTGAAAACTCCAAGTATCTTATCTGTGTGTTTGCTAAGTGTAAATCCAGCTTTGTTTCATAAAGATCACTTTGCTTACTTCCTCCAGCTCTAGTTGTGAAGTTTCCTTAGTGCCAAAGCACTCTAGTTTCAGGTGGTAGAATATTTTGAGCAGCCAAAAAGAGTAGTTGGAAGGGATAGAAATTCCTATTATAAATCAATGGAAAACATGATATTTAATTTCTTCATTTCACATGGAACTGTAATTAATAAAGTAAATACAATTAGATGCCACTGAAATGCAAGATTACTTCATACTTTGGTTGGGTTTGTATATGGTCAAGACCTGTTCTTATCCTGAGTGAGTCCAGCATTACTGTAACCAGTATCCATGGGACTGCTTCTGGCATAGAGCAAAGGACACTTGCCCGGGAGTCAGATTGGCAGTGTATTGTTAGATGGTGATAGCTTCCTATCTTAAAATAGTTGTAGAAAATAAGTCAGTTCTGATTACAGAAACTATCTGCTCCAACTTGTCTCTGCTATCCTCCAGGAATACACAAGGCATAGTTGGAAAAAACACTTGGCCAGTCTTTACTGTTTTGTAAAAGCTTCACTTATGGACATGAAGTAGAAAGGATCAGCATGAGTGGAGAAATATGCCAGCTGACATAGAAGTAAGTCCAGTCCTGAAAGACCAGCGTTTCTTTGCCACAAGGTTTTGTTTAAGCAGGTCTCTCTATCCTAAATGCTGATTCCTTCTATGTGCCAGAAAATAGGACACAGTGCCTTCTTTGTGGGAAAACAGCTCTGTCAAAAGTCACTTCCCCAACTGTTTTCCCAGTCTGACAGAAACCAAGAGAGCCCTCATTCTTGGCTGGACCTAATTCAGAGAGTTTGCAGAACTTAGAAACTTAAGGCTTCTATCTCTAATAAAGGCTCTGTGACCTGCTGTGGATTTGTATCTTAAAATCAACGAGCTTCCCACAGCTACCTGAAAACAGAGTTATGTAACTGTACTGTTTATGATACATGTTAAGTATAGACAGAAGGCAGCAGTCTTGTAAAACAGCATCTCAAACTAGCAGAGGGTTTTGAAGCTTCAAAAGCTATGCTTCTTGCTGTTGGTTCTCTGCTTAAGTTACATTATGGGCAAATTTCTTATTTAGTGTTGGGGGCATCCATTAAGAATGCACTTTTTTGGCCACAATATTTTTAAAATTCAAGGAAGAATAAGCTATCTGAAATGCAAAGTAACATGTTGCTCAATGCAGTCTTACCCACATTGTTGCTCCATGGATCACCATTTCTGCCTTTTAAAGTTCCCACATGAGGCATATTCTAGTTTAACATAACCTGTGTTACATGCACATCTGATTAAATTACAGGATACAGCCTGTAACATTTCAAGAGTAGAATGAAAGAAGCACTAAAACCCAGAGATCAGTATCCTAGGAAATATCTTCATTTAAAATCTGAGCAATTAGCATTTCTTCTTATTTGCATATAAGCTCTTCAACTTTCAGAATTATTCACAAGTGTTTATGGTTTACAGTACTTATACTGGGATTTTTTAAACTAATGTACAGGAGCTGCATATTAATGGTGAAAGATTTTCTGCCTCTGCAGATTACTGAGCAGTTGTAAAGGAAAGGATTGCTTGTGTACAATATGTACAGCACATCTAACAGTGAGAATTGGTGCTGAAGCTTTTACATTACACCTCCGAGTCCTTCTCACTGGGTTGCTCCTGATCTGTTTATTCCTGGTCCTTCATTGATACTGAGGGTTGCCTTGACCCAGGCTCAGCACCTTGTTCTTGGTCTTGTTAAATCTCATGAGATTCCCATAGGACCACTCCTTCAGCTTGTCCAGGTCCCTCTGGATGGCATCCCATCCTTCAGTAGTGTCAACATTTCCACTCAGCTTGGGGTCATCTGCAAATTTGCAGAGGATGCACTTGATGCTCTTATATCATCAACAAAGATGCTAAACTGGTTGCCCTGGTGTGGACCCCTGAGGGACACCACTCATCACCACTCTCCACTTAACACTGAGCTCTTGAAAACTACTCTCCGGATGCAACCATCCAGGCAAATCCTTATCCACCAAACTGTCCACTCATCAAATCTTTTTTCCTCCAATTTGGAGAGAATGATGTTGTGGGAGACCACCTCAAAGGCCCTACAGAAATCCAGATGGATGACATCCATAGCTGTTCTCTGTCCAAAGGGAGATAAAAGAAAGACATCTATGAAATTAATTCCCAAATAACCCAATACTTAGAGTTTTAGAATCAGAGCAAGTGTTTTAATAAATCTCCCTCATGGGAGAGGAATAGTAGAGTTTAATGCATTTCTTTTTTCACAAATAATAGTATGTCTCTGAATTGTTTTTGGTACAGACACATATGGACTGAGGTTATGGGTAAAACAGGAACTTTTTGAATAAAGGGAACTTATGTAACTATTGTAACCGAGTTTGTAGACATGTTTGTCAAATCCTTCAGACAGACCTCCCAAAAGTGCCAAAAGTGCCAATGCTAACAATGACTGTACAAATCCACACATTTAGTCACTTTGTACCTGTGACTGTGCGTCAAAATGGGCTCACTTTTACCATGAATATTTATGGTCTGCAATAATCTGATTAACCACAATAAAACATAACAATCTGTTAGCTCCGTGACCTGGTAATTCTTCATCTTTGCTGTCAATGGTACATTTTGATTGATATGAAACAGTCAGAATTTATTGGAAGTTTTCCATTGTTGCTCTGTGACAGAAATGTAACTAGCTAAATATACTGTAATACAAATTACTGAAAGCAATGGATTTATCTAGCCAATGCTTTTCACATTTTTTATAAATTCAAAGGAACTCACAGACCCTTTAGAAAGTACATCCTTGTGGATTGCTACATGGCATATAGAAACTCATTTTTGTAAATTATGTCCCATTTGACACCCTTTAAATTGTATTATGAAAACTCCAGGATTCTGAAAACCACACAATTGTTAGTCAGTTGTTTACATTAATGACTTTTTTCCTTTTCCAAAGTTCTGTTACTACAAACTGATTATGGAGGACATAGATATCTCAGTTGTTTGTTAACAGGTATTCAGCACAGCCACCTGACTAAATTATGAAATGCACTGAGTTTTGTCAAATGATGTTGTAGTTGTCAGGGTATTGTCCTCTGGAGATGATTGTCTTCTCTCTCTGCTACACCTTCATAGTGGCACTATTGGCCTTGCACATAGTGCAAATATGAGCAGTTCTCAAGTTAAAAGAGAATACACGTAACATGCAGAAGCAAAAAAATTGACAACTCAATCTATACTTTCTTTAACGGAACAAAATGAGTTTAGGAAGCCAAATAGTAATGGAGATGCAATTTTCCTGCATTTTAAAAGAGAAGGGACAATTTTAAATAAGCAGTAATATCTGTCATTCTCAGAGAATAAGCATGAAGTGGTGAAACCAGAAATATCCTATTGTGGATTTAAATGAAGAAAAGTAGCAGGAAACCACACTTTTTGTAATTATTTTGTGTTTCATAATGGAATTTGATAGCTTTAACCCTCTCTACATATTTAGACTTTCAGCATCAGGCAAAGAACTTCAGACTACTTTCCTTTAGGTGGTTTTCTCCAAGACATGATGAACAAATGCTTTTTAAACATTCCCTATAATCTCCCTTTCATTCAGAGGATTACAGATGCAAGCAGTTTCAACTATACATCATAAGCAGGGCATTTTCTGGTAGTTCTGTATTGTGCAGTACATATTATTATGTCCATATTAACTTATTTTTACAGCTAACTATTTCTATTTATTCTGTATAATATGATTAAAATTTAAAATTAAAAACGAAAAGTTCCCTCTTTATCTTTCTCTGCCCTGGTAGAATTTCCTTGCAGTACACAAGATAAAAACAGAAGAACAAGTAGTTCTCCTCACACTACTTTTTCCTAAAAGTAAAAGAACAGCAACTTGCTACTACACTAGTCATTATATCCCTTTATGAGTTCTCAGAAAAGCAACCTGAGAAAACATTCTTAGATTTTATGGTGTACATAAAGACTCAGGAAAATTCAAGTGTGCTGTGAAGAGCAGAAGTAAGTCATAAGTCTGATGAATTCTACATTTTTTTTCAAAACAGATTTTCGTCAGTGTAGGACCTCCATTAGAGAATAATGCTTAATCTCATTCCAATTTTTTATTTTTTTCCCAAAACTGTGTGGCACAGAAAATGAATTAGCACAAATTGAGGTATAAAGAGAGAGAATAATGCCATTTTCTGTTCTTCCATGAAGATGCACAAAAGCCAGTGGGATTGCACACTCCATGTGCTTATCAATATGAGCAAACCTTTGCTGGCTGCAGTCCTAGGCAGGGTTATGGTCCTTGCTCTCCTGAGACCAGCTTCCCTCCCAGATGAAGTGATTTGAAAGGAGAAGGGAGTAACAGTTCAAACACTGCTTCTTATGGACTCCATGTGCCATTACAGCACTAGGAAAACTGAAAACTACTTTTATTCTCCCTGAGTAGAGAGGGAGAACCTGTCTCTGGCTGGCTGCCTGTCTGTCATCCTGTATTTTGGAGGACTTGCTAGGACAAGATCAATGCCACTTTCAAGGGATACTGAACAAGTAATATGTGGAGTAGTTTGTGTGTAGCAGTTGTTGCTAAGCCCTGACATGGGTGATGTCCCAGCTGCATGTGAAGATGGAGTCTGAGGCCAGAGCTATCTGAAAAGGGCTGCACAACCAGGAGGTAGCAGGATAGATTTGTCTGCACTGCCTTTCCCCTGAACAGCAAGTCTGTAAACATTTTTGTTTATGGATTTGTGAAGATGAGTGAAAAGTGCAGTGAGAATTCACAAGTCAGGAAGAATATGAAAACCATAGCTTGTTTTTGATCTGTGACATTGAACTCTTGTTTTTGATCTCTCTGGAGAGTATGAAGAAGTAGTCTGGTCCCACTTGGTCAAACCAGCAAGAAATCATTTTCTTCCTGCTAAACTGTTCGAAGCATAGACAAAGTTTTTAAGACCTTGGTTCAACAGGTGTTATGACCTTACTCTAGCAAAGGCAAGACAGTGATTAGAAGTTAATCAAGTTCCTAAAGATAGTTGTCTCAGTTTGAGACAAATTAGAAGGAAACATCCTCTAACATGGGACCCGTTTCTAGGCATAAAGCAGACAATAGGGAAAAACAGTACTATCATAAAATCAGGACAATAATATTGTCTATTAGATCCCCATTACAAAACTCAAACAATCCAACCCAAAATTTAGCAACTAGTTATCAAACACTTAGTGATTTAAATGAAGTTGAAGGGAAAAAACTCTGACAGAACACAGATATAAACTGCCTTAACTGGAAAGACAAAAATATCTTTTAAAATGAGAATTCATTCCATTAACTTCAGAGAAAAGAAAGATGCAGCTTGTTGACTTTTTTTCCCCTTTTGAATAATTAGTTAGACTTCTATCACTTCCAAGGAGTTAATTTTGTATGCTTAAAAAATGCATTTATTTAATAGCATTATGATGTTTATTTAATAACTTTGGGATGTTATTTAGTCACTAGTGAGAGGCCTTCAAAGGGGGCAAGAGAAAATGCTGTTAAAAAGCATAGTAGGAATCTTGTTTGTGACATAAGTCTGTATATGGTATTTTAAGGGAATTAAAAATATTCAAGTTATGCTATAAGATTAAAAAAGATACATTCAAGGGTAGAGAGAAAATGATTTCAAAAACTGCTTGGTACAATGTAGGGTTGTTCCATGGTTCATTGACTTTTTTAGAGAAATTTGTGTATTATGTTTGACTACACAGGAAGGAAAAGAAAGCTATTGGATAAAACAGATCTCTAAAACTGATTTCACATAGCATGCATCCCATCTCATATCCTGAGGTAAACTGAGTTTTATTAATTTGAACAATTGTCTGCATTAGCTTTACATTACACTCATGCTAATTGCCAGCTTCTTAGCATAGATGATGAACTAGGAATAAAAACCTGTTTTAAAGTATGGTACTTGCACTCAATGTCACTTGTTTACATCTACACAATTTTTTGTGCTGCACAGGCATGCCCTTCATAATGTCAGTATGACCAAGTTTTTATCTTTGGCCTATTATATAGTTTTTCAAGGAAGGTAAAAATTTCAAATTCATCATGGCCAAAGTCATAATTTTTGGCCTGCTAGAAACAGTAAAAAATATTTTCTTCTAAATCAGTATGCACACATGCAGAGAGAAGCAGTCACTTACTTGTAATTACATCTGTTTTTTTTCCTAGCTTAAGATATTTTTATAAGTACAAATTTTCACAGTGAGCATGGAAGAAAATTGAAGTCACCGTGTTGCTAATAACAGCACTCTGTGCTGGTGGAAAGTTGAATGTGTATCTGTGGTAACTGGATGTTGAGCTGCTTGCAGCTGGCCAGGATGCATTACTCATTTTTCCCTTATAGGCAAGAATGTCTTTGTCTACAAAAAGACAAAGAAAATCATATTTTTCACATGTAGAAATGGCAGATAGTCTACTGAGACTGACTCCAAGCACTCTGTTAAGAGCCTTTCTTGACTACATAGTGACACAAACGAAGTCAAAGCAGAGAGCATTTTCTTTATAAATAATATATCTGCTTAGTATTAACTTCTGCTCTTTGTTGTCTCCAAAAGAAGCTATAAAAGGTAGATGGTGGTAAATCTTTTGATCTCTATCTGCTAGTGTGATAAAACTTCACCAGGTAAGTCAGTTTTAAGACCTGGTGGAAAAACCAACTTCTCTGTATAGAACTAGAATATTCAAGGCAAACATGAAGAAGCCTTAACTTGCTTAACCAACTTACTCCACCGTTGTTTTGTTGTGCTTAAAACACCTGCCTTATAGACAAAGGAGATATATTCCTCATGGGGAAATTCTTAGTTTGAGGTAGTGGTTTTTGGCTAAGGAAATAGAGAGCTTTAGTGCTGCCAGTTTGACTGATTTTGACCAAGTCTGTTGCGTAACTTTTGGTGCCTTTATGCATCAGACTACTTTCCAAGGGAATTAGGAAGTTTATAGAGTGCTTATAGATTTTCTGCTGGGTGTATAATAGTATGGTGATGAAAGAAACTACTTACCTGACATTAGGAACATATAGAGAGCAAAGTGCATTCACAAATACAAAGTTATGCTGTTTTCTGAACATACTGTCCATCACAGCAACTTCTATATAGTGTCTTGACTAGCCTTAGAAAAACCAGTGATCTGGCCTATAAATTCTTTAAATTCAGACATCTCTTTCAGTGTATGTAGCATTTAGTATAAGCAGGCCGTTATCTCAATGTGTCTCTGTAACTACTGCTTTCCAACAAGCAATTAAGAATGAAACACCAGTTATAGAGTTAAGGAAATTAATGAATAAGTATAGAATTCAATAGATAATTATATAATAATGGAGCACAGTAGCTGGATTTAAAGGTAGAAACACTATGATTTGGTGTAGGATTCTTTAGTGATAAATGACAGTTGCGGTTACTTTCATAGGGGTGGCTGGATTTGTGGGTTTATCAGGAATGCTACAGGTACCGGTTCCTCTGAAACAGATATTAAAAATAATCATTAAAATTGAGCATCTGCTAAGGGATCCTTGAAGAATGCATAAAATTGTATACAGTAAATAAAGTTTAAACACTTAAATTTTAACAGTTTAACAAACACAGACGTGTTTCCCTCTCTTCACAATGTGCAATTTACTTCAAGCTCCAGATTGGGTTTCATGAGTATTTAAGTTTGGCATACCTCTTCTCTATTAAATTAGAATGAAATTGCCTCTTATGATTAAAATGCTACTCAAGTGTGTAAAATAACATAATTTTTTTTGTAAACAGATCAAACGACCTCTATAAGATGGCTATGACAGTGAGAGAAGCAGTATTTTATTACATTTGAATGTGTACATCTTCCATTCATGATATTTAATCAAAGAATGGATTCAATGGCAACATAGAGATTAAAGTTAAAATTCCCTGCTTTCATGTGCAGTAACCACTGCAACTCCTAACTGCAAAAATTACCTTTCTGTCTTCCTCTTGTGATGTCTAACATGAAGGATCTAAAAGAATAAAAAGTGGAAGGATGTGAAGATCAGGGGAGCTCAGCAGCTGTGAAGTCTCAGGTAGTAAATTCAGAAAAAACTGGTGCCAAGGATTTCCTTGGGGGAAGAAGACCTGTGAGCAAAGAAGAAGAGGAGCCCTGCATGGGAATGCAGCCTCAGGAGCATCTAGGGATTTTCTGTAGGGTTCCTTTAAGGTTTTCGCCTTGCATTCATGATTGTAAAGTTGTGTGTTTCAGAGCTGGATTTTGATTTTCACATCAATGCCAAAGCCACATACTACTGTTTTGTCCCCAGTAAACTATAATAGATTCTTTTATTAGTTTCCCTCTTGAAACTCTTTGGAAATTTGTGCTGTACCCTTACATGGGAAGCACAAGCTATGACTGAAAAATGCCTAGCATTTTAATTCTGAGTAAGTCTGATAGCAGCTCTCCAGCTGGTATCTGTATTACATGTATAGACTCTGAACATCCTTGGGCTGAGGATAGAAGCAGGCTGGGATTAGATTTTAGTGTCTCTGCCAGATGTGTCTCTCCTTCTGCCTCTTGGTTGTCTCTATTAAGCACTCCGAGTCAATGCTGAACTGAGAAGATACTTCAGCATCTTAAACAAAACAGTGGTTTCTGCATCAACCCTGAGGACACTTCCAAGTTGAAACAGGGAACATATAAGATTTATAAGGACTTCATACAAATATTGTATAATTTCAGTTAAACAAAAGAGGTGGCTAGAAGTGAGAGCTATAGGAAACTGACTTTCCATGGCTGATTTCCTTACCCATCTGCAGGATTTTTGGGGTATGATAAGAGATTTTAAAAGCATTGTGTCCTTCTGTGGACCGTTGCTGAATCATAACACATCTTTGTGTGTTTCAGTTGGTTGGATTTTTTTAATCGTGGCCGATCCTTTAGCTAAATGAAGAGAATTTTTTGGAAAGACCATAATCTCTTTATCTCTTCCCCAGGAGCTGAGAAGTGCTTCTCAGTTCTCCAGTCCTTTCTGTCTGGAGCTGTGAGGGAATAATCCCATCCCTTCTCTCTCTGAGGAAACAGACAGGACACCCTTTGCTCAGATTCCATTTATTTCTCTCAGTTGTGGTTTAACTCCAGCTGGCAATTAGGAACTATGCAGCTTCTCAGTCCCCTCCCCACCAATCTCCCAGGGGGAAGATAATTGGAAAGAACAGGTAAACCTCTTGGGTTGAGATAAGAACCATTTAATAATTGAAACAAAAAAATCAACTAATTAATTAATTTATTATTACTATAGTGATAATAATATTATAGTGATAATAATAATCATAATAATAGCAACAACAGCATTATGAAAAGGAGAGCGAGAGAGGAATAAAATCCCAGGAAGACAAACATTGCACAAAACAACTGTTCGCCATCCGCTGCCTTATGTCCAACCCATCCCCCAGCAGCAGTTGGTAGCCCCTGGCCAGCTCCCCTCAGTTTATGTACTGGACATGATGTTCTGTGGTGTGGAATATCCCTTTGGCCAGTTCAGGTCAGCTGTCCTGGCTGTGTTCCCTCACAGCTTCCTGCGCATGTGCTCATGGTCAGAGCATGAGACACTGAATAGTTCTTGACTCATAACCAAAATATCAGCAGGTAATCAGCATTATTCTCATACCAAATCTAAAGCACAGCACTGTACCTGCTACTAATATTGAAATTTTCTCTCCCAGCCAAAACAGAGAGACAGTTTCTATGGCTAGGCAGGCTCTCAATTTAAAGTGTAATTATCGATTAAGACATCATCTTGTTATACCCTTGAGAGTCATATGAGGCAGAGGGCAGAAAAGAGATCATCATTAGGCATGGGGATATGTGATTTCATGAGTCAAGTTAGTATTTTTAGCTTGACTATAGGTTCACAAGGTTTTCACAACTCCTTGAACTGCAAAAAGGTCTTATCAGTTTAGCCAATTTACATTTGGAAACTGGAATAAAATTTCCAAGGTTGCTATCAGGCCAGCACCCCTAAATTTCTGGCAAGGGAAAGGCAGATTGAGCCATATTGTCGACAACAACAACAGCATCAAAATAGGGTATTGGAGGCAACAGTGCATAATTACAGAATAAATAAGAGGTTGTCCTTTGGATACTTCCATTTCCAATCTTCACACTTTCTCAGTCTTTTCTTTAGTAATGTTACATGGATTGTTCCCTTCTAGTGGTGAATAAATTGGGGGCGGGGGAGGGCAGTGTGTGGAGAGGGGAATAAATACGGGAGGGATTGGTAGTGTTCTCTCTGGTTCCTGGCTCACTGCATTACAAAAACAAAAGCAATCTCAATAGAAATATATGTAGACACTATTTCATGAACAGTTTTATGAAATCCCATGGTTTTCAGGAAGAAGAGCTGTGAAACAGGTAAGTGTTTCCTTATGATGCTTCTACCCCAGCGTTCAGTTTCACTGGATGTTGGACAATTCAGTGGTAACGAGTGTCAACTTGTGCTATCATTCTTTCTCCAATGTTTAGCAACATCTCAAAGCATCAGAGCATTTGAATACTGAGGCTGAGCTTGTGCCATCACTGATGCAAGCTCAGAGGTCCTGTGCTGGAATCGGCTGGAGTCCTATGGCTGCAATCATGAGGCCCCAAAGACTCAGGGTTTCCGGTCATTGCCAGGTCCATGTAGCCTCCTGGCCCAAGTAATCCAGTCCCAGTCTGGGACTGCAAGAGTTCTATTGCCAGGTTCAGTATGTAATGCTTGCTACAATCAATTATTTTGTCTTTCAATGAAAACTGTCCAGCACATATTTGAAAAAGAAATTTAAAGTAACAAAATCCAGGTCATAATGGCAGGGAAACACAACCTTGGAACTTTACAGATCCTTCACATGCTCATTAATTTCATTGTCACATCACACTTTACCCTGGTAATTACTCAGTCCCATAGTACTCAGAGGCACATAGGATCATAAACAGTGTTGAATAGATGTTGTTTCCTGATTTTAAGTAAACTCTCCTGCATGGTTTTGAAATTTTAATGTGAGGATTTATCGTCCAAATATGTAGTCTTTATAAACTAATTTCCAAAATACCAACATACTACAAAGTAACCCTCATATTTAGCACAAAATTCTCCTCAGGAAATTTAAAACAAAAAGACTTAGATTTACCTAGTTATATGTGGTTTATCCTCCTGTTTCAAGCCAGTGTTTCTGAGCTGCTTTCCAATGTTCAGAATATTAATGAAAAATAACAAAAACAAAAATCTGAACAACCAAACCAAAAAACAAACACCAAAAACGAAACCCAAATTAAACATCCACCACACTAAGCTGTTATGCTTAGTCTGGTAGATTTTTCTTGTCTGGGAGTGTTATATACCTAGCCTGTACTGTTTTACATGTCACCTTAAAAAAAAGTCTGTTTTGAACAAGAAAACTGCTTTCACAGTAAAGTGGAAATCATCCAACTGAGTTTATCAAAGAGGTGTGTGAGGTGCTATTTTTGCCCTCAAAATGGTGCATGAGTAGCACCAGGGATTTTTCTATTCTTTATACCAATAAGAATAGACTGAAAAAAAATATGAAAAAAAAAGCAAAAAAAGAAAAAAGCAACTAAAAAAACCCGCGTCTGTATAAAAAGAACAGGACTCTGTTGTGTGTGAGAAGGGCTTGTGCAGTTTGTGGTGCTGAGCCCTTCATACACACAACCAAACCAGGCAGCAGAGCAGAATGTGGTGTTTCTATGCATGGAGGAGGCCAGAAGAAGGGACTCAGAGATGCACTCTGGAAGTGTGGAACTTACACCATCTTCTGTTTTATTTCCTCCCCGGTGCTTCCAGATATCTATGCCCACCTTCACTCAGTTGATTGTTGTTTTATTGCTGGCCATGACTGCCTGTAAATTGGCAGCTGTAAGAGCAGCAATTTTTAGACACTGCAGAGTTGGTCAGATTGGGGACATGGATTCTGCTGTGACCAGCTACTGAACGTGGGACAAGGCACATGGAAAAATGCTCTCTTGACATGATGGCAACAAGCTGTTGCAGTAGATGTGTGAGTTTCAACAACTCTGTCAAGAAACTGATGTTTTTTACATGTATCCATCCACACAACATGATTTAGGGTTAGGAAAGGCTCCATCTGTCATGTGACAGGAAACACATTTTCTGGGATTACTACTACAGGTTTTTGAATATGCAGCTTTTTATCTGACCTGCTATGTTGTGTTTGCTGTTGATGGCTCTTTGGTGGGAAATTATTATTAAGGAGACTTTCAAGTAAACAGTGTCTTTCAAATGGCATTAGCAGTCTGAAATAAGTTTAAATCCTATGTATGCCATTCCTTGAAAATTCAATTAATTTAATGAAAGAACTTTTGCGACTGTCAGTTACCTAAAGTGGCTCATTTTGTAAAGTGAGCTTGTATGAGGATAATGAATTTGATTGCCTTTGATTGGCTGGACTGGAGTTTCTTTGCCTGCAGTGGTCTGACTTGTACAGGATGGCTTTGACGATCATGTCAGAAGTTCAGGTTTTATGCTCCTGGGCTTTCAAGACTGTTTCATATCATACTATCTTTAAATACAAAGAGGCTTAGAATAGGAAAAAAAAAAAAAAAAAAAAGGGTGAGTTTCCCTCCAGGACTTTAAAGCAGGTTAGGAGCAGAATATGGAATATTCATGTTTTGATATTGCTATAATTTGTAATATTTAGCTTATTTAAAAAGCATTGCTATCAGAGTGCAATGCAAGGGAAATGGTACTTTTTGTACACAATATTCCATGTGATTATCTTGCTCAGCCATATGCTTGATATATTGACAGTGTTACTGCTAATGGTCTAGGAAGTAAGAAAACACGTACTACTGATAAACCTATAGATTCTCTACACATGTGCTCAGTGTCCTTGCTTTTCAACAAAACTATTGTCATGATATAAGGTAATTTTTCACTTCTTCCTAACTAGGAAAAAGAAATCTTTTGGTGGGGAAGGAAAAAATTAGTTTCTTCTCATAGACTATATAACATAACAGTGATACTTTCAAATAACTGAAACCTGCAGACAAGAATGGAAAAAAATCCCAAAATTTCATGTTAACCAACATTGTGATACAATTCTAGGTGGTCACATACTTCTGTCAAGACTATTCAAAGATAACCATTTTTAGTATTTCAAGGTTAGATTTCTATTTACTCGGACTGTTTCACACATTATCCCAATATAAGATAAGTTAGGAAAAACTGAATAACACCTTCTACCTCTATATGTGTCAGCTTATCCATAGTCTTTGAACTTGGGACTGGAGGAAGTGTGTAATACCAGAGCCAAGAATCATAGAGCCATAGAATTATAGGATGGCCTGGGTTGAAAGGAACCTTAAAGGTCATATAGCTCAAAACCCTTTGCTGTGGGCAGGGATATCTTCCATTAGGAAAGGTTGCTCAGAGCTCCATCCAATGTGGTCTTGAACACTTCCAAGGATGGTGCATCCACAAATTTCCTGGACAATCTGTGCCAGTACCTCACCATCCTCATAGTCAGAATCTTTTTCCTAATCTTATCTAAATGTACTCTGTTTCAGTTTTGATCCATTCACGTTTGTCCTGTCACAACGTGCTCTTGTAAAAAGTTTCTCCATCCTTCTTGTAGGCTCCCTTCAGGTAGATAAGCAAGTGACAGTCAAGTTCAGCATTCCCTTGCCCTCTAAAATATATGTTGCCAGGGATATATTTTTGGGATACTTTTTTGACTGTAGATACTGATGTTTCCTGGAGCAGAGGAAACTGCTTTGGTAGGAGGTAACTCATGACTTTTTTAGAACTTGCAGATCTAAAGCTTACCCCTTTCTCATGGCTAAAGCTCATGAAAGATGAAGAGTTGCCCTTTCTGCATGGAAGGGAAGGTTAATTCCTAAAACAACTTAGACTGACAGAATAATAAGATCATTTATGTGGGAAAAGACCCTTATTATCATCATGTCCAACCTCAGCCTGGAGCTGCCAAGACCACCACTAAGCCATGTTCCTAAAGCAACATCTTCAGGTCTTTTACATATCTCCAAGGGTGATATCTCAACCACTTTCCTAGTGGCTGAGATATCAAGCCTGCTTGAAAGCTTGACAACCTGTTTAATGAAGAAGACAAAGAAAATTTCATGAAACATGCAAGAAAATTTAAAAGGATTATATAACTTTTGTAAGATTTTGCTGGAACGAGAAATATCAATATAAGCTAATGTAAAATGGGAGCAATGGACAGCATTGGAGTAGATGAAGAATGTGCTTCAATCTGGAAGCAAAAGTAATGTTTAAGTTAAATTAGATGGTAGTTTTGTGAGACATAGGTACGCAAATTGGGGTAGCTGTTGTCCTCTTATGTCCTGGTATGGACATAAAATAGATTGCTTGCTTTGTCTAACTCTTAACTCTTTAGACCATGTAAATTTGTTGTTGGATATGCTGGTACTAAAGTGAATTTAGATTTAGTAGTAGGTACTAATTCATTGGTTCACTGAGGTGAACTTATTCTTGCAAAGAGTGTAGATGATCAAAATGTCTGAAAATATGGCACGTAGTGCCAACAGGGAAGATCTCCTTCCAAGAATATGGAGGCTGAATATAGTGCAGAGCTGTAAATGCCAAACTTCCACAGCAATCTTACCTCTAGGAAAAGCCTGGAAGAGGTGTATGTTAGCCTAGTTGCTTTCATCATCATAGGTGAAGTAGAAAAACATGGCAACAAGGCTTCAACAGCACACGTGTTTTCAAGTTCATTAATAGGACATAAGTATCTGCTAAATGAAGAGGGACCCTTGAATCGTCATTTGAAATTCTGGGAGGTGCCCTAGAAAATCTGCATTTGTGAACACACTTGTGAGAGACATCTGTCCTAGGAACAGGGAGCACAAAACAGTGAATACTGTTTTGGTAAGTGGTTCTGTTCATTTCCAGCCTCTTCTTGATATATCGTGGTAATGTATCACTGATATATGAGAGTCCCTGTGTAGGTGCCAACAGAAGTTTTATTTGAAAAGCACCAGCCTGGTTCATGGACACTACTGGAAAAAGCATTGAACAAAACATATCATCAGATGCAAGAAGACGGCAAGGCAACCGGGTTTTATGTTGTTCTGACACGAACAGTGACACTGAGGATGCTACTAGGGCTTTTTGTGCATGTCAAGAAGTCAAACCAAATTAAGGAAAAGTGTCTATGCAGAAATTGGTAGACACTTTTTTCCTAGTAGGAGAAAGCTGTATAATTGTTAGAGGCAATTAGATACTATTATAGACTATTACTGTCATTTCTTCTCTGATGACCTTACTAAACAAAATATTATGGTCAAAAAGGCAAGTGAGTGACCAAATGACAGAGTTTAATGAGCACGAATTCAAGGACCCTGTGGTGGAAAGCACTTTCAGCTGCACGGTTGCCATTCCCTGTAAGCCCTGGTCTCACAGAATGGAGAAATGGTGTAATTTAGAGCTGTTAAAACTGCAGAAGGGTGCTGATGTGGCATGAGCTGCTCAAATAAACACTGATGCCAGGAAAGGCAACTTTGAGAACATTTGCAGTAACCAAATAAAAAGAGACACAAATGCTGTGCAGACAGATTTTCAAGGGAAGACATTAGAGAGCGAATTTTATTGGACTGATTGGTGTCATTGTTCCTTTTATTGTGTACTTCCTTTTGTTCCTCCTACTCATGCATCACCTTTATGCTGCTACATAGAGAACTTGAGCTTTCTATGCTATTAAAGTATCTTAGCTAAGGTGTTCTGGAATTTCAGGGCTATATTTGAGCATATTGTGCCTCACAGTTGTGTTTGTTGCTCCATTTTTGCAAGTGAAATGAGTTTCAAAGGTACACTCATCCATCCATTGGCACAAAGCAAATACCTTTAGCTTATTTACTTGCTTACAACTTGGCAACAACAAACACATTTTATGTAAAAATAAACCATACAGCATGGGAAATTATCTGGAGATTAAATTTATTTACAGAATTATTTGGTTTGAAATATTTTTGGAGTGTGTTTGATAAACATATTAAGTCAATCATATTCTGTAATTTTAACTTGCATCCTCATTTTACCCAAACAGTACTAATGGCTTCCTCCCACTGCAAAAAGAGGAGAATGAAAAGTCTCACTTCAAATATAATCTCTGGGCTTAGAATTCCTTTTTGAAGAAAAGGTACTGTTTGCCATTGCTGAGCCATTTGAAGTAGTTAAGATTCACTTACATAGATTTCCTGGACCTAAATAAACAATATGTATTAAAGTCTCTAAACCTTGTTATCCACCCAATTATTTTGATTTTATTTTTATATGACAAAAAGGTTATAGTTTCATTTGCTACCTCTGTCTCTATGATCCTTATTTCTTTTCCTTCTATTCCCAACGTTTTGCCACTGTTGTGCTGAGGTAGGTCATAAATGGAAAAATTGAGTCTATGTCCTGCAAGCTAAAAGACTATTAAAAACTTTTCTTGTTTTAGATTGTACAGGTGTAAAAAATAGTCTTAATATGTAAAATTAATTCAAACTTCCCTGCCTTCTGATTTAGTAGCAAACTAATACAGGCTTGTTTAACAGTAGTGAACAGAAATCTATTTTGTATGAATGTAGGTAGGTAGGTATTCTAAAGATATGCAAAAATAAACATTTCTTTGCTACCCAGGCTTGACTGGCATACCTGTGTTTGCAAATGCAGATTCCCCACCCTTGCACTGGCGTCTGTTTGTGGAGCTTCTATGTCTCTCTCATTGCTATGCACAGCTGAATTGAGTGTTTTCAATAGGAATGTCTTACAAACTGTGTGGGAAATAAGGGGTCCCCTTCTCTTGTGTGCAGAGAAACTTCTACATACCAATATTTTTTTTCCTCTGGATGTGCAATAAAACTGCCATGGTGTGAGGAGATGTGGTGCTGGACTTTGATGTCTTCATTTAAGTAAGACCATGTAAAGCCTGCCTGTCCTCTTTGGAAACTTCATTACTGAGCTGAGGTTTGAGTTTGAATATGAATGCAGTAAGTGTGTGTTGTGATCCAGTAAGCAACCTGTAAGTTGTGATTATTAGTACTGTCACTTTTGCAAATATATGTTCTGTAATACCTCTCTGAACTGAGATTTAGACAGTAGAAAAGTTTGGTTCTTGTGGACAGTATATATTGGATGCTGCTCATCACGTCAAGGTTTATCCCACTGAATACCCTTCTGATCTCATTTAGGGAGTCCTAACAAATCTAAAACAAGCTGTAGTCTATCTGTGCTAGTCATGCATCACTCTTTTGTTAGATGGTAGTTTTGTGAGACATAGGTACACAAATTGGGGTAGCTGCTGTCCTCTTATGTCCTGGCATGGACATACCATGCATTGCTTGCCTTATCTAACTCTTAACTCTTTAGTGTCATTTTAATTGTTGATATGTTATTCATAAAAGTACTAGCTGTGTCCCAATAAGTAGTATTTGATTTTGGATCCAGAGTGATGTTTATGATTAGGCACCAAACTTTGGCACTTACAAGGCAAGGACTTCATTGGTGGCTGAAGTACCACTTTAAAGTCCTATACCCTATTCCTGCATTGCTTGCAGTCTGCTGATTTTTGTTAGATGTGATGTTGTGCATAAAACCATATAACAAAGACCAACTAATAAGCTAGAAAACTCCATTGTGATTTTTCTTTGATTGACTTGGTGACTGCTACTGCCTTGAACCAATTGCATAGATGCAAAACAATCCTATTTTTCATACCAAAAGAAACATGAACTAATAACTTGTCTTAAAATTCTCTTTTTCCACTCAGCACTAAAAAAAGTCCACATGTTGTAGCAGAATGATGTCAGGTACTTGCTGTAAAATACTGGAGGTAAATCAACACACAATGGAAAGTTGTTAAGTTTATGAAAAGCTGCCGAATAATTGTATCTGTAACTTATTAATAAGTATTTCTTTACTTAATGGAAAACCAGAATTTTATTACTTCTGATAGGTTCTCCCATATATAAAGATTAAGTAATTTGAAAATGTTTTTCTTTAGACTTTCTTTAGATATGAGTTTACATGCTAATTTATCTATATTTTATATCATATATTTAAGCAAATAAAAGCTTCTACTTGCTTACTCAGTATGTTTGGAATAATTACCACATTATTAGGATAAGGGAGGATGAAAAGTGTGAAAGCTGCTCTGAGATAGAAGCAGTATTCCTGAAGTAAATCTTTGCAAAAATAATGATGTTATCACAGAAAAAGACAAAGTGAGGCTTTTATTACACAAAGTAAAAAACAAATGGATTCTGTGTGTATTTTAATATATCTTTTCAGCTTGATAATCTATATTTTGAAGAAAAGAATGTGTTCTTCTGACTAGACACAGCAGTAATAAATGTGAGAATTGGAATAGGCCAATAAAAGTAGTAGTTTTGTGTTGTGTCATGTTCTTGTGATGCAAGAACTACAAGTAAGTCAAAAAGATTATTCTGCAGGAAAAAAGGTTCAGTTGGGATTTAATCTGAAAGATTATTTTGAAATTTCCATTCCTGATAATTAGTCATTTGGTTTTCTACTGGAATTGACAGCACAGATTTTAAATCAGTTTTAGGTGACTCGGCCTGGGAAATTGGTTCCACTGAGTTATCTCATGTTTGTAAGCTAAACTGACCCAGGTGAAGTTAAAGAATTAGGTATGGAATTTATAGGTTCCAGTTTCATCTTCTCAACCAATTTGACACTGTTTGTTTCCAAAGCCACGCTACCCATCTTGTCCCACAGTTAAAACATTCTGCCCTCCTCCTTCAGGACACTGTGTCACATCATCTGGAAACAGTGGTTTCCAGATACCAGGAGAGCAGTGGAGGGAAGGCTAACTCTGACAGTGCAGAACATGTCTCATAAACTAGTATTTGTTCATTTCTAGAACATAATTTGTGCATGAAGGACGTCATCAGAAACCCATAACTAGGATAATTTCCAGTTGCCCTCTGTAAACGGCAATGTTTTTCCTTTCTCCTTGCCAAATCCATGTGATTTAGAACTCTTTGTTTCCATACATGTGTTTGATAATATGACAATCTTCAACTTCACTTGTTAATCAAAACTTTGAAAACTTTTCATTTTTTTATTCATGATCTGGGAGCTAAATTCCTTTTCAGTACGTCGTATGTATCAGATTAACCTCATAGTGCTCACTGAAGCTGCATTAAATTTATGGCATCATAACTGAAAGATAATTTAGTCTCTGGCCACCAAGAACGTGATGTGTCATGATGATGCCATGAACATTTTTTTGCTTTTTTTTGTACCCCTTTTATCCCTTTTTACAACTTCAGTATTAGTGCTTTTGCCTACATTCTTGGACTTGTTTGTTAAGCTAGGAGACTAAACATTTTAGAAGCTTTGTAGTTAGGAATCAGTGTGCCTCAGACCCCAAGGTCCTCTCCAGAACACATTTTGTAAACTAAGAGAGAACCATCCAGGGGAAGGTTCCTTGGGGAGAGAGGCTCATTCAAGCCTCTCATTGGGGAATCTTTGATTGATATGTTAATTAGTAAGACCTATAATGTTATACCAGATCTTTTGAGGGTGCATTTCAGTGCTTTTGACCTGGACATGTGCATCTAAGTATCCTTAAAATAAACACCAAGGTAAAATTCCTTTTTCCCTTCTGACCACATTCAACTCTTGATTTTAAGACCAGAAAAGGGCAACAAAGCCAGTAGGATGATCTTCTAGAAACAATCTCTGATTGAATCAGAAAAATTCAGTGGAAATTCAGAAGGAAATTCAGAAATTCAGAGACAAATACCAAGTGAAGTTTAAGGTCTCCTATTTTGAATTTGGGTCATATTTGAATACCTAATTTTCAAATAGTACATTACTGAGAAAGTAATATGCACAGAAATGTACAAATAAATTGTTCTGTCCTTTGTAAATGGTCATATTTCATGCTAAGTTGGTCGGATATATGTATTCTCTATCCATTTTCTGAGAGTAGATATCTGTTTTAGGAGAGAGATAGATGACATCTTCGGGAGCACTGCTGAGATGGAGAAAGATAGGCAAAGTATCAGCTGGTAATAGTGAAATCTTCTTTTGCAAAGTTTATCATGACAACTCTGAAAGTAATTTAAGACTTCCCCTACTTTTTTTCTGAAATAGAAAAAAATGTCATATGGTGGATTCTGTGGAAAATTTTCTTGTAATGTAGCCTGACTACTATTGAGTTTTCTTACTGAGTCTGCAAGATGTTTTCCTTGATTTTATGAATCTAGACCTAGAAAAAATTAATTACATCAGCATTTTGTGTCCTGTCAAATGTCCATGCAAGCTTCCTTCTGAAGCAATGTTAATATAAGTAACCATACACCCACAAGACTAAAAACCATGCATGTTTTCTCTGCATCTCACTGGGTGATCTTGCTTTTATAACATTTTTCTTCAATGACCTTCTGCTGCCACCTGCCTCTGAAGGATTTTAATAAAATCTGCAATTGAAGAACAAGCTCAGAAAAATTCCCTTCTGTGTGTGTCAAACTGGCTCTGGAAATTTACTAGTCAATCATTTAATCAACAAGAAGAACAACAAAAGATTGCATCTTCAAATTACAGAATTCCTACCTGTATCATAGATGAAATATGATATGACAGAAAGACTACACAACATGGATTTGAGTTTTGCATAGCTGTTTTTCTGTGAATTTGAGTAAGCTCTGAACTGTTCAGAAGCTCGTTAATGTTGCCAGTGTAATGGAGACTGCAATATATGTGAAAACATGTGTGAAGTACTTCTAGTCTATTTCTTCCTTTTATACAAATAGAAAATTGTGCACAAGTGGTGAAGGAGTAAAAGTAGTGAGTTAGCACAGGGCAATGTGCCATCTCTCTGCCTCAGGTGTTCAAGTCCCCTGTACTGTGGCAGCCAAGGTATTCTTTGTCGCTCACTAACTCACTCTCGCACACTTATTCTGGGCTTGAGTGTGCACAGAAATGATGCACATATGATTCATTATGGGTACAACAGAGGTTACAGGCATGTTAGTTCAGTAATAAGACTGTTCTATAAAGAGTTAGAGCATTTGAATTCCTCTGTGATAGATGGCTGAGCAGGGACAACAGAGATCATGCAAAAGGTTGTTGTAGTTATGGCAAAAAATGCTCTGGTACAGAAACACTGAGAGTCAACACTTCCCATGTGATGATAAGAATGAGAAACAGATGTGCACATAGACACACACAGACACGCACCTCTTAGAGGATGAATTGCTCATCTATGTATGGGTTAACATGCCTGAGAGGTGCTGTCAAAGCTTCTTCAAGGTCAAGTGGCTACGCTGCATAGAAAAGCAAGATATTGACTGAGAAAACTCAGCTCTTGCTATCTTGGTTAGAATGGCAGGATCACTAGATTTGACAAAATATTGAAGTGCATAGATCTATTTTTCACCAAGCCCTGAACACATTTCACCTTCAGACACCCTAATAACGTACCAAAGAGTTTTCTGGAAGCAGTTTGGTGATGAGTTCCTTTCCTTCTGCTCTGTACTTCATCTGGATGAACCTGAACACACTTTTTTGTTGGTTAGTTGGTTTCTTTTGTTGGTTTCCTTCTGTTGCGGGGTAGGCTATCTGGCAGACAATAATAAGGCTTTGTAGTTTGATAATTTGAATGATTTCACAATTATAACCCAAACATTTAATGCCTGCGCATAACCTGTCCTGGATGAGTGTAAGTTCTTTTAACATATAATATGTGTGACACATTAATATGTGTGAAGTATATATGGATGTGCCAGTATAAGTGCCTGTAAACTTTGTTTGTATGAGATTTCAGGACATGTCAATAAAAACAAAAAAAGAAAAAAAAAAAAAAGATTAATGCAGAGCATCACAATAATTACAAATAAAAATGGCTTTATTGTGAATAATGTTATGCCTTGAAGTGACTACCTGAAAACAGAGGCTAGACAAGATTAAGAGAATCTTACAAAAGCAGGTATTTATTTGTAGGGCCTTCAAAGGTACACCCTGGGCAGTCAAAAGCCTCCAAGGGGCTCCACCCAAGATGGACCCTGGGTCATGGGTTTTTCACACTTTTGTAAGTTTGGTCCATTTGCATATCAGGGTTAATTCTCCAGTTATAACCTCAGTTAATGATGTAATTACCCCAAGTTATGTCTCCTTGTCAGAGGGTTTAGTTTACATATTTTGGGGCCTGGGACAACAAGGTGTCCTTGAGTTCAGGCCCAGAGAGGGTTTGTTATGTTTAAACAGCATGAGAGAACAGCAGCTAACAGGCTGGATGAAATTTCAGTTATACACTAAGCAGTACAGGATAAAGGCAGTCCCTGCCTTGGTGTAGATTCTAGCTATAGTGTGATTGTCAAAATCTACCAAGTGACTTTTCAAAATATACTTTCCTATCCTTGTTTTTATATTCTCACATGGCTGAGAAGTGCATCTGCCTGAATCTGACAACACACATGCAGAAGTGCATGTTTTAACTCACAGTTGGGCCTTCTTCTGAGTTACCTCCAAAATTAGATAAATGCCTTAGAAATGTGTCACTGAGCATGGCAAGAAGCTGTGGTAAAATCTTTAAGGAAGGCCCATAGTCAGCTTAGCAATTTTGGTAACTTTTTGATGACACTGTAGCAGTGCCCATTGCTGCAGATCTGCCATTGCATAGTCCAATGAACCTTTCCTTATAGTTTACATTTTCTGTATCACTGAGATGAAGGCCCATCATTGGTGAGCCTAAGTACTGATTTTTTGTTTCCCTACAGTTTTCTTTGAATTTTCTCATTACAGTGTAAATATTTTCATTCTATGCATTTTTCATCCCAGTTATTGACATACTTTCCTGTCCTACCTCCTTCACTCCAACCACCCTCAAGACCCCTTTGAACCCCTTTAAAATGAAGTCTCAGCTGTCATCTTTACCAATTGCCTACTTATGTTGGCTCCTTCTGTGTGAGATTTATTATTTCTCCTCTTCTCTCACTTCATCCTGTTCAGGTGGTTGTTCTCAGCTCCCGATACTCTCATACATTTGCTTCCTCTTTCGTTGTTTTACCGTGATTCTCTTCACCTGACAATCCAGGATGACCCTTAACTTACTGGCCTGAAAGGTCAATAAAAAGATGCTCAGGCATCTTTGATCTGCATCGTATATTGATTTCTTCAGTGAGTAAAACAATCCTTTTTTGCAGATATTTTGGTGTGAAAGGAAAAATGCAGAGTCACATGTGGTGCAAGGTCAACTGCTTAAAGGAAACACAGATGTTCTACCTGGCCCACTTTTTAGCAGCTGCTACTTCAGATAGAACGGGTGGGTGCTTTTTTATGAGTGTAACAGATGATCTAAGAATTCTTACCTTAAAAGGATGACTGAATTGTCAATGATTGAATAAGTCAACCCAGGCCACCAGGTTCATATATATGCCAGCACTTGGTTTGTTAGCAATTCTTTTCTGGATTTGAAGAAATTCATGCAATGATCTTTGCAGAATAATATGTGACTACTTTTCTTCCCACTTCAGAAGAGAGTAAATTCCTACAATAAATTCACTCAATGTCCTGTTCTTGCACTGACACACTGGCAGATGTCCATTTGGCAGTTGCTCCAGAGAATGCTGATTCTCTGTTGAAAAATGGGAACACATTAACTTATTTATTTTTCTCCCCCTCCCTGTCTTTCTTTGCTTTTTTAAGCTATGTGTTATTGGGGTGGCAGAGAGAAGGGAAGAACATGAGTTTTAGCCTTTTTTTGGACATCTGTAAATCAAGGTGCACATAGATTTTCACTAGAGACCTTGAGCCTTTGAGTCTGTCAGCTTTGACTTTCTTGGCTGCTTTTGTTTTCTTCCATGGCAAAACCACTGTACAAGTATCAGTACATTCTCATATTTTCACTTAGGGAGGTTTTACAAAATATTTTGTTACAAATTTGGTTGAGATGTTTTCCCTAAAGATGTTATGTATATTGTATTAATGGAGTTTCAGTCTACTCTCTTTAGAGGTTCTGGGATATTTTTTGCTGTATGTGTGATTTTTTTGCATCCCAGGAGAAAAAGACACATATTTAAAGTTTGCTCAGAAAAGTATGCTTTTGTCAATTTTATGCTGAAGAAAGCAGTGACTCTTTGGAGTGGTTGAGAATAGAATGAAAATAGTGCATTTCTACCTTTGTAGGAAATCCCTGTAAATATAAAATGGTAGTTTCAGGGGATTTATATATGAGGTTTGATAGCTTAAGAGAAAGAAAGGTATCTCTTTCCTTCTTAAAAGCTGTGGAGGATGGAGGCTTAAAAATACAAGCTAGGTTCTTCTCCATTTAAAATCTGTATTGCCAAAAATGTAATATCCAAACACCCCTTTTAGTTTCATTTCCATTGACATTCTACAGGATTTTTTTTCCTCTCTACCAATAAAATTCTGACTATGAGTCCAAAACACAAAATAGTGAGGAAAGAAAGGGATGTCTTAAAAAAAGCAATGTGGGAGTGTTGTCTCCTGTGGGCAACCATTTGTATCAGTCATACAGAGGGCTATTGAAATTTGTGGGATGAAATCAAAGGTCCTGTCGAGGGAATATCTGAAAGATTTGTTTTCATGGATGACCTATTCCCAGACACCTTCCATTTAGCTGTAATGATACTAACATTGGTAGCTTTTTGCCAGAAACCCATAAACCTCTGTCATTTGACCTTCATTAATAGTATTAAATGTTTCCAAGAGTGATATAGCCCCTTCTGGGCTTTACCACTGATTTTCTGCATAGATAGATATATGAGCCAGCAGCAATGGCCACTAAGTCTGATCATTTTCATCCCATTTCCTCATCTTCCATCTGAGATGGATGGCCTAGGATCTTCTTATAACCACAGGAATATCTTTCCTTAGGTCTCTGAGACATGTTTCAGGTTTGATATTGAGCTGATATTTTACTACACTTAGATAAGAAAAATTAATATGAGGAGCCTGGTTCCCTGTTCTGCTCCTTGAGCATGCCATCAGTGGGATTAATGCAAACTTTTCTTTATGCTTTCAGTCTTATTTTATCTTTGCAATACACTACAACCTAGATAACAGCAGTGTCAAAGTAAATTAATTTTGCAGATATTTTCTGATTTTGAACTTGTACAAAGTGTATTTGGTGAGAGAACATAAATATATCAAGGAATAATACCTGTGTCTGTAGAACAGGATGGGTGGTTGTCATAGCAGCAATCAATCCACTAAATAGGGAGTAACATAAAATGATTCAAAGACAAAGACTAAATTAGGTCAGGGAATAACACTTCATAAAAAGAGAGACTTCTCTGTGACTTGTTGTTTTGCTTTTGTGAATTGAGTTACAATGTGTATTGAGAAAATGTCTATTTGCCACAGAAATTGTGTTAGAACTCAGAGCCCTTGAACAAGGTGAAGAACCAACTTACAACACTCTTGGCAGGTCCATTGTCAGCTGTAGAAAAGTGTATATAAAGATGTAGATATCTTGCTTATCTTATGTTATTTATGGATTCCTTCCTTTCTAGTTGATGAAAAAAAACATTCCCAAGATGTTACATGAGTGATGCCCTCCACTAGAAGCTGGATGAGCTCAGACTGAAGTGTTTGTCTGCCCTGAACTGTGGGAGTGCCTGCCTGCCTTTTGGAAATGTTGGTGGTATTTTAGGTGGGTATGCACGTATATGTGTGTGTGTATGTATATGCAGATAAATTTTTAAGGAGACTCTAGAGAAATTAAGTTGAATAACATTGAAATAAAAATATCTCCAGTTAAATAAGCCTCCCTACTTCTTTACGTAAGTCTAGGGACGTGAGTACTGAGGAGTTGTTGATCATCTCACTGTGGTTTGGAGTGTGGGGCTCAGGTCTGGCATTGTGCATTTGTGAATGAGCGGGGGGTGGTCCAGAAAAAAAAGACTTCGGTTCCTGAGCATTTGGCTGTGATGTGACAGCCACTGCATCATAACATTGAGGTCTGATGCCCAAAGTTTAAAGTAGAGGTAAATAAATGGGATTGTTGAAGCCTCAGCAGTGAGGTGTTATTGGACATAGAATTAGGTAACCTCTTTCATAGGGAAAAACACTGTCAACATATTGAGACTGTGGAATGATGATTAACAAATGTCTTGGTCAGTCTTTTAATTTAGTATTTAGATGGGGAATATAAACTTAATAAGAAGGACTTCTCACTGTAGTAACCAAAACTATAGTAGTAGTTGAGGGAAGTTGAAGCTAAATAAACTCCAATAAAAACAGTACACACTATTTGGGCAATGATGAAAACAATGACAAGAATAATTTGAAAATTCCTCCATCAGATATTCCATCATGCTAAGTTTTATATAAAGACTGTAGACTCCTTTAGAACACATATTTTAAGTTTAGGCCTTGCTACAGAAATCAAGATGATACCCTCAAAATTTCAGTATGCTATCTACAGAGGTAGGGTTAGATTCTTCTCAGCCCATGTCCCCAAGGTCTGCTTTTTCACTCTACAAACTAAAAGCAGCCAGTACAGCACAGGTGAACTCATCTCTCATCATGCCTGGAAAATCCTATTGTGGAGAAGCTTCTTGATCTGCTTCAGCTTCCTTGACAACTTAACCTCAGCTCAAGGTGAAACATATCCATTGTGGTGATATTTTTCTGTTTATTTAAAACATTGGCCTATTGTTGGTTTAGCAGTTACTTACTTGGGTCCCAATGACTCAATATCTGATGACTATCAGCAGTGATTTTGGGCCTGATTGATCTAGTCTGGTATGAAACCACTGATGTAGTGTGCAAACTGTGTGTTTTATTATGTCTTATTAACTGCTCCCAAAGCCATCAGTGCCACATGTTGCTTGATTTTAGTAATTATCACTTATTTTTGTATTGTGACATGGCTGTGGTGTATTTTTCCATGTGCACACATAACAAAAATACAGTAAAGTGAAGACTCATCCCCTAGGTAATATATTTTCACAAAAAAATATTCTTTAGTACTAGTCTCTTTGGTAGCCTGAGCCAAAAATTCAACTTAGAGCAGAGCATGGTATTTGAGAGCACCCCTAGTTCAGTTTTTCCTCTGTCCTTATAAACTTCCCTCCACATTTATTTCTGAATGCTCTGGTAATGTGGTGAATTTTCTCGTGTGATAAAATCATCTGGGCTTCTAAGTTATTGATAGCAGTCTTCCTGGCCACAGACTGATTTGTCCCCCAGGTCAAGGTTGGCAAAAAAAGGTGCCTTCTTCTATCACCTCTCATGACAGATGAAATGTGAGATTGCCTTATGAAATTTGAGCCTGTACTTTTTACTTAGTGATAAATGCTGGTACAGAGGTTCATTTTTTTCTTACTGCCTCATTTATGTTTACCACCTCAAGTGTCTATTTATTAATTTTTACTCTATCAAACAAAAAAGCCTGGGAAACATAATCTCTTCCTTGGTCAACTCAGCATTCCTTCCCTATTCCTCTTTAAAAAAAAGTGAGGTGGGTTGCAACAGCTTGAGTTAGAAAGGTGTGGGAATAGTATCCTCTGCCTATGATGGGAAGATTTGTTTGGCAAGAGCTCTCAATACTTTCATTGCCATGTCCCATAGCCTGTGCTTCAAGCATCTTCCTTGCCCTTGCCAATGCAAGTCACTCTCTCAAAACTGTTCATTATAGTTATTACTGCAAGAGGTGACATTGAACTACTGGCTCAGCAAATACTAGAGGCATCCTTTTCGGGGATGATTTTGCTGGCTTAGCCTATGGGGATCAAATCTTGTTTCCTCTTGACACTCACAAGCCATCTCCCTGCCATTGCCATGTCTACTGTATATGAATAATAATTTATATCTTTACCTGGACCTGGTCAGTATTTGTGTCCTTATCCTGCTATTTTGCTGATTACCCTTTACTTTTTTATGACAGGTGACAAAAACAACATTTCAAAAATTTGTTTCAGCTCTGAGATCTGAGTTCCTGCAAGGCATTTATCATTTGACTACAGATGTTGTACTGGTAATTGAAGAGCCACACTTAATCCTGACAGTGAATAATTCTAGTCTTTTTTTACTGTGCTATTTGTTTGCCTCTGTCCCTTCCCTATCCCTTAGAAAGGAAAACAAAATCTTGACTAACTACGTGAAGAGCAAGAAGAATCAAGAGCAGTTTCCTGAAATTCCTGAAGAGCTTAGAAGCAAACGCCCTCTTTACAGAAATTTTCAGGCACCCCCCTGGGGGTGAGGGGAAGAGTTGGAAGCCTTCCAGGAAGGTCTTACAAACTGAGGCAAAAGAACCCCTAATTTTTTCTAATATATAGGTAGGTCATGCAAGCATGAGATTTCCTCACTGTGAAGAAAATTAACTGTCCACAAAAACAGTATCCTGATACTTGAAATTGAAGAATAGTTAGGGGTTTAAAGCTTTATCACAAGGATCATTCACTCTGTGCTGTTAAGCTTGAAAGACACTTAATAAAATTGAAGTTTATAAAGTAGTCTTCAGCTGGTGATATTTTAGGCTATCACATAATTTCATTTCAGATGCAGCTTGTACATTTGTTAGGCAAATTGCATGTGTGTTATGTTGAGTTTTTGTGGAGGTGCCTTCCCCTGAAATCCCGGGGGGAGGGACCCTGCAGGGTACGGGTCTGTCCCTGTCCCTGCTCCCGTGTCACATGTGCCCCATACCTGTTCCTGACTGGGTGGTTTGGGTGCCCAGGCCTGGGAGAAGGGAGAGGGTCCCATGACTGGAGTCTGCCTGGGAACTCCAGCCATGCAGCTGGAGGAATAAATAATCCCTGAACATCTAAAGAAATATCACTTCATCTTTCCTTCCAAGTTCATCGCTGTCTTACACTTGTTGTAAGGATTCCCCGCACTACAACAAGTGTTGGCACTCTTGACACTCAGTCTCTTGTCCCACGTATCTGCATCAATGATGTAAAACAGCCACACTTAGATGAAAAGCTAAAAACCCCAGTATGCACTCTTGTGGGAATGAAGAGTTCTACAGTTTCAAGTCCTTTCTAAATTTGAATAAAACTGATACAATTCCAAACCTAAGTTTGAAATTTTTCCTTGCTTTCATGTTTTGAAGATGTATATTTCAGTATGTTGATACCTGCAAAGTTAAGAATAACCATTAGTTTCCCAATATAGTAAGTTCCTGCATGTGGATGTGCAGTTGAGCAGATGCAAAATGTTTTACTAATATCAAGCAACATGTCATTATGCTTATCTTGGGCAATTTTAGCATTTATTAAGATTTCTTACTACAGAAGCAAAACTTAGTGACTTTAGTGTTAACAGGACTGATTGGCCTAATTGAAAATTGTTCTTGGCATTGTGCTTTGAAGAAGGGGACAATGAGGTTGACAGTGGGTTCAAGGGCACCCCCTAGAAAATTTGCTGATAACACTGACCGGTGTGGTGCAGTCGACATCATGGGTGTCATCCAGAGGGACCTGGGCTGATGCAAAACTCATGAAGTACAGCAAGAGGAAGTGCAAGGTCCTACACCTGAGTCTGGGCAAGTCCCAAGCACACCTAGAAACTGTATGGAGAAATGATTGAAGCAGCTCTGTGGAGAAAGACTTGGGGTAGTGACTGATGAAAAACTCGAGCTGGCAGTGTGTGCTCACAGCCCAGAAAGCCAATGGAATCCTGGGCTGCATCCAAAGCAGTGTGGCCAGCAGGGTGAGAGGGAGAGGATTCTGCCTCTTCACTCTGCTTGTGAGACTCCTCCAGTGTACAGTTCAATTGCCCCCAACATAAGCAGGACATGGAACTGTTGGAGTAAGTCCAGAGGAGACCTCAAAGTGGATAAGAGGACTGGAACATGTCCCTGATCAAGACAGGATGAGACAGTTTTGACTGCCTGGAGAAGAGAAGGTTGTGTGGGGATCTCATAGCAGCCTTCCAGTATCTGCAGGGAGACTGTAAGAAAAGCTGAAGAGGGACTTTTCATCAGGAATTTTAGTGATAGGACAAGGATTAACAGGTACAAACTGAAAGAGGTGAACTTAACGTTAGATATGAAGAAGAAATCCTTTACTGTGAGGGTGGTGAGGTGCTAGAGCAGGTGGCACAGAGATGTTGTGGATGCCTCATCCCTGGAAGTGTTCAAGAACCATTGGATGGGGTATTGAGTAATCTGGTTTGATGAAACGTGCCCCTGCCCACAGCAGAGGGGTTGGAACCAGATATTCTTTAAGGGCCCTTCCAACCTAAACCACTCTATGATTCTAAAGTGCAGTTTGATAGCCTTGACTTTTCCCAGTAGTAATGCTGAAATTTTAAAAGAAATAAATTTCAATATTGTGATTGTTGCTTTTGTTTCTCCCACATCTGAGAAAAGTTATTTTGGTCATAACTTGTTATAATTTAGGATAAATTGAATTAATAGGAATACTTTCTTACTAAGAAACACAGCCATCATTTCAAGATTTTTATTTGTGAAGTTGTTTTGTAGCTGGAAGCACCGTGACTTTTGCTGGGTGGTGTTTTGTGATTTCAGATGCATTTGGGCTGAGTTTAATCACTGAATCTGACCTTGGGCAAATCTGAACACATGATAAAGATCTGTGATCCATGAGGGTTTGAGTAATGCTTCTGACCACAATCCAAGTCTTCAGTTTTGCATTTCAGATTTTTAAAAATCTTGCTTCTCCAAGGAAAGTTACATTGCTTTGGCTTTTGTGGCTCCAGCAGGAAAATGGAAAGAAATCTCTTTTTTTGTAAACATATCATAATGTTTAGGACTGTAGGATCTGAGGACAATTAAGGCTAGTGGGGACTTTGGTCCAAGCCTCTGATGGATTGCAGCAAAGCCAGAGTTTGTGGCTGCAAGTGGAGCCCTAGTCTTTCCTGATTGTTCCCCTTCTGCATGCAGTGGTGTGCAAACTCTGGGATGAGAACCTTCCACCTTTCCGAGGCCTCTTGCTCCTCTTGCTCTCTACCCTGTGGTTTCCAAGCAAATTGGTCTGTGATTTTTGATGTTTCATGGCCAGGGTTTCTCACAAGCCAGGTGCTTCTGTTAGCCTAGAACAGTTTTGCAGCGAGGTTCAGTTTCACTGCATGTCAGCATTGTTGCGCTGGTTTGAGCTCAGGAGAAAATACGTTTAACTAGTGGAACTTTTATTTTGTGCCAGTTGCTAGTGTCTCTGGAGCCTCCTCTGCCTAGCCCTGGGCTGCTTGCAGTTTCCTAAGCTCAACAGTGCAGCCCAGCCATTCATGCTTACTCCTGTAATGTGGCCAACCATGACACACATTGAGTCAAGTTTTGTAACAATTCTCTTCAGCAGACCAAGAAAAGGGATAAAGTTGATATGTTCATGTAATACTTTAGAAGAGAGCAGCTCATCAATGTCACTGAATCTTGAGAAAAGATAAACAGGACTGCGGTAGGTGAGTAACAGTGAAGTGACAGAATGAATCACACTCACAGAGCTCTCTGCATAAGTGCTTCTCTTTTAAATGAAAGGGGCTGTGCCCCGGGGATCGCTTTGTGCCACAGGAACAGCTGATACCAGGCACTGCTGCAGCACCAGGCACACCGGGCCCCCAGCTCACACCTGATCCTGGGGCTGCATGACTTGGACTTGGCAATTTCCTGCACCACACAGCTATGTTAAATTGCTGTTCCTGCCTGGAAAAAACAGCTGTGTCGATTTCAGCTCCTTTCAGAATACAAGCTAAAAATACCCTAAAACCTAGTATTTGAAGGGACAGTGTGCTTAAGGGAAGAGAGTGTTTTCAGTTTTCTGAAAGGAAAATTGAAAGTAGAGAAATGCACATAAAAATAAAAGTGTCTTTTAGTGGGTTTGTTTTGCTGTGATGCTTTGTGGTTGGTTTGGGCTTTTTTTTGAGCAGAGAGGTACTTTTTTCAGTAAAGCTACTAAAGTAGAGCTAACAAAGCTGCTTTACAATATTTATTTGTAACCCAAAATGTAATCTTCCTACTTCAGGTTTCATGACTGTCACAAAGGACAGAAAGAAACATTCAATTTGATTGCTCTATCTCAGTGTGACTCAGAAAAAAGTGGAATAGAAACTAGTAAGACTGCATGGAGATACGCATACCACCAAACACTTTTTGTCCAGATAAGAGGCTACCTAAAAAAAAAAAAAAAGCTGTTGTGAATTTCATTTTGTTACCAAAATTATTTCTCTATTTCAGGTAGAAAGACAAATCTTTCTAGGGCAATTGTAACATAATGGTATTGAAAACTGTTATTACTGATCAACGTTTCCTTTTTTGCTTTATCTTTTAAACTATAAAATACTTGGCAACTTTTGGGAATCTCTCCAAGCAGTGAATATGAAAACAAAAAATTAAAACTGCCTTCATTCTGTTGGGTTTTTGTTTCATTATTATTGCAGTGGTGTGTTTGTACATTGACACAACAGTAATGCACACAGAACAGTTTGGAATCAGAGGCTGAATGTTGTAGAATCAGGACAGAGAGAATTTATGTCACATAGAGAATATGGGCATTCTCACTGCTCTCATCCACACAAAAAATGCAGCTCCCTTGAGTAAAATGAAGATGTTTCCTTAGGTCTGGTTCAGGTCTCATGGTGACAGATGAAACAAAAACAAACAGAAGATGTTGTACTATTTCCACACAATGCTCTGTACCTGTGATTTGCTCACCATGGAGATTACAAATCTCTAATTAATTTGTGTTCCTAGTGAAATGACATAGACAGTAGAAATCTGTCCTGCTAAACAGAAATACTCTTGCAACCACAATGCAGTTATCCTGCAAGGAATTAATACAGAAATTATTAATTTGGTGTGCTTCCAGATTCCTTGCAGTGATTATCTAGTTTATACCTTTCATACCTTGACAATCACTCCAAATTGGACCAACCTGGTTTCTTTTAATTATATATTGGAAAAAACTGAATTAAGTGAAGATCAGCTACTCTCAGCATTTCAGGAGATTTCTCTTTAATTTGCCTGTGACTGAATTAATGCTGTCATTTGAGATTTTCATTCATCTTTCTTTTTTCTTCTTCTACTTTTTTTTTTTAATCACATTGAACTCTATTTTGTAAAAGAGCCATATGACTTATTGAAAAGTGACATTTTATACATCGTGACTGACCACAGTACACATGGAGCAACTTGTACTGCAGATATCAGTTAAAAGTTAGCTCACAGAAATAATTTAGTTTATAATTCAGTGACTGCAGCTATGTTGAGAGATGTTCAGTCCCGTTAAAATCTATATCATCCAAATTACCTGCTCTCTATTATTTTCAAGAAAATCAACACCAGCTAGAGCACAGTTTTTCAGATGCTCCTTGGTGGCAAAGCGTACCCTGTCCTGGTTCCAGTGACTTCAGAGAGCAGTTTGTCGCATATTGATAATTCGATCACACTGTGATAATTTATTCCTTGAAAGAAGCTTTGTGGACAGCCGTTGAGGTGGGAATTTCACCTTCTTAGAGCACATTTTACTTTGTCAAGGAAGAGATTTTTCTTGGTTCCTGCTACAAGGTAGTAAGATACCTGGTCTGCTACTCAGTTGTTTTGCATCCAAGAATACTTGTCATAGGTCTTCAAACATCTTTTCTGTTTTCCTGCATAGCATAAATGTGGCATTTGGTTCTGTCAACAAATGGAAGTGTCTGGAACTCAGTTTTACAGATACTTCTCATTCTTTTGCTCTAGCCCTGTATTTTCAATTTTTTCAGAGCTATATCAAACTTCCACACTTTGCAAGCCGTATAATTGAGAAAAGCCACTCTTTCATACATTATGATTAAGAGAGTGAAAACAAACCTTAGAAAGCTCCTACATGTCCTTTTGTCGCCTCATGTGTAATAAAAGAAATTAGCAGTCTGATTGTTATGGATCAGAAAAGATCACCAGGCAGAAAGAAACATAGAAGTTTGTGCAGTATTTCTTGTAAAGCATAAGAGGACCAGGTGCAGAGTTTTGCTATGACCCCACAGAGATGATTCTAGTTTCCTTCTTACAATGGGTTATTAGATGTCAACAATTAAGCCTATGTTTCACAGCAGATTTTTCATGATATTAAATTTGTAGATATGTGAAAGCTGGTGATTGCTAAATTATGCTAGCAAGAATGATCCCATATAGGGTTAGAGAGGAAGGGGTCTGAAATTCATGGACATGTTTGGATTACTGCTGTGGTATTTCTATTCTCGTTCTGGATATGTAACTTATTCTTTCTTTACAACTGATAGGACAATGCATCATTGCTGATAAGCAAGGCTTCCATTTATCAGTGCTGTGTCCTGAGAGAGTTTTTTCTGGTTTTTTGGCATTCATGAACATTTTTTATCCCCTTCTAGGATACCCACTGTTTCATATGTCTGTTCACAGCATAGCATGCAATCTAATTAACTTTAATTAATAATTAATTGTAATTCTGTGGTAATCTTAAAAAAAAGGCAAAAACAAACCACCAAAAACCCCAAACAAAAAGGATGCTCAAAAAAATCCCCAAACCCAAACCACCAACAACAAATAAACCAACAAAACAGTCAATGTAAGAATTGACTGTAAAGCAAGACTGTATACAAAATAAAAATCTCTTTGTTATGCTAATTTTTCACCCCGCCTCACCTCTTTAGTAGACATGTATCTGTAGACTCTCCAAGAAAACATGTACAGTTTTAAAGGCTTATTTATCACCTGCCAAGCAGATAAACCAAGGCCAAGCAAAAGATCTTGAATACTGCTGCAAAAAGGCAGACATGCACTTTAATATATACACAGGCGCTGTGATTCATGAGATGTGTGCTCCAATTCTCAAGTGGCCTGAAATTTCTTTACATTTTGTGGTTCCTTTTATTTGCAGTATTTGAATCCCAAGTTTTCTATGTGAGAAAAGACCTAACCATTTTCTGTGTAGCCTCTCCAGGAAAATGGGCTAGTCAAGACTCTTCTGTTGAGCTATCTTTGGGAGTGCTGGCCAAGGAGTTTTACTGGGTTTTTCTTCAATTTTGTCTCGGACCATATGTCCTTTCCTAATTTGTTTAATCAGGAAATCAGCAAATCAGCCTCATACTCTGTGCCCTCTGGCTTTGCCTTCCTGTGACATACAGAACTTCTGTTCCATGCCTGTTGCACATCCAGGTTTGCCAGGGCTGCTCTGGCCCCACTGCCAGGTCCCCTGTTCCCTGACAGTGCCTTCCCCTAGCAGAATAACAGCAGTAGTCACTGACTCAGCCTGTTGTCAGAGCTTCAAAGCAAACACCTGTGTTGTGGCCAGATGAGAAGGTTTGTTTCTGGGATGATGCTTGATTAGAACAACAACCTCCAAAGTTTGTTCTCTGTCACCCATTACCCAGTTTCCCCCCTTTTTTTTATCCCTGATAGAGATAGTAACTACAGTATTTGTACAGTAGTATTAGTATACCCTCAAGTATTATTTTGCCAGTATGTAATATCTCTGCAGGTTGGAATGGTTACTACACATAATTCAAGTTCATCTGTGGACATTTCACTTGCCTCAGTAAAATGCTGTGCTGCAAAGTTTGGATTCAGGTCATAATTTCTTGAATTTAAGGAGCCTAAAACCTCTTTTCTTCCTGAAAATGTTCCTTTTACTTGGAGAAACATGAAAATGGCTTTTAAACATCCAAACATATGTGTGTACTGTTTGTGTCCATGATAGGGATGTTGGTCACAAACACTTAGTGGAGAGGAATTTAGTTGCAGTGATGATCTCAGAGCTACAAAAACTGTTGAATCTTGGATCCTATATAGGCTGAGGCCCAATAAACATCATTTTTCATGGTACTATGTAAAGAGTGGGTAATCTGGACACAGATGCTAACTGTTTTTCTGCTAATATTCAGCGCTTACAATGAATCATAGTGGTGTGGAACACAATCTTCGGATTTTAAGTCTTAGAATGACAATATAAATTTGAATTTAAAACCTTATATTACTATGGCTTATATAGCATAAACACAATGAATATGTTTATAGAATTATTTGTATGGTAATAATTAAAAATGGTTTTTCAGTAAAGCTTCTGTAAAGCAGAAGCTCCAACTTTTTAAATATCATCTTCTTTTCAGCAGTCTGATTCCATAACACCAGACTAGCCTAAACAGAATGTTAAAATTTGGAAGATTATGCTGTCCAAGTGAGCATAGTTATCTTGAAATACTCAAAGCTGCATAATGGGGTGTATTTGCCTCAACTGGAGTTCTTTTCCATTCTCTCATGCTTCACCTCAGCATATTCCTACTCATCAGGATGTCTAAACTCACAAGGAAAAGAAGACAAGTTAGTGGCATTCATAATCTCTTTCCCTGAAAAGCAAATAACTCTGTGCTTTCTCAAAAGTTGATTAATGGAAGCTATCCCTGTAGGAATACTCATCAGCCAGTCCTTTCTCTTTCTTGTGCCTTCTCTGGCAGGATTTAGTCTTGTAGTTTTTCCACTGAGAACCCCAAAGAACTACATGCTACTCATCTTGCTGCCAAACCTCTTTTGCCAAAAATCTTTCAGAAGTTCATGTTATCTGAGGTGCATTGGAACTATCTTTGTGGGACTCCTACTCTATACCAGAGATGTGTGTAGCATATCAGTTGACTTCAACAGGAATATGCTTGGTCCAATATAATTAATGGCCCAGTACCACCTTCAACATCATAGTACTTCTTACAGAAATTGAGAATTGTTAGGGCAGAGTAGTAGTTGAAAACAGCTTTTTGCTAGACCTGTATATTAATATTCTTTTAATACAGTTTATGTATATTTATTAAAATGAGATCGATCTCAAAATGAGAACTGAATGAATTCTCTTTATGTCCAGAGAAAATTTAACATCACCTGTGCATATACATGAAATGTGCTTGATAAGACTGCTCACTTTGACAGGAAACTAATATTAATTAAACAAAGCATTATTATAGTTATATCTAGAAGACTTGAAAAATTGAAAAGTCAGACTATTTACAGCCTGCGCTGTAGTAATTGGTATCTGCTGTATCTTTTTTCCGTATTTCACCTAATTAATAATATATCAGAATCCTAATGGCATTCTAAAAGTGCTACATTAACTATGTCCTTTAAAAGCCATTTTCTGCTAGAGTTGAATCAAATCACATTGATTTTAGGAAGATTTGAGTGCTCTTGGTCCTTCACCATTTCTGCAATAACTGCCTTGCTATTTCCTGTATGATATATGCATGAAGCCCAACAAAGGCACTCCTTATGATTCCTAGTCCTATTTAGCCCTGTGTTGCCCTGGTCAAAGGCAAAACTTACCAGCAGTTTCTTAGATCAAACAGAACTGAAAAGAAGATGCAAAATTGAAGATCTACTTCCCACTCTGGTCTCTTCCAAGCAGAGTTAGGCTTGGAAGCAGTGGGGAAAGCAGTGTGTCCTATGCTAATGGATACAGAGGACAACCTGAGTACTAGTGCACCCTGAGCAACTGGAGTCAGGAGGTAAAAGAATTGCCAGTATTGTGAGAAAGTGAACAGATGTCTTATTACACATAAAATATGCAAAGACTGCTAGAAACAGGATTTCGTTAATAGTACAGCTTCTGTGGAGATTTGTCAAATGATCCAATGAAGACATCCCTTTGTTTTCTCTGGTTTTGGTGTCTTCCTCTCCCTGCCCCACCACAACACGGCTTGGTGCAGTTGAGTCGCTCCCTCTCTAACACCTGTGTAGTGCTCGAGTACCTGGAAGGTGACAGCCCCACCCTAAGAACTGTGTGTGTTACCATCCTTTTTCTGCCCTCAGTACTTTGTGTTACGTAGAGCTGCAAGATGGCAGGTGGGATTTTCAAAGGCGGGCGTGCAGTGACAAATAAGCATGCTGTTGACTTGGCTGGTCTGTGTGGCACTGGACTCAGTGGAGACTCACGCCACCTGCAGCAGGAAGAAATGCTGTGCTGGTGATGGAATTATCTCCCTCCAGTTCTGGATAAAATTATTACTTGGAAGCAAAAACTTCATTTCTCCTTTCAGACTTCAGTCTGCTGCTCTTTAGGGAGCCAAACTGAACCATAAAGAGCTAAATACCACTAAAGTCGGCTGAGACATCTTCATTTATCTGTCTTAACACTGAAGTGAATTCAGAGTGACCTGGAATCTCAGGGGAAAAGTATGTCTTTCTGTTAAAACTAAGTTTTCCAGTTTTTGAAGTTAGCTGTTTTGGTTGGAAGTAGACATACCTAGATGGTTTTAATTCTTGTTGTTTTTTATAGCATGAAATGAAGTAATACAGAAATACCAGTATTTCAGCAGCTGCACACCAAAGATAAGTTATAAACCAATACAACACCTAATGATTTTTGGTCTTTTTCAGCTGATGACCTCTAAAAGAAAAGATAGTTAATCTCTATTTGGTTTTTTTTTCTCTCCAATCTGCTCAAGGGCTTGAAGGATCACCCTGTAGTTCCAGTAAACAGATAATTTTTTTATCTCTACATTTGCATTTATAGCTCTGCAAGTTGTTTTTTGCTGTGCTGCAAGATTCTTGCTTCATATTTTAAATCATTCATTATGTAAACACCAAAAATATTGTTATTTGCAATGGAAGGTTATTGCAATTTAAGTTTTCAGGGGATGTGGTTTTGACGGGTGTTAGTTTGTTTCTTTGTTTGTGGTTTTTTGTGGTTGATAATAACATATCTAAAGAGAAATCTTGTGTTTTCTTTAAAAGCACCTACTGCAAGCAATTTTTCTTCGTTTTGTGTCAAGATGCTGTTACTTCATCTCCTCTTTATGCTTTATGATGTTTTAGAGACTGAATTATGTACCCCATTTTCTCAGAAACTGCTTGATTCCTGATAATTGTTTAACAGAACAGACTTTTTTTTTGTGCTGTTATGAATTCTGTAATACAGTAAATTCTGTCACACCACTTGAGGCCTAATGGAATAATAATGATACCTTGTAGCACAAAACACAAGAAGAAGGGGTTAATATGAGATGTGCTACTCATCAAGATTCTGTGGAGTCCTCATGTAGCTGAAGTTTAAGGCAAAGCTACAATAACTTTCAATTGCACCAAAATTTCCGCTTTAGATTCATTCTTACCTAATCAGAGGTGTTTAGAAATGTGTAAATGTATAATCACAATAAAGAGGTCAAAGTATACAAGCTAATTATCGACACATAATAGCAGATATAATGACAGCTGAGCAATTTTTTGTTGGTCCTATTTATGTTTTACATAAAGATGCTGTGAAGTCTTTAATCGTAGTTTTGTGAAGGGCTCAGAAAGGTTTTTCAGTCCACAGGGACTAGGAATTGGCTCTTCTGTCCCTAATCAGACCAAACTGCAGCCTATTTTTCTGGTTCATCTTCTTGCTTATTCCAGTTCAACTTGGTTTCCCAGCCATTTATCCTGATTTGTTCTTTTTGGCACTTTTGAATAAGTCCAGGGGTTATCTTCTGTTCCTTGCTTAGATGAGTTGAGGCTTACATGCTGTCAGGGCATTCTAAGAAGTAACAAGTCCCCTGCTGTTGTCTCAGGATTGGATGTGGATCCATTGTGGCTTTGCAAGCATGGAACTGTGGTCATGAGGAAGGTGTAAAGATTCATAAGGGGCGTTCGTAAGGTAAACAGCTACACCCACTGCTGGGCATGGCTCAGCTGAACAAGTGGGAACTCTTGTTTTTTCCAAAGGTATGGTGGCAGTAAAGAGCATATTCTTGTCAAAAAAAGTTAACTCCCTGGCAAAATTGTGCGTCTTTTCTTCAAAGCATAAGAAGATAATGCTCTCTGCTCAAAGATGAGTCATAGAGAGATTTTATTTTTTTTTTTTTTAATAGGTTGAAGCACTTACTTTTTTTTCCTTTACCTCTTTCTCAGAAGCATATGAAATAGTTCAGCTTTCCAAAACCACTCAGCCTGAAGGAAATCTCCATCATGGGAGACTCCAGGACAAGATGTAATCAATAGAAAGCAATTTTAAAATGAGAATTTCGGGGGTCAAGTGTGTGTAGTTGCAAACAATACACCAATTCATTATGCAAGTTTCATATACTCATGAGGTTAAAGGAAATGTGTATGTATACACATATGCATAGATATTTGTTCAAGACCAGAAATTTGTACTGCAAACAGTAATTTTTATGTCTTTCAGAAAATATAACCCACAGATTCATATTCCTGTGAGCACTTACAGAGATGAAGTAGGAATCAAAGTTTAAATGCCTAGCCAAATAAGGAACAAAAGTAAAATTGTTTCTAGAGGCCTTTAAATTTTTCAATATGGGTGATCTTAAAACATATTCTTATTTATGTGTTGTCTATGAGAAGGAAAATTGTGTTGACAGAAAATAGTGTTACAACTCTGCTTGAAAAGAATGACATTTTTCTAAGAACCTCCCTTACTGTTAATTGCTATTACCATTTTTCCCTAGGTTATTCTCACAGCCCACATACAATGTCTGAAGATAATTTCAAAATTATGATTGTTGAAAATTTAAAACACTTAAAAAAACCCCCAAAAACAATACTAGAGATGTGGGTTGGAAATGTGCCAGAGAGAAACTAGAGAGGGGCAGTAAGAACCTGCTTTTAGGGCTCTGAAGTATACCAAGTGGACATCATCTAGGCTTCCTGTGCATGCAGTCATTTTCTTTTCTTAATTGCCCAGTCAGGAGTCAACCCTACACAGGAAGCTTGGGTCACATTTTTCAAATTCATCATCTCCTACAGTGCATTCTTAAACTTTATTAAGTCAATCCCATAAAAATCACACCTTGTCATATTTCATAGGGGTGGGTTATCACCTGGCCTTAGCGTAAAGCTTTTACTCTTTGGTGGCATTACAGAGCAGAAGAAGTAGTGGTTCAGAATAATGGTGTTTGATGAAAATAAGAAAAATCAGCACCCTAAACAAGATGAGGGTGGCAATGTAGAACAGAACACAGCAGGAATCTGTGGGCCAGGAGAAGAGTGTATGTATTTAGCAGGGACTGAATGAAGTATGAAGGAATAAATGTGACATCAGAGTTTTATAACATGAGAACTCCAGGGAAGCTGGTTTTCTCAAAAATATCTAATGACAACTACTTGTCAAAAAAGTTTTCATGAAAAGCATAATTTTAAAATGTAGTGCTGTAAATTTTAATTTTTGGCAAATGTTGATTTTTATCAAATTTGGCTTTTGGTGAAGATAATTTTTTTTCATATTTTTGTCTATATTTTTTCTCTTTTTAAACTTTGAATCTCACCTCTGCCAAACAGAGAAATATTTGTTTAAATCTCCGAGAGGTATGAAAACTTTTGTTCTGTAATAATGTAGGAAAAAAGAAGCTATCAATGTGAAAGAGATGAACTTTAAAAACCATGGCATAGAGCTCATGATTATCGGTGATGCTCTGCTTTGAGTCCAATATGTACTTAATGTTTTCAGGAACAAGGAGTCTTTGCTGAATTGAAATCTATAAGTAAATTTCTATCTTTTTCAGGGTTTTATTTCCTAGCAACACTTCCTAGCTCTGAAAGAAGTCTAATGAGTTGATCTCACATGAGAGATAAAATTTTGTATATTGTGACACTAATAAGTGTGATTTTGGAGAAGTTTTTTTTCTTAGAGGAGAGATATGTCTGTTATGGGACATTGCACAAATACAGCATAAATATAGAATATGTTTTAGCCAACCAAAGGTAAGATTTTTATTGCAAAAAAAAAAGTGTCAAAAGGCAATGTAGTGATTCTGCCTAAGAAAAGAGGAGAAACAGAGCAATTTTTACCCACTGAACTCAGTTGCTAAGTAGGTAATAAAGTTACTTGACTTGAAAGAGTGCAGATCTATCACTGTAAATATTTTTCCTTTTCTCAAGAAGTGTTCTATGTTCCTGGGACCATGTCTTGGTTTTTTTCATCCGAGTAAAGATGGGCATTAGAGGACATTTCCAAATTATTGCCAAATCAAATTTACAGTGGTCAGAGGGAAACCATGATTCTCGGTTCTGATCTGTCTTCATCATCGCGTCTGTCCTCTTGGGGGATTAAGGTGTCCATGAGCATTGACCTAAGCCCACATGAAGCCTTGGTGTTCACACTGTATTTTGGCTGAACCACTTGAGACAATTGGACATGAACGTGTGAGACTGAAAAAAACTGTCTGTGAGGGATGTAGGTCCATGATACTCCAATCTCTATTGTTGGTCCTATCTAATATGCAATGTTAAGGGAATGCATTCATTTGCTACGGCCAGGGCTCTGCTATGTGTGTTTGTTTGTGAATGTGTGTGTTTGCGTAATCAGAACTAAATTATATTAAATGAAGTTTTCTTGCCCTCCCGAGGACTCTGTGTTAAACACTTCCAGATGGCTCAGTGCTGGAGACAGAAGAAAATGTAACCATAGTGATGGAATGGAAATGATTTCTTTGTTCCTAGGCTGCAGTATCCTACAGACACTGCTGTTTTCAAGGTCAAATATATATTAGAAAGAGATAGAAATTGAAGAAAAATATGCTGGCTTAGCTACAAAAGCTAATTTGTTTTATGCATTATAAATTGTGTTAAAAATTACTAAAATGAGATTTCTCAGCAAGAACTGAATGTGTGGTTTCACAAAACTAATTTCCAAAGATGAACACGATTACAGAACTTAGCTTTAAAAGCTTTTCAGGCCATCAGAGAAAACAGCAAAGCTATCAATTACCAGATTTCAGTGGCACTTCTGTCAGAAATATAATGGTAATTTTAGCATTCTCCTCAGTATTTACTAAATTAAGAATGTCTGCTAACAGATTGATTTATTGGAACATTATTTAATTTAATGAAACGTGATCCATCAAGGAATGCTAATCAGTCTTTAAAAAAAAAAATCTGGCATCTCTTTCCGAATGGCAGAAACAATAGGGCCCTGACATGGTGAGATGACAGTTGTAACTTTGAGGATTTGAGGTTAAATTGAGCCCCCTTCTGAACAAGCAGAACCCCTTCTTGTCAGTTTTGCCCAATATTGAGCTCTGACACATAGTATTGCTATGCTTTCCTGCTCCTCTTCCAGTAGGTAGCCCTGCCACCCCTTCAGTTACTCTGGTTCCTTACTCTGTGCCTTTTCCAGAGATGGAAATGCTGTTCCCATTATGTTGCTCAAAGTCACCAAAAATGCTAGAGATCAGAAGTTTTGGTTCTGCAGATCTGCAGATCTCCAGAGTCTGTCCCCTCTGCCCTGGGGAAGTACACAAAGCAGGCTTTCCATTACTTGTGCTTCACTGTACTGCAAAGCTTGGGAGCAGGCAAGGCAGAATTTCTTGTGAAGGAAGCAACACACAGGATACTTCCTGGCAAACTGATCTTGTGGTGAGTTTGAGGGAGTGCAGATGTGGCAGTTAAAATCAAGCTTTTTGTTTACAACTGAAGACTGGAGAATTCTTCTATATGACTCACAATTTTACTCAGAGTGATTCATTGCAGAAAGCCCTTTCTCCTCCACCTCCATATTACAGATGTGGGCCAAAGCTGCAATGTCTGCTGTGGAGTGCCAAGAGACAGTCAAGTGTAAGGAGCTGAGGTGGCTTGCAGAAGAAGCGAGGAGATTCCAGCATGAGCAATCGATCAAATAAATTCTGTGAGTCTCTTCAGCCAAACATGTTATCTTTCTTTGAACTCATCCCCTTGCTGCCTTTTTAGCCTCATGGTGGGGAAAGCTCCTTTGCATTAGTCAGGTTAAAATCACAGGAACAAGTCTAAACAAATAATCAAGCTCCCATCTAAAAATGACAAAGAATAGGAGGCCATGGTCACAGAGGCATTGAAGCTTGTTCCCCTGTGACAGCCATTATTGAAACAGTGTTGTAAGCATTTTTGTCTGCTCCTAAGCAGATGTATGCATCCCATGTGAGTGCAAATGAGTAAAATGAACTTGTATTTTGATAATTCAGGGATCTTAAAGATTCAGTCAGAGCATTGGTTCATTTATTTCCTCCATTACACTAATATAACTCAGATGTGAACCCGAAGGACCCCAATAAATCCATTAGGAGAGCAAAAAGTGCTATAATATCTGTAAGGGGGAGGGTCTGGCTTTCTAAGGATGTTTTAATTGAACAAAGTTTTGATGTTACCAAATTTCTTAGTGATTTTTTTTCTTGTCAGAAAAAGGCATATACAAGGTGAGATTTGATCAGTAATTTACCAACAGAAAATGAAGGGAACAAGAGGGCTGAAATGACTGAGGGAGGAAGGGAGGGAGGAAGGGATGACTAAAGGAAAAAAACCAAAAAAATTTAAAAAATCAGCCGATGCTTGTTCTTCCTACTGTATTAAGGGTATGGACTCCAGCCATAGGAACTGCTGCCAGGGATAGTACTGCCTCCATGACTCTGGGAGTGGAAATAAACTGATCTGTGCCAAAGTAGCCCTTCTCTTTGGGATGATGGTGATTTTTCATATTCTGTACCTCTGTCTACCATAATTGAAGGCCTTTGGAAACAGCTGAGTCTAAGTGGAAAGCACTCATCCTTAGCTGGATAGCTGAGACGTTACCTGCTTTCCACAGAGAACATTAGCCAATATCACAACCTCACTCTGTGCTACCGGTTTGTGAGAGGGTTTGTTCCTCAATCTATGTCAAACTTGCATCATCTCTTAATCAGCTTCCCTCTTCAAACTATCAGTGTTTAAACACTTGTGAGGAGGAAAGGGTACAGAGGACTGAAAGAGTTGCAATAACAATATCTACATCTGAAGCAGCTCCCCTTACTAATCTCCAGATAGTCTGGGATGCAATCATATGATTTTGTGACTTTTTCTCACCTGGAGAGGTATCATCTTCCTGCAATGTATATTCTCTGTGCTGCCAGAAAGACCTGTTTGATCTTCTTAGTTAGCATTCCCCAATGCTTTTCTGATGACTGCTTCTTGTACAACATGTGGGAATGGCATCCAGAGACCCAGTTTCCTCTGTATTACAAAAATTAATCACAAAAATTATGTACTTCTCAGGATAAGTTCCCACCTTCATATAGTGACTGTTTTAAACAGGTCAGACGAACTGAGCTTCCGAAGAACCATTTCACTCCACTGACTATGAAGAACATCTAAACACTGATTAAAATGCAAGCATTTTCTTTCTAATGGCTACTGAAATTAGTCCCTTTCTGTTGAGTGTCCTGCAGAGACAATCCAGGCCCATTTCCTTATGGCACATTAAGATAACCACAGCTCAGTTCTGGAGAAGGTTTTGATTTGATTTTTTAGTACTGAAACTGCCACCTGATTTTCTTGATACTGATTTCCTAAATCAAAGACAGCTTTTCTCCTTCTGTATACTTCACTAAAATTCAACATGCTTTATTTAAAAATATTTCAGAAGTAAAAGCAATTGATATTTTGAATACTTATTTTCAAAAAATTAAATTATTTTGGAAATAGATATGACTATAGATAGAATTTGGAAAGTATCATGGGGTTTAGTATGCTCTAAATACAACTCATTATTATGTTAAAAAACTCAGCTCCTTTTCTCCACAAAGAGATTGAAAACATAAGTACATATTCCTTTCAAAATCTGAGTAACTCCTGCATTCAAACAATTTACCACTCTTATAATAAATTAATTCTGGGAGGAATACAGAAGCAGATGAGAATGAAATGGAGGGGGAACAATGCTGTGATCTCTCTCTGGTGGAGGTTCCCATTTCTGCATCCATCTCCCATGCTGTGACTTCTGGGCGTCCCCTCATGGCCCTTCTGTTGTGTGGAGACCCTGCTGAAACAAAGAACACTGCCTTACCTCAAGGAGATGGACATCTGTGTGTGAGATGGCAGGAGGTCACTCTGGCAAGAAGGAACAGAAGGAGGAGCAATAGGGAAAGATTTTTTCTGAACTATTGTAATGGATGAGAGGTTTAGGGACAGAGTCAGAGGCAACATGTAGTATTTTATCATTTCATAAGTTATCAGGCAGACCTTGACAGTGCTGCTAGTTTCCTCAGCAAGTTAGTTGGTTCATTTGCCACTTCAAAATAATGATTCACTTTCTAAATATGTAATAAAGACACTGACAGTGCTTGTCAAAGAATAATTAATTTAGACTCTGTTCAGAGAAATAACTACTGATGCTTCAACTTCCATGTGGTGTCAGCAGATAGAGCAGTTGTGTTTACACAGCCTGTGGGACACTGTGCTGCAAAACTCCCTCCTTGGTCATGAGTTTGAGCAGCAGAGGAGTGTGCCAAAGCCAGCATCAGCAGAGCGGAAAAAGATTTAAGGAGTTCTGTTCAACCACATGAAGTTTAATGTGCTGGTGGGATGCAAAGAAAGGTTTGTCATGAAGAGATGAGGCAGTGGGAATGTCTAGAGATAAGGAAAAGCCATTCTTCTATGGTTTTTAGGGATTTTTTTGCAGATATTGTGAAGTTATATTATAGTTAGAATTCCAGTTAAAACTCATTAAAGATACCCAGAAGGGTGTATAAATCCTATGTCTTCAAAAGGAAACTGATGAGATTTCAAATCTCCAAGGTCATCTTCTTTCTCCAGAATGAAAAAAATAACAAAAATTGTACGAAAAAAAGATGCTAAGAACCAAAATGAAATCCTGGTCTGGCAGCAAGCCTTGTTGTGTCTGTAAACAGAAGTGGTGCAGATTTTCTCATGCCCAGTGGCAGCCTTTCTGGCCCAGTCTGGCTTTAAAACAATGTGGCAACAAGATTTGGACATAATTTTTGAAAAATACTGAAATTAATAATGGAAATTCCTCCTGCAGATCAACAGAAACATCCTCATACATTTCTTTCCCTTCTTGCCATTGATTTAACAGGACTGGCTGTTAAACTACATTGCAAGTTACTACTAGAAATGAAATGAAGTTTAGTTGAACATGCCTTATCAGGATTGCAGTTGGTCAGATTAATGCAAAACCAGATGTCATTTAAGTAAAACAGAAGGGAGTGGTCAATTACACGTTTATATGAACTGTAAAATCACTGTTGAGTGTGCTACATGTTTCTATTCTTCCCCTATTCCCCCCCCCACACACACACACACACTTCCTTTTGTGCTATGGAGAATTTGTAGCTAAATCAAAATAAGTTCAGTTGAATATAACTTCAGATATCATTTGGCTATGAGATTTTTTTCTTCTTAAGAATAGGCCAGAACAGTTTTTCTCTTGAGAACATAGTCATGAAAACTCCAGTCTATTTGATTGGCCATGACTGTTGATGGAACTCTGGTTTTAATTCTGCCTCAGGCAGATAGAGTATGAGACTGTCTCTCCTTTTCTCCTAAATTTTGGTGCTTCTAGAAAAGACTGAGATCCCGTGACATGGCATTATTTTTGACAGGTGTATAGATTGGCAAAGAGAGGACCAAGAAGGGATCAGTTCATGAAGATATTCATGTTCTAGTGAGAGCTCACACATTCTGTACAGCCATACCTTTAATTTCTGCAAAGGGAGGATGATGATGATGAAAAACAGTTCTTATAGTGATTGCACATATTCTGCGTGCTTTGAGGGATACAAAGAGTGCTTTTATAGGGATTTGAGGAAAGCGAATTGAGTTAGGGGAAGTTGAAAGAATTCTGAATTGGGCAATAACTATTTCATTACTTTACATGAAGAAGTCACAGGTTTCCTTTCAATGACAGCTATACAGCCAATCTCCCTGAGTGCAGACTCCATGAGAGAGAAATGTTTTGGTTCTGAAGCTGGGATGAACAAGTCAGACACTGCAATGCTGGATGCTCTACTAGGCTTTCTGTCTATTCCTACTTTCTTTAGTTTTAAAGGTATAGTTTCAGGACTGAGAATGGATTTATCTGAGGCAATGATGCAGTTTATGAACAAAGGCATGTTTAAAACTAGTTTTCAAAGTGGAAACATAAGTCATTGGGGGTATACAAAGCAGAACTAAGCCTTACTTTAAAAACTGTAGCAATGAAGAGAACTTGAACAGATTTGGTGGGGACTGAAATTATAGATTTTGTAATGGCATGTATTGACTTTTTCATCTCTCATATGAATGTAGCTGGTGTTTCATTGGTGACTGTCTAGATATTGCTTGTCAGCCTTTCTGAAATTAGCCTGTGTTATTAGATTGTGTCTTCAAGTAGAATATCTGTAGAACAAATAACTTGGCTAGCAAAGTAGCTGTGCTTTGCTTTTATTCTTCCTAGGCTTGTTCATTGGACCAGAACTAAACAAGATAACAAGATAGTAGGAGCATGGCATGAAGATTGATGTGCAGCACTGTACAGAATTCTCCTTATTATTCACTCGGGTCCTGGCACACTGCATGAGATGTTTTTGTGTTATGTCCCTTCACGGCTTCATTCATAGGTTCAGCCATGCACAGCTTTGTGGCAGATTGCTCGTGACACAGACACACACAGAGGAAGGCTGACTGCACTGCTTTGCTTCCATGCACTGTGTTCTTGTCTACTTGAATGGAAATATTCACACTCAAGTGTGTCAAGCACCATCAGGTCACACCAGAACACAAAATATGTGCTGGTACTGGCAAGGCTGAAAAGAAGCTGGTGTTAAAGGCATATGTTCGTTGAGAAATTTTAGTATGTTTTAACAATGGATTAATGAAGTATCTCTGCTATTCTCATTTACACACATTAATTATTCCAACAAAATATAATCCTTTTTGTTGAAATATTTTGTCAGAAAAAAAATTGATCCTCTGGACATGAAAAGAGAAGGACCAAACTGCAGCCAATGCTAGAGGGGAAATAAATTCTCTTAGTCTGCCCAGACCAGCTCAAAATGCAGACAATCAGTGTACAAACTGAACTGAAACTCCTAGCAATCACAGTATGGTTCACTATTTGCTTTTTTGTTACTTATACCTTCCCACAGTATGTTATTTCATAGACCAACAGACATTACTACCATTGTTATCATCATCTTTCCCCAGAACATTTCCTTTCCCAAAATGTATTCTAGTATAATTTCTCAGATGTATCAAATAAATCTTTGCTCTGAATGGAATTAAACATTAAGATACATGCAAACTGCTATTTAAACAGACAAGAAAGAAGGAAATAAAACCCAGATAACTTTGTGGTTACTCATTTCTTTAAGAAATTAAGTTCTGGCAATTGTCATATCTGCAAATTCTCATCCCTCATATATTTGCATAATATATATATATATATATATATGAAGGCATCCTTAACTTGCCACTTAAATTGTCAAAATAATTTACAACAAGCATGCCAGCATCCCTTTAGTGATGATAATTCATTTGGTGGGAGGTTTATAGGAAAAGCTACAATGCCTGGATGGTGTTAGGACTGAATAATTCATTCATTCTTATTCCCTCCTTCCAGGGAGTATCAGAAGAAGTTAAGTGAGGGAAAGATTGAAAGTTCCTCAACAGGTAGAAAATATGAAGGCTCTTCTTCCTATATTTTTTACTTAGCCAACTGTGTTCTTAATTCCTTATCTTGCCTTTAAGTATTTTTCATAGTGAGGAAGTGGCACTTTATTTCCAAAAACCTTACTGTGTAGAGTCTTCCCTGCTGATAAGAAATTGCTGGAACCAGGAAGCAGAGGAGCAGCATGAAAATTGTGATAATCTAGGTTATTTTGATGTGCCATGTCCTGGGTTACAGTATATTCTGTTACCATCCTCATGAGCTGTTGAATCCAGGGGGGCAGTGTTTCCTGGCTTCCTCCCTATCTTTCTTTTAATAACCCATCAGTGCCTTGCCCCATGACTCAGCGATAACTCCCTCCAGACTATCTTCTGTTAATGGCCCACCAACACCTGGCCTCATGATTTATAATCCCATTGTGAGATGCTCCACCCAGGAGGAACTAAGCATTCCATCCTGGATATAATCTGGGATTCTGAACACCAGGGACACCCCTTTTCCACTGGATTCCCAGAGGAAAGGAGCAATATAGTCACCACTAGAGATTCCAAGGTGGAGCAGACCCCTCTAGAGGATCACTGCTCCAACAGACCCACATCCACCACTTCAGGAGGACCGCAGCCACCATTTTATCGGACTGCTACCAGCACCCTGACTAACAGGGTGTCAGGTTGTATCCTGACTCTGTCAGTTTGGATTAGTGTTTTTGGTTTTTTTCTTTTTTTCTTTAACTTCCCTATTAAATTGTTATTCTGACTTGGTGCCTCCCACTGGTTTGTTTTCAAACTAGTACATGCCACTAAGGGACAACACTGTTATTTTGAGAATTAAATAGAGGCGCCACTGGCAGGTATGTTACATGAAGATGCTGCATTGCATTCTGCCAGCAAATGTACCAGTGTCCTCCACAGGGCCTATGAGAGTCCTTGTGAGTGTGTCTCAGTTTTTGAGACAAAACTTCAGGAGGAAACACTCTGGAGTGAGAGTCTCCTCCGAAGCAAAAAAGCCTCTCCTTTTCCTCCACCAGTAAGAAAAGTGGGCCGCAGCAAGTGAAAGCGGAAAAAACAAACCGTTTATTAACACAAAACAAATCAGCGTAGAACAGGGTAAAAAACCAAAATCTCAAAATACAACCTATTCCCAGAGAGGGAACAGACACGTGGGCTCGGACCAGTTGGGACCACCTCACGGGCCTGCTGGGGCAACCCTGCAGGCTCCCTGGACCAGTGAGGAGGGAAGGGAGGCAGTGAGGCAAGGGGAAGGGAAAAAGAACAAGAAAAAACCCAAGAGGGCCTTTTCCCAGCTAGCTGTAACACAGCAGAAACCCAAAGAGCAGCACAGCACTCCGGGTCACTCCCTGCCGAGCCCCGCCGAGCCCCAGAGCCCCCGAGCCGCTGGGCTCAGCCGTTAAACTGCCCCGCACTCGGTGCCGTGGGCCCGGCCCCGGGTCCGTCCTAAAGGCACCGCGTCCTTGGGCACTGAGCGCAGGGTTAAGGAATAAAGTGGCTTCACAACATCGCCCCGGGACAGCGTCTGAGGTGTGAGGATCCATGTCAAAAGATGAGATAATAGGACTGAGTGTCTGCTAAGGCCCCACAGTCTTGTTCTCAAAATTTGCCAGATCTTATTTTTAAGTGACTTGTTCAATATTTGGAATAGGGTTAACACAAAAAAAGGTGTCAAGACAGACTTTTGGGAAACTTCACAAAGGGCATTCCTCTTCTCCTGACATTATGTACTGGAAATAGGTGGCTATTGAGCCATCAGAATTTGATTATTGGGGATGGTTCTGTGCAGGACCAGGAGCTGGACTCAATGATCCGTGTGGGTCCCTTCCAATTCTGCATATTCTGTGATCCTGCGATCAAAAGCTGTTCTCATCTTTGCTCTCCCATTTTAGGTCCTGATTCCTCTGAGAGGCCTTCACTGCCTTACAGACTCTCATCTCTGTCAGGACTGCAAGTGTCAGTTTGTTTTTCTGCTTTGCAAAAATAACACCAATCATTTTTGCTGCCTTAAAATGAAAAAAAAACCTGATTTTAAAAGTTCTTGTAAAAACACAGATCTTACCGTGCATGACATGCAATCAATCAAAACATTCTCAGTGTTTTACATAGATGTATTTAGAACAAAAATAATATTACCTGGAACAGCAACTCTAAAATAACTTAATTTTAAAATACTTTGTCTTTCTCTTTCTACCACATGCCATGGACCCTGGGCATGAAAATCATTGCCTGGAGGCAGAATTTGCAGGGTACTTGCCTTAAATGTGGACCATGAAGATGAGCTGCATGCACCTTCAGCAAAGACTGAATCCCTAACAGACTGGTACCTACTGCTGACCCATTTGAAGAAATTATTCTCTTTTAAAATAATAACCTATTTATGAACCCTCTTTATTCCAGACTGGGTCGATTCTTTGCCACATCACATAATGCTGCAGACAGGATGCTTTACCTCAACAGAATAGCTACGAGAAAGGGAGATGCAAAATATACTACATTATAGGAAACAAATCTTTATTTTATCTTTCATATTTAAAACCCCCTTTACTCAAACTCTGCAATTAAACAGATTTTTTTTTAAGCAGTATTAAGAGCAATGAGTTCAGCTGTGCTCTATCAGGCAAAATTAAGAACTATCTGTAAGGAAAATGTACATATTTACTCAGACATCAAGTTTTACCTCTTGTTTTCTGGAGAACAAATTAAACCTGACAAGGAATTAGAATATCTTGAATCATTTAGCTAAGCAAGAAGATGAACCCATCAGCATTTGTAAAAAACAGGATGTATTTATATACTTAGTGGTGCCCTTCATCTTATCATTGAAACCAAAACAGAGCAAAAATTACTTTGTCCTTGTTTATACCAGGCTGAATGTTTTTGTTGTATGTAAAGTGAATCTCTATTGCTTTCTCCTCATGAATTAGAAACCAGGCAAAATTACCAAAAGGTGCCTTTGATTATCCTCAGATGTTTTCTTGTAACTGAAAAAACAAGGTAATTGGCTTGGATTCAAAGTTACTTACTATGCCTTTTATAAACCTCGGCTTGAAAGGACAAATATCTGCTTTGTAGCATACTATTTAATCTCTTTATGTATTTATCTTACCAAGCTAATCTGCCAAGATGAAATCTGTCATTTTTTGCATTTGTAATGACTTTGTCACCACAGTGGCTGGGAAGTGAGGACTTAAACTGAAAAGGCTCCAAACTAATCATGCTCCTTATTCTTTGTTTGGTTTTGCTTGTTTTGTTTTTAAGATCAAGATTCTTCCACTGTTTTGTGGAGAGTTTATGAGGTTGCTATTACAACCAAATGAACATTCATCACAGTCTGACAGATGTAAAACCTGAGCAGGTCATTCTTATGTCTACCTGTACCATGGCCAATGTTTCAATAAATATGTTTGCAGCAAAGAAAAGAAATGTTCATGATTGACCGAAACTATAAACCAGGACCTTGCAGTGGTATCTGCTCTGGGCTGGGACTGGTCAGAAACTTTGTACCACATGTGCACCCAGTGCCAGGTGTGCTTGTTTTAATTCAGAGCCAAGGGAAACATGGACAATGGTCTTTATTGGACTAAAAGGGAACCTGCTGTTCCTTTGTTGTTGGCAGTAAATTGTAAAGAAACTTACAACATTAATAAGTGTTGTGCAAACAACAGCAGTGGGAATGAAAGCCAGAGTTACTCCAGCTTTCAAGTACTTTCCACCTTCTTTCATCCTTCTTTTTTTTTAAACGTAGGCTAGGTTTGGAACTAATGAAAGTGCCTTTACTCAAAGCTGATGAAGCACCTGCATTTTAATGTCCATTTTCTTTGACTTTTTAAGCTTTCTGAGTCTTTTCATCTGAAATGAATTCAGGAATTGTTTCTTTCTAGAAGTTTTCAATATGCATGTTGGTGAGAAGATTTTAAATTCATAAAGCTGGAATAGTCTTAGTTCAGCCCACTGTGGTAGTGTAAAAAGAAAGGGTTTTTGCCTGCTCTTTTGCTACAACAAGCTTGTATTTGACAATTGTTTTCAACTGCGGTATTTTAAACCCTTTCTACTTTGATGGAATAAAAGCACAAATCATAGATGAATGGTGAATGCTCTTTTAAGTAGCAGTAATGCTTTCAAGCCTGGTCATCTGTGTGTCATGTACAAATGCCCCCACTGTTTTTATGCCCATGCAAAGTTTTTGTTTATACCAACATTGTGTCAATCTTCCCTTAGTGGTCAGCCTCACTCAGTGACACAACACTGAGAAGCTGAAAATCAAGGAGTCTGAGTTAGGGCTTATGTTTATTAAGGCAGCTAGCATTACATTTATTTTTAATGTGTTGAGAAAATAAATTTGATTTTTTTAGAGGTGTGGGGGAAATGTGACAGTATTTTTAAAATGTCAAATTTGCATTTTACTCACTAGTGTGGGTATTGATTCCTTTCTTCTGTGAAATGCCTTTCACATCTCCACCAAATGTAGAATTTGATCCAAATCCTTTCGACTATTTTGAACAAATTTAATTTTGACCTATGAAATGAGATTTCTCTGGCAATGACATGTGAATAGAGTCTTCAATGAGCAAGGAAATGCATTTCATACAAACAGTAAATAATGTGCTGCAAACATTACAACCTCTTCATTCTTACCATCAAACTGACATATTTTGTAAATTCTTTGTTAAACAATGTTTCACTTGGCTTCACTGGAATATTGAAAAATGTTAGCTAGACTTGGCAATGCAGGAGGTGTGTGGCTCCTGAAGTGCCTTGTGCATTTGCAAGAAGCAAAAGTATTAATTAGCTCTGTATTTATGTTTCTATTTTGTTCAGAGGTTTGAATTGTTCACTCAGTTGACTGATTTACATGAATGTTCCTGGGACTACATTACTGCACAACGAACATTTATCGCCTAGTGGCCTTGTTTACAGATGGATACTGCTTGGAAAATTATGCTTAATTTCTGCATGAGGCATATGCAATGAGTGGAGAAGGTGAAAGTTCACTCTCTTTTCTGAACAGGACCAGATCTGAGGTTAATTTTCATCTGGAGCATGAGGAAAGGACCCAGAGCCACACTACAGGCATGCAACATCCTGGTGTGTAAAACACATAGTCCAGTTCAGCTAGAATAAGTGAAGTCAGAAATTTATTTTGCTCACAAGTAGGACCTACTTGGTATTGAAGAAACTTGACTTAAATCACAACTGTCATACCTGCAGGGGAAAAAAAAGGTTCTCTTAAGCTAATTCTTTTCTTTGTTTACCAAGCATTTACACTAATGTCTTGCAAATATTCTGTTACTTAAATCCAGTTTCCCTTGAATGGGGACAGTTTTCATTTGTCCCTGGACTTTCTCTCACAGGTTAGTCTCTGCTATAACTCAGCTAAAGAGAATATTTGAAAGTTGCATTTCCATGGTCTACTATAAACGCTGCTAGAGCAAACAATTGCCAATCATTCTACCACTGAGACATGGGGAATATTTACTTTTTTCCTTTTTTGTATACTTCAAACCTTTCCATATGTAGCATATTATTTGTAGTTTTCCACTTGGGATCAGACCTTTAAATTATGCGAATGATGTTTAATTTTCTGTCTAAAGCCCTTCAAGAGATTTCTGAGTGGCTTGGGATACAAGTATTCACAAGTATCTCTACTTTTCCTGATCCACTTTATTAAATTACCAAGACAGTAGTTAAGAACCCCTATCAGCTAAACACAGCAATCGTGGAAGTGGTACTCATTTTATAGGATGGTCTGAGTTGGAAGGGAACTTAAAGATCATCTAGTTCCAACCCCCTGCCATGGGCAGGGTGACCTTCCTCTGTAAGGACAGGACACTTTAGATTTGGCTAACAAGGAGATAAATTAAGTCAAAATCTTTTTCAGTCTTGCTTGCTGTGGGCTCTGTTTGCAGAACAGGCTGACATACAGAGGATTTGAGGAATTTGGGTGTGTACAGTCTCTTGCTGGGTGGTTCTTCAAGAGATTTCCAAGTTGTCTCTGCCTTTCACATCAGTATGACCCAGAAAGGAAAGATGGCCACGCCAGCTCAGGTCATCATCAGAGCTGTAGCCTTCACTGAGATCTCTTGTTTCTGTAAGGTTATCCTGAACATGAGTTCCACTTTCTTGAGCAAAGTGCATCAGACTTTATTTTCTTCATGTTTTGTCAAAACACATTATTAAAAACTTCATCTACAGTAGCACCATGAAGTTCATAATGATGAACCAATGAGAAACAGTCTGGGATCAGCTGTATATAAGGACAGTGCAGGAAAGTTGAGTCACTTTCATCAGTGGCTGCTGCAGAAGAGAATGAATATTTAAATATTTCATCAAGGATGACAATTTTAAATTATTATTCTTTCCTGAAGATTGTGTGATTTGCCAAAAGTTTCTGCTTAGCTCTTCCAGACTGACAATTGTTGTGAATATAACATGGTCTGACATGTCCTGGAGCAATTAATACAATTTTCATATGGCTTTACTAGACTGGTCTTTCTAACAGTCCCACTGTTGTGAAGACCAGGAGATACAACATGAAATTCTGTGGAGGAATTTCCTTACAGCTTTCTGTAAGAGAATTTTTAGAAGTCTGAGTTTATAAAAACATTTCTACTTCTGTCATATTAGGTTAATATATTTATTGAAGAAATAATGTAATAAAACAACCAAGTTAAGTATTGAAATAATTTGTGTTGATATGATGATTAGATTTGAAAAACATATTTTTTCCTTTTGAGTCATACAGGCATACAGTTCATTATTAGCCTCATACACTTTCTCTGCAGGAATTTAGGATCCTGCAATGGCTTGGAATCTTGATGTCACCTTGACACTCCTGCAAAACAGCAAACATTTACTACAGTATACCTTTTGTCTTCCTCTAAGACTGAGGGAGTACCTGTCAGAAATGTCTCTTGAAATTCCATTATCCAGAGAACTTTGTGAATCACCAATTAAAGTAAATGGCAGCTGTATGTACAAAGTTCATAGTTGTTCAGTATCTGGAGTTATTCCTCATTCAAGAGCATGAATTATAGGCAGTGCTGAGTTCTCAAATGTTTTACTGGTAGAAACCACCTGCTCAGTGACTTTTACAGTCACCCACCCCTGAGCTACACTTGAAAGCTCATTGCACAGCTTAATTGTGGATCTACTGGCACAGTATTGTGTATGCCAAAGTACCGAATCAAAACTCCAGTGTGGACTTCATGCTCAGGCCTTTCTGATGAAGAACAGAATAACCTACATCACAAAGAGTTTCTGAAGAGTGAGAGAAAAAACCTAGGATTTCAAAAACATTTCAAGACAGTGCTATATTTTACACATCTTGCGTGAAGACAATGCAATGCCAGACAGTGCAGAGTAATATTTTTAAGAGTATCTTCAACAATCTGACTTGAAACTAATATCAAACATGTAGAAAAAACAATTTTCTATATAGTCCTGCCAGCTCTATCTCAGGGAGAAATTTTTTTCTGTGGATTATCTGTTAAGGGCTAAGGAAGGAAATCTCTGTCCTTGTTACAGCCAAGAACAGAAGCAGAAATAGGCTAGCTACTTTATTTCTCAATATATTTCAAGTATAAAACTGTTCAAAAGAGGCTGAAAATATGGTCTAAAATCATTAGAAAGAGATTGATAAAAAAATATTTGCTAGATTAGTTGCTTATTTACAGGCTTAAACCCCAGTCACATTCATGTATGTCTGGACTCTTTCAGCCAGAAGAAATTTGACAAGAGTCAGACAGAATGCTCTGTGATGTATGCAATATTTTAGGCTGGTATTTTGGGTTAACTAAAGTTAACATGAGGCAGGGAATAGATTGCAAGGAAATGAATTGTTAAAAATACCACATGGAAGTAGGTCAGTACAAGGAGATAGAAGAAAAAAATAGGTATACAAAGGAAGGATATGAAGATTTAAGGCTTCAAAAACAAATGGGATTAAGGCATCCGCAGTATTGTCAGAAAAAAAGTTTAATGATATAATTTCTAAGAGAAGTTCCTGGTTTCAGCTATCTGCTGGCTCCTGCTGACTCAAGTCTCTTCCCTTTTCCATCTTCCTTCCATCTAAACTCTCAAAGCACTTACTGCAGTGAGGCTGCCAGTTAGCTATTTTAATAACTGTGTTATCACTGCACATATTAATGTGCTGCCATAAAGGTCCTCCTGCACTGCTAGATTTCCTTTCTTTCTGAAGTACATTATTATTATTAAAGAAACCTGTTTAGGTGTTTGGTGTATGGTTTTATTTGTGGCCACATTCCAACATTTCTAAATACTCTTTCCCAGGCACTTCACCCTCTGAAATTCATTCATTTTGAGAAGAGAGAAGCAGTGGAAAAATTTGAAGTGAAGTTGTTCTGTTCATCATCTTGAGGCAATTTTAATAATAAATTACTTAGAATGCTATGATTCAGATAGTAATTAGAATAAACAAACTAAGTTAATGAAAATAATTTAGCTGTATAAACTCTCTGAAGTACTTAGGTTACAGTAAACTTTGATTAAATTTATAAAAAAGCTTTCTTACGTGCAGTACTAAATAAAGATAAGATGTGTTTTAATGAAGAGGGTATTTGAATGTTAGTCAAGGTCGGAAAAATCTAGAATTACAGCAGCAGATGTTTGACAGTCCCTATACCCATATATTATCCTGAAGACTCCGAAAGAAGTCCAGGAGAACTTTACCCCTCCTGCTCCAATGGCTGGATGCTTTTTTTGTCTCCAAGGCCAGTCTAGGTAAAGACTTCTATGTAAAACTTGCTTGAGTCTCCCTGTATCTCATTTGTATAGCCACCCTGTATTATAAAGATACTCTGATAATTACTTGCACAGATGAAAAGTAAGGCAGGTGCAGTCAGTCCAGATGGCAGAGTGTGAGCACCATATCTAAGGATTACAGCAGGCTATTAGCACTACATTCACAATTTTTGCTTTTGTAGTTGTTTATTTTCTTAGTCTTTATGTCCATCACAGCCTGCACCTCACATGTTGATTTGCAGTGCCAGCACCATGAGCTCCCTGACTTGGTGATCTTCAGATGTGGAAGGAGCTGACTCTGTGGACCAACAGTGAAGAACAATCAAGTTTCAATAGTGATTCTTACTAAGAGGTGTCTATGTATGCATGTTGGACCATATACATTCTTCTGTCAAGTAATAAATTGCTTTTAGAAAAGGAAAAACACTCTTGTAAATTAATATACAATTAGATAGTTTTATAAGATGCCTATTAGTGACTGAAGTAAATTTATAAGGAGAAGCATTTTAAAATATAGCAGCTTTAATCCAGATCAAATTTCTCCTCAGTGTCTTTTTCATATCCTGCAAGGGAAATATAATTTCTAACTATTATTCTGAAAAAGCTATGCTACTTGAACAGACAAATATTTCTGTCCTTAGGTTTTAAACATTTTTGATGTTTTGGTTTATTGTATAATCCCCTAAGTGATTATAAACTCATTTTCCAAGTGATTGTTATTCACTCATCACTTTTTTTCAGCTTCATTTTACTTGTCTTAACCAGACTTTTTATTACTGAGGCTTCCAGTCTTTGAATTGCCATATTTTTATCAGGGAGCTAGTTTTAATGAAAAAGAAAAAAAAATATTAATCCAAAAGTTAACAGGAATCCATTTATTTTTTTAAAAAATTAGCTGGATAAATATTTGTTCAGTCAACTTTCTGACTTCTTTTGACACTGAAAGCACAAATGTCGAGTTACGTTAGGGGAAACTTCAGATTTATTTCTGATTCAACATAGTTCAGATGAAATTGGAAAAAAACTTCATACTGTCACTGATAATTCTGTGTCTCTAGCTTACTAGTCCTCTGATCTTCTCTCAGTCAAATTTGTGAGTTATCTTCTTATCATGGACATACCTCTTTTCATGTTTGCATTGACTGATTGATGGTTCAACCTGACAGTGAGACAAATAAGTAAATCTATACTCTACAATAGTAATCCTAACCCAGCTGTTCTACTCAACATCTTCTGAGTGGCTGGGCTTGTGTGCTCCCTCTGCTCATTTCCAGTTTTCACTGTTGAAGCCAGAATAAAGCTATAGATGGAGCCACCAGTCTAACCCTACAGGGCAGCAATTTTTCACCTCTTTTGAGGCAGTGTGACTGGAGACAAGAGTGTGATAGGAATCACTACAAGTCTACAAAACCTGGTTTCTGATAAAATAGTGGATTAATTGGTGCTGCATCACCCACAGAAATGAAAGCAGGATGAAGAAGGGAAAACATGGCAATAATCTTCAAGTACATACCTGGCTACAGCCAAGGAAAGGAATATTCTCTTCATGATGACTCTATTAGCTAAGAAATAAATTATCTGATCATTGTTTTGTGAAATCAGTGAGGATTTGGTGCCAGGTAAATCATTCTAATAAAATAGGTTTACTGAGAGCAGCTGCATAATACCAGCCATTGCAGACTTGTTTAGAAAAGGAAAACAAAAACATAGCACAAAAACCACAGGCATAGCTTTAGATATGTTTAGGGGGTTAGAGATGTAGAGTGGGTACTTGTCCTTAGCTCAGATGTTCTTTTGTGGTTTTGTGAATTTAGGAAGATCAAATGCTCCTTCCAAAAACAATGCAAGCTTACAATGTAGTTACTAAGGTAATGCAGAGATTCAGAATGTTGTCCCAGCCTTGCACCATGCTGAGATAACAAGTGTCAGGAAAACAGATGCTCAAAGACAAAAGAGTGATTACTCATATCTGTTATAAAGCAACAAGCAAACAAGCTTTGGTGCTGGAAACAGCTTCATTTTCCATTAAATGCAAAGTGTTGCCTTACAGTAGGAGTTATTTCATCTACCATTTTGTTTCAGGTCTCTGGCATTTCTGCAGAAAAGCTGCACCTCACTGACGCCAACAGACCAAGCTGAGATGAAGGTTCTTTGTTTTGTCTGCTCTAGCTGCCTGAGAGGGCTCAGCAACTCAGATATCTCCATGTAAGGGATTTCTTCAACACTGAAGTGTAGGTGGTATACTGGATCTGGCTGGGTTGAAGTTAATTTTCTTTATTGGTTCTTTTATGGTGCTGTGGTTTGGAATTTTGACTGACAACATGCCAATGCTTTTACTAAGCAGTACTTAAGCACTGTTAAGGACTTCTTCTTTTCTCACTCTGATCTCCTCAGACAGTCAGAAGAGGTTGGGAACAGACACAGACTGTCCAAAGGTATATTCCATGCTGTATATCATGCTCAGCAAAAGAAGTTGGTGGGAGCAGGCAGAACTTTCCTAGGTAGCTGTTGCTCAGGGACAGGCTGGACACTGTCTGCTTGTGGGAGGTGATGAGCAATTGCATCTGCATCACCTGTTGGGGTATTTTCCTCTGCCTTAACTTATTAAGCTGCACTGATCTCAACCCACATATTTATCTTATTTTTGCTATTCTCATTCTTTCCCCCATCCTACTGGGTACATGGAAGGATAGGTGAGAGTAAATGAGTGACTGAGTGATTGCTTAGTTGATGGACAGGATCGAGCCAGCACAGGAGCTGTGAGCACAGTTTGACTCAGGGATGATATGGACCCTGAACTGGGCCAGTGCTGTGTTTGAGGGATGTCTGGCAATACAAAATTTAGCTATCATGTCAGACGAAATATAGGAAAATAATTTGGCTGCCAATGCTCTGCACTGCAGTAGGCAATGGGGATCCATCCTTGGATGTGATTTACTAAAGTCAAGAGAGAAAATAATTTCAAAACCCTTTATAATACATACGTTACTCTGATAAAGCAAGAAAGAAAACAAATCCCATGATTTTCCTCTAAAAACCCAAACCTAAGTCATAAAACTCTGATAAAAATTTTGAATACATACGCAGTTTGAGTAGACTGTCCAAATTAAAATTTATGTAAGACTTCTGAGTCAGTTGAGCTAAAGATAGAAGTGTTGCATCTTGGGGAGAAGACAATTTGTCTTCCTGTCTGAGAAGGGCCATGAACATCTGAGGGCTGAAAACATATTCCCATATATTATGAAACACTAATTGCTTGTCTAAGAAGATGTGTTTTATTTCTGTTCCAGCTCTGCACAGCAGAGAGTGTTAGAGTGAACAGTGGAGCCATTTCCACTAAAAACAGTTGATTTGGGTTGTTATTCTATTTGAAAGCTTATACAATGTCAGAGTGACCCTGAACAGTGTGTACTAGCAGGTGTTTGTGTAAGATTGCATCAAATGAACATAAATGCTGTGAAATTTCTGAATAATTGCTGCCTAAATGAATAAAACTGCCTGTCTGAATTGGTTCTCACAGTTAGAGTGGAAAGAAAACTTCAGGGAGCATCAGAAAAAAAAAAGAAAATCAACTCTTAACAAAACAAAATGTGCACATAAATATTTTTTGTGTTTTCTAAACATGCTGATGAGTCACTGAAGATATTGTCATCTCCAAATTTCAGTTTCCTGGATGTAAAAAGCTCTACCCTCAGTTTCTTCCAAGGAGCTAGGTATCCCACAGAAGGTGATCAAAAATTCAGATAGGTGAGATATTCTATCTGCTGCAAGAGCTACCTCCAAAGAGATATGAGTAATTATAACCTCTTTTACACAAAAAGATCCTTCCCTTCTAAGCAGAAAACACAGAAATGCATACCAGATCAGATGGTTAGGAGAGGAAATAATGAGATATAATATCCTTCTTATACCTCCATCCACATAAGAATGCCAGTGTTCCCAGCTGGTTTTATTCATTCCTTAAAAATTTTCACAATTTGACAAAACTAAGAGCCTAGGGTTTTATTTTTCATACATATGTATGCTTTTTTTTGTTAATATATAAAATTCTTCATAACCCAAGACCTTTTGAAATTACAAAAAAACTCAGCAATTTTCAGTGGTGAAATAAAAGTCAACTCGTAGAATTTGTTCATGTGGAGGATGTGGAGAAATAACAGGTGAGGAACTGAAAACAGCTTTTCTTTCCAAACAGATAGGGATAAAAATGTGTTTTCTCTAGTAAGACCACTGTTATCCTGGAGCTTACCCTTCTTGCTCAAAACTAACCATGACCATATGCAGAAAAAATTGTGAAATTCTTTATAAACATGGTGATAACTGTTTTATTTGTTCAGACTTTGCTCAGGTTATGGTGACACTGAGGGGTGAGCACGACTCGGTAGGTAGGGTCCATCCCATCAGCCAGGGAGGAGGGTAGGCTGGAAGCAGAATTTTTCATGAAGTTTCTGTGGAGAAGAAAAGTGGAAAAAAATGACAAAAAAAAAGAAGAAAAATCAAAAGGGAAAAAGAATACTAACACTGTGCAGAAGGAAGGGAGTATAGTCATACAGACTGAGGGTGGTCTGCATTCCCTATATTATAGATACATGTTTAATCAACCAGTCTCTATTCTGCTGTCACATAGCCTGTGCTGGTAGAGGAAAAGATGTCTTCCTTCTGCACCTCACCTGTGTTCACCTTGGTCAGTTTAAATGTGCAATTGTCATCAGAGAAGGCAGTCTGCAGGATATGTGGTCCACAGGTTTTATAAAGGCAATGTTGTTGTATACTGCCTGCTTCTTAGCCAACATTCATATGGCTTCTTCTTGTTGCTGTTTTATTAGAAATATCTGCTTTCTGTCTCTGTAATTAATTGCTTTCTTTTATAAATCTGTATCAATGCATGTTTCTTTTTTGGTCCCTCCCTTTCCTCAAGTGAATTTTTATTCAAAAATGTGCTAGGAGGACTACAGAAGCCATTTGTTCAAAGAGCCTGCAATATGTTGATGTTTTGAATGGTAAATAAGACCTTTGAAATAAAATGTGATCAGTTAATCTTTTCATGGAGATATTTGTTAATATCTGTTCTGAAATTAACTCCTATATGACAACTGCATTGTGGTTTTCTTATGATTTATGATTTATAATTAAGCTCCAGCCTTAAAAAACACTGTATGATTATTTGATTGTCTGTATGAGATACTCAGTTCTCTATCTTTTAACCAAGAGAAAATACTTGAGTGTAGCAGGTAGGTGGGGTGTTGCAGGAATCAGATCTCAAAGGGACATGTTTGGAAAAGTGCCATTTTTCTGTTGTTGCACATATTTTACTACAGTGAAAAGCAAAATAGCTTATCTATTTTAGTACGTGGTACATTTAAAAACTGGAGATGTCCCAATCTGGAAGGGGATTTGCAGACTGTGCTGAACATCCCCTGTGGAGGGTTAGCTGAAACAGGGAATTACTGATGCCTCATCATTTCACTGATAATTGTACAAGGCAGGAACAGAGAGCATAGCTGTGCTGACAGTGGCTTTACGCTGCTGAAATCTCATCCTTCTCAGTGGCGCAGGGAAAAAGTGTGTGCACCCAGAAATGAATCTGAAATTTCACAGAGACAAGAAGCTCTGTCCCAAAATAGTTTTTGCTTATAAAAGTTCAGCACAGGGACAAAGCTTTAGGAAACCTCTAATATGGATGATAAATAGATGGACTGATGGATTTTGCCTTACCCAATCTGCTGGTTCTTGTGTAAAACTTCTATAACTGGAGAGGAAAAATCATTGCTACAGGCTCTTGCTACATAAAAAATACTTCAGTTCGAGTCTGCATGTTTCATATACCTTGATTTACAACAAATAACATGCAAGGGATTATCTTCCTTAATATACATATAAAGGAGCAGGAGACCATTCTGAACTTTAAAAAGCTCCTTACTCCCAGGCTCAATATACACGCAAAATAAATATGGGTAAAATTAATTTTTTTTCCACTGTTTTCCCACTTGGGAAGTTTTTTCTTGTATCTCATGGGAAAGGTGGATTTCTCATAAGCAATTGTTTGAATCAGTAAAATCTTGCTAACCATGCTATCAGGTTTAAAAACCTTAAAATTTAAACAATGCAGTTATTGTGTAGGGTTTTAATGTCTTGGAAATTGCTGTACTTTTATTTTTCTCTCTTGTGCGTTTAGTTTCTGGTTCCATTGCCTCATTTTCAGGTACCTTATGGTTCTGCAATCATTCAGAGTGTTAAGTTTTGCCATTTGCAAATTGCTTTTATTACTCAGCTGATGGCTATATGGTTGTTTTTTAAAATATTTCTTAAACTTTAGGGTGGTTTGATATTTTTCAAGAAGATATATAATAGAAATATTTTGTCAGCATAACTGCAGTGAGGAAGGGATTTATATTATCAATGACTAGCTTAAAATAATAATCACGAACATAACAGCAAAATAATACTGTTCTTGAGGGTTTACCATTTACAATGAGGACATTTCTGATGAGATAAGATTTTCTGGCTGTGATAAAGTTGAGCCCTTGATGGCGTTATGAGTGTGGAGGTTTGAATGTCTAAGCCTTTTGCATGGAAAATTGCTGTTTTCTAATTAGACAAATACAAAAAACCAGTAAGCACAGAGATGAGATGCATGGTAGGCCACATACAAACCTCCATTTTGCTTTAATCTGCCATCAGCGTGAGTCCCTGGCAGCCAGGGATGAGAAAAATAGAAGTGATAGCCGGACACTGAGCCTCTGCACAGGGTGCACTCATTGCCATGCTGCCTGAAGAATGTGTCCAGAAATTCCCTTGGTCTCTTATTGTGAATTAATCTCCCATCCAAGAATCCACCTCCATTCCAAATTAGATGTAAACAGAGTTTGGTCAGATCTGAGAGTGTACTAGGAGCAGGGAGAACTGGGCTGTGACTATTTTCCTTCCTTTTCCTCCCAGGTGTGTTTAACAAGCAATCTGTTCAGTTCACACTCCCAACAGCTGCCTAGCACTGATGGTGAGGGGAATCCAAGGCTGCTGTCTTCTCTTTACATTCAAAAGCAAATATCAAAACTCAGGGGCCTGTTTCTGATGTAATATGATAATCTTTCTAATGAAACCAGCTTCATTTTCCTTTTGCTCTGGCACTGCTGCCTTTTCTTGGGAAGGACTAAACTCTTTGCTTTGCCTCAGCCTTCACAGCTTTTTGCTCAGTTGAAAGATTAATTATTACTTTGGACAATGACAGTCTCAAAATGCCAGCTTGCAGAACACGTAGCCAGAAGTAGGTGGGACATTACCAACAAGCCTCCAGTGTGCGACTTTTCATTGTGAATGCACTTTTTACTTGATGTTTCAGGAAAACAGCAAAACAAATCTTTCTCCGTGTCATCCTTTATTTTATATATTATCCTGATCTTCTTTAATCACCCTCCCTCCATAAAAACTGCTGCTTATCTCCAACAACCCCTCAAGGTTGCACTACATCAAATGTGTTGTTGCACTTACATGAATATTAGTATTTCTTTTTTCCATTTTTTTTTCATATTGGGAAAAATATAGTAGACAAGGTAGAACACAGCATGTTCAGAAATTCAATGTATATAAAGGTGATACACTGTGTGAGTTTCAAATTATATTTATTTGTGATCAATCGGACTGCATTTAATATTGTAACATTAAGAGCACAATGTAAATAGAAGAAGAACAGAAACAGAAGTTTCAGGTGCACATCCATAAAAATGAAAACACTGAGAAGCTTGTTTGGATGTGAGACTTCAGCTTGCGCCAAAGTCAGAGCACGAGATTATGTTAGTCATTTGTAACTTTTACACAGAGTCACTTGTGACAGGAAGGTTGTTTTTCCTTATACTCAAAAAGGTAAGAAAAGGAACAAAACTGCTGTAAAACTGCTGTAAAACTGCATCTCTTTGACAGAATAGTAACAAGTGACATTAGTGGGAAGAAAGATGTCTGACTCTTCAGAAAATAAGGTCCCCTGTGGTTACTTGCCTAAATTTGGACACACCAGGAAACCTACTCAGGTACGCAGTTCTGCAAACTCTTACCCTGTTTGCTATGTGTCCTTCAGTAAGCTGAATGGAGAAAATAATCTTGAACTTTTCTTTTCAGGGCAAAACCATTTTCTTGCAGTTTACTCAAACAGCCTGTCATATTTTCTCTAGGTGAAGAGGACTAACCACTTCCCCTCTCTCCCTGTTGTGGATTGGACTAATGATGGCACTGAAACCATCACTTACGCGCTCAGAAAAATTTGGCAGCCCAAGTACAAATGTACTATGGCCCAGGCTTACCAACATGGTAAGACTTACCAGCGGTGAGGTTCACTCTGCATCAATGGCTGAAGCTTGTGATGGCAGCAGAAAGTGCCAGCAGCAGAGGTGTTGCAGAGAAACCATGCTCTGAGAGGGACAATTTGAGTGGCCACTAACAGAAGACAGAGCTTGACCGGGCTCAACTACTGCTCTCATCAATGCCAGAGCAGTGTTTCATCTTAGAAAGAGATGTTTTTCTCCACTAGGATGATATTCAAAGCATTGGCAGCTTAAGGAGCGTGGCCTATTTTACTGACAACAGCCATTTGTGGGTACAGATAAATGGTGTAAGGCTGAATCAGAAACAGTAAGTCCACTCCAATCCATGTCAGGCATCTACAGATGAAACAAATTCATACAAATTGTGCCCCATGGAAGGTCTGTAGAGTGCAGGATTAATGTGATTAATGGTCTCTGGTATATAGTAACTGAGCAGATGAAGGAGTGAAATATGGTTGATCCTTAAACAGTTCAGAAATAAGGAAGTTCAGTCCAAGGTCAAATGTGAGACAAACAGAGAGAATGAAGCACCACTTGATACACTTCAACAAAAGCTGCTCTGACTTCTTGAAAGCTAGTTCTGTCAATTAGCAGGTACTGTGTGTTCATCTCTTGGAAAATGTGATGGGAGATTACAATAATAGCCTTGAGTGGGTTTTGGAAAGTGTATCCCATGGAGAAGCTGGATTAGTTCAAAGGGTAAATAATATTTCTTATGAAAACAAAATTCCATAGTTCTGATTATAGCTATTGTCCTAATTGATGAGGAATTAAAAAAAAAAAAAAAAGAAAGAAAAAAAATTAAAAAGAAAGGAAAAAAGAAAAAGGAAACCAAACAAAAAAAAATGAAATCAAAACTTTAAGGCAAGAAAACTGATCTTGTTTTTCTATTCAGCACCAATATAGGATTTGAGGAAGAGATCACGGAGCCCTTGAATATTATATGATAATGCAACAAAATATAATACAATAAAATATATATTTTCTCCAAGGCTGAAGTGTTCTGCAGAAGTCTTTTTTGGACAAATTTCTGCCCGGAAGATTTTTATGTTGTCTAAGCAATGAGCAACTGAAATTTTTATTCAGTTGACATAAATTCCACCTAATTTTTTGACTAAGTATAGCCATAAAGCACACAGAAGCAGCTAGTAACACTACATAGATTTTAGGACCTTGATCTGATCTCCCATCAAAGATGTATCTTGGGCTCTCTTGGGCTCAGTGAATAGGGCTGAGCAGCTCTCTGACTAAATGAGTGAAGGAGAAGCCTGCATGTCTGTTATGTGTACTCTAGGCACTCCTGACAGACACAGACAGGACATGCTTGTGCTTTGTGACACAATACTCTAAATATTCTGGGTTGTTCCTATATTAAACAAAAGGGAATTGTATTTTCAGATTTTAAAAGCTCATCTCCATGCACATTCTTTCTTCTTCATCTTCAGTAAATAAACTTCAATCATTTGGCATTTTCCCTGTTTAAACTTAATGACAGACTAATAATTAGTTTGTGCTTGACCGTGACCTTATTGCTACAATGAAGGAATACTGTTTTAATGTCAGAATTTTAATCTTTATGGGTCCTTTTGATCACTGACTCACATAAACACAACAAACTCCGCAAAATGCAATAACCAAAAACCTTTTTGTTGGATCTGAACTGAAATAAACCTCTGAGTCTTTTAAACTGACAGTGAAAGCTCTTTTGAGACCTGTAAAAGGAACTTTCCTTATGGACAAAATATTGCCCAGGCAAAACAACCATAACTATTATCACAATTAACAGCTTTGTTTTCTCTAGCAGGAGTCAAGATTCTGTCAGAATTTTTTGATGTGCAGGGATTTGGTAACATAATAGGAAAAATAATGATCATGACATTTAGACTTGTCTTTGTTGGTTGTCAGTGAAATCGTATTCTCCAGTAATTTCTACTTAGGCACCACAGATGCTGTAACCTTGTAAATGTGTGGGTCATAAGCAACACATTTGGCAGTCTATTACAGAAGAACCAAGGGCAGGCAGCTGCAGAACTTGTATGGAAGGACAGAGCATCTCCCCTTCCCAGCTGGTTCTTAGTAGGTAGAAGAATGAGGTGTGACTGGGAAGCAGATAAGAGATGCACTCTACACTTCTGGGTGCAGACCTGTGACTGGAGCAAAAAAACAATTTGTGATTAGGATTTCCACCTCTTTCATAGGTGTGCAGAACAAAAATTATAATTGCTTCATGTCATTTAGAATTCACGATAGATTTTGCAGAATGACGGTGAAATAACGGGTCACTTCACAGAGCATTGAGGCATTTTCCTATTCTTTCTGGCTGCAGTGTGGGTTTTATAACCACATCCTTTCCCTGAAACTGTCTGCTGTCAAACTTAGAAAGAAGAGACGGCTGATCTAGAAAATCACAGAGAGTATCAGCAGCAGTGGGAGAGTCTTGGGAATAGCGACCTCTGGGGACAGCTCAGAGACCCAACATCCAAAAAATTACACGTGCCTTTTAGATCTACACCCAAGAGAGGTGAGAAAAAAACCCCAGCAATGTTCGCCAGCCCATGACTACGTCTCCATTTGGCTCCTCACTAGGACTTGCAAACACACACTAAAATGTCATGCAACTTGATCAGACATGAACTTCATGAAGCGTGTATTTCTTTAATGGAAGAGTTATCTGTACACTGACAAATAAATAAGCACCAGTAACTAAGAACTATTGTATAGAAAACTTTTAAAAGTTTAAGGAAAAGGTAAATGGAAGGCCACAAAAGGTAAGTTTACAACATGGGTTAAATGAACAATATAGTCCAAAGATCCCCCTGCAAACTTTCTATTTCTCGGCACAAAGAAACCATCTACAGATAAATTACATGAAAGTGGTATTATAGAAAGTAATTCCTGGTGTGAAAGGAGATAGAAAAAATGACCTTTTCCTTCTATTTCTTGCTTACATAAAATACATACTGTGCTTGTCCCTTGTGTAATTCACACAAACTCAGTACTGAAACTTTCTGCCTTTTGTACAGCAGTTGCAGGTCTGCAGAAGAAAATTGCTGCATAAGAGTCAGGTGGTGTGATTTATCAGAGTGAAATTGCTTTTCCAGTGGAATTGGTAAATTGTAGGCAGGAGATAGAGGCACTAAGGAGAAAACGGAAAATTAAAAAGTAAAAATGAAATATTCTTAAATAGAAAATTAAAACTACTTCTGAAAGAGAAGAAGAAGGCAAGACTGTCAACGGGAGGAGTAGATTCCTAGAATCATTCCTAGAATCATTTCTGGGGCTTTTTTGTTTGTCTATTCACAGAAGTTTGTCTAATTTTCTTGTTATGGAGAGTAGATTATAAGAGGTCAGAAAAAAATAAGTCCCACATCTCCATACTATAAGCTTGAAAATCAGCCTTGCTTAATTTTCCTGTTCTCTATTGTTTTAGCCCAAACCACCTATCTAAAGTAAAACTACTTTTTAAATTCTCTTGGGGTACATTTCACATAGCCCCTTGTGCAGCAAACAGTGAACTGGGTAATAATCTTGTTCGGAGTAGGCTCCAGCTTTAGGTGATAAATTTAGAGAAATACTTCAGGTCAGTCTGTTTACTAATTTTATCGTGGATGGATGACACTGAACTGTGTGGTGCAGTCAGCGTGCTGGAGGGAAGGGATGACACCCAGAGGGGCCTTGATAGGCTTGAGAAGTGTGAACTTGTGCAAGCCTTCTGAAGTTCAAAAAGGCCAAGTCCAAGGTGGTGCACCTGGGTGGGGACAGTCCCAACAATAAACACAGACTAGGCAGAGAATGGATCAAAATTGGCCCTGTGGGAAGGACTTGGGGGTGCTGCTGGGTGAGGGACTGGACATGACCCAGCCATGAGCACCCACCCACAGCCCAGAGAGCCAAACGTGTCCTGGGCTGCATCCAAAGTGGCCAGCAGGGGAGGGAGGGCATTCTGCCCCTCTGCTCTGCCCTGCTGAGGCCCCACCTGGAACACTGCATCCAGCTCTGGGGTCCCAGCACAGGAAGGACATGGACCTGCTGCAGTGAGCCCAGGGAAAAGCCACAAAGATGATCAGAAGGCTTGAGTACCTCTCCTGTGGCTGAGTGGGTTGGGGTTGTTGAGTCTGGAGAAAGACAACTGGAGAGAGCTTATAGCAAGCCTTCCCATGCCTAAAGAGGACCTGCAGGACTGAATGCTGCAGTGGGACTTTTGGCAAGGATCTGTAGTGATAGGACAAGGGGTAATGGTTTTAAACTGAAAAAGAGCAGGTTTAGATTGGATATTAGGAAGAAATACTTCACTATGAGGATGGGGAGAGACTGGAACAGGTTGTCCAGAGAGGTTTTTTGTATCCCTGGGAGTGTTCAAGGCCAGGTTAGTCTGGACTTTGAGCAAGCTGGTCAATTGGAAGGTTGAGCTGGAATTAGATGATCTTTAAGGTTCCTTCTAACCCAAGCCTTTCTATAATTCTGTCATTCTATGTTCTAAAAAAGTATGAAGGAGGCCTTTATCACCCAAACAACAATTGTTGTAACAGTGGCTTTAGGTGGTGAAAGAGGCCACTTCCTTACAGAATCTGCATTGTTGTTAACAGAGGAAGCTTTGGTAGAGATTCCCCTCAGACAACAAATAAAAATTAAGGACTTCTACCTTCTCTAGTTGTGATTCCTGGTAACTCCAGAGCCAAATGCACCCCCTCAGCCTCTATGTGTGGTTGCACAGAGACTGTTACGTACAGATCTTTTTTCACTAAACTTCCTGTAACCAGAGTGTCCAACCTTCCAGAGAAACACCTCTAGCAAAAGCAAACAAACATCAATGGAGGTACAATGTAAGCAGGCCTGTAACTGTACCAACCTCTAACCAAGCAGAAACAGGAATTCTTAGCCTTGCCTTTTTTCTTTGGTATTGTAGTCAATGAAAGAAGTCAACACAACTCTACCATGCAGCTGCTTCAGGTTGCAAACATTTTGTTTAACCCTAAGGGGCCAACAGAAGAAAGAAAAATAATATATTTTCAGTTAAAGGCAAGAGGGAAAAAATAAATTAATTAAACACATTGTAAATCTATTAATTATTACAGCACCTAAAGACAATGAGATTTTTTTTGTTGTTTTTATTTGTCAGTAATCTGTTACAGGGTTATGGCAGCCTATGAAGTGACAAATGTTTTCTTACACTGTCTAAAATGTCCTGCTAGTACCCATTGAATATTATTGTTTCAGCCCTATTCACACATATAGATTCCAGCCATTTTTTTACACCATTTGAATTTTTCTCACATCTGGCCTTCCAAGTGTTGAAAGTGATTTTTTTTTCCTGCTTTAGCAGCTCTTTAAGTACCAACAAAAGTACTTAGATGCATTACACCTGCCAAAATCCCCCTGAGGTGAATATTTTAGAGTGAAAATTCTGTCCTCTGAGTCACAATAGCTTTTGTGAAAAGTGTCAATGATATACAAAAAAAAAGAAGTGTGGGACTCACCAGTGCTCAACAGTTGTTTTCTACCAGTACCTTTTTTCTTTAAATTGAATTTCCTCAACTTTTCTTTTACATGATTCTTCTAGTGACCTTATTATCACACAAGGACTGCCTTGATGTACTCAGCTGAGTTACTAAAGAAGATGAAATTCTGATTTGCTTTTATTCTCTGAGCGCAGCTTTTTTTTTGTTTTGTTTTGTTTTGATAATGTGGCATGAATGTGAATATACATTAGTTATGCTATATATTAGCACCATTTTCTGAAACCTAGATTTCTGTTTTCAAGCTAAATAGAAATGGCAGTAAAGAGTACATTTTAGTCAATAAAACACCATAAATGCCTACTATATGGAGAATCAAAAAACTAATTTGAGAAGCTTTGAGCTTCTGAAATAAAATCTTTCAACAACAAAGAAATAAAGTCTTTCAACAACAAAAAATATTTCTGGTTTCTAATGTCTGTCAAAATGATATTGTGCCACTTCTGAAGTCTAAGCAGTTGCATTAACAGAGTTTATGTTACTTAAGAATTATGTCACTAAGCGAATGTTAAACTATGTTGATTTAAGACTGATTAGTTCAACAGGCTTGCATTGAGATCCCTGCTAGAAAAATTTCATCTGCAACTTGTTTGAAGAACATGAACACTTAAAGAGCAGGGGTCAGGCATGTGTTCAAATCTGATATTGCTACTTGTAGCACGTCATTTTAAGTGTTCTATCTTTGAACAGCCATTTTATACCTAGAGTCAAATTTCAGACTTCTTTGTTTTAACTTGTTGATTTTCCCAGGGTATTCATAAACTAAAAAAATGCCATTTGTACAGTGATTTCAATATGAAATTCCATTTAAAAACCTAACAGTTCTCAAACGGGTAAATATCTCTTTTCCTATACACATAAATGTGTGTATCTGTGTTTACGTGCCTGTGTATAAATAAAATTGCTGTATTTTCTAAGTAGGAATAGACTGTCTAGTTCGGAAGATGGAAGATTTCAGTCTGTTCTTTCTAATAGTGGGTGCCAGGAATGGATGAGTTCATAGGAGAAAAGGAAGCGTGAGATTGAGCCAGGTGGATTGGTGTTGGGCAGGAAGTATCAGATGAGAGGGTTCTTGTGTCGTAAACCACGTCTGGGGGTTTTTTGAGGGATCTAGCAGCAGGCTTGGATTTGTTATGGCTGCAGAAGGTCACAGCACACCTATGACCTTCTGCCTAATTGTTGACTGGTATTTCCATCTGCCACTCAGTAAACACCGCATAGTCTCTTCATGGCCCTGTAATGCATCTGGTTGAAGGCATAAGAAACTCTTACAAGACTGGTACCCATGTGAGCGCCTCTGTCGTGGTCTCAGTCCTTCATGGGACTGCAGAATGTGTTCGCTGTTTCCAAACTATTCCAAAGTACAGTGGTGACTATGAACAAACCATAGCATGAGCTGAGGGACTGTAGCAAGGGTTGAAGGTTTAGAAAATCCCATCAAAAAGGGAAGAAAACTTTGAGAGATACCACAACATAACAGAGGGATGAGATGTTATCACTTTCTGTCCAGATGTTGAGACTATGAAGAAATCAGTCTTATTTCTTTCTCCTCTTCATTCTCAGTGAAAATTCTTCCCTTTCAACATTAAATCACTTGCATTTTTTTTTGATTGTGATGGGTAATGGGTAAATAATTTGACAATACCTGTAGAGAGATGTAAGGGTTGAAAATATTTACCCTGATACTCTAAGCTTTAGAAGGAACGTTTGACTAATTTTTTTCACTATAATGCTTTAACTTATGTTAATCTTAAAAAAGGGCCAACATAGCAAATAAAATAAGAATATGAATTAGTGGAATAGAAGTAAATAAATCCTGGAGACAGTGAAAGAACGTATTACATCAAACACAGAATACCAGAGAATTTGCAACCTCTGTAAAGACAGACAGATTATTTTTTATTTATGTTGTTTCCAGTCAAATGTCAAAGTGCTTAGACTACCCAGCCAGAAAACACAATGAGGTTATGTTCTTACTTAAGGAAAAAAAAAAAAAGTAGGGGGAATAGAAAAAAAAATTACATTGATTCATGAAATTCTGTAGAAAAAAAATACAATCTATCAGCTATGAATACATATTGAGAAGAATTAACATTTGCATTGCACAATTTCCTGGAAAAAGACATTTATAAGCTACATAATTTAATTATTATTTAGGTATAATCTGTATATTATTTAAAAGCTGATTAAATTAGTGTTATTATAGTGACAATAGAGCAGTTCTAAGTAAATCCCATTTAAAAAAAAAAAAAAAAAAAGGAAGCGTTACAGTGCATGGGGATGCTGGTAAGAAGGAAAGCAGTTAGAGTTTTATTTCCAGTGTAGCAAATATAAGAATATTTGGATCACAGAAGTACTGCATTTTCTATGTTATTGCACTTCACCAGTTTGGTGGATGGGTAAAGGATACCTTTTCATGTACCCTGATGTTGAGTAGGGGCATGCGCATCTTGCTGCCTTTGTTCAAGAGGGAGAGAGATTTCAGTTTCTCTTGTCTGGCCAATGAAGGAGCAGAGAGCTTGGGAGCAGTCTGACTGAGTTTATTTTCAGTCTACAAGCCCCATGGAGTAAAAGTTTACAAGTGGGAGATCTGTGAGATCTGGCAAGTAGTGAGGAGAAAGGGACTAGTCCAGAAGTTGATGTCAATCGAAACTGAGTGGTGGTTTTCTCTAAACTGAGAATTTAAACATATTTTGCAGTATTAACATGTGCAAAAATCGTAATGCAGATCATCATTACTGCTTCCCAATGTAATGGGAAACTAAATGCAAACTAAAAATATTTTCTTTTTTTTTTTTTTAATTTAGCTTCAAGACATATATCTGAGCTGTCTCCAAAATCCTAGTGGAAAAACACCCCATGCTCCTTCATAGCTATTAAGCAATAAATAGCCAATTTGTTGTTTGGTTGTTTGGGGGTTTTTTTCAGACCCTAAGAAAAACAACTACTATTTGAAGAGCTGTGATAAAACTGCAGTGGTGTTGCTGCATTTTATTGTGTCATCTCCTTCTGTGAGGAAGGAGAAAATATACCCTGGGAAGCAGCTCTCTGTGCAGAATACCTCTGTGACCTCAGATTTTTGTGTTGTAGTCAGACAGTTTTGTGTCTAAAATATTGTTAGTATCATCCTTTGTGGAAACACTATTCCATACTTTAGCCTTTCCCCTGAAAAGGAGGAATTTACAGCTTTTCTGTGCTCGATGAGGCAGCTATTTTTGCAAAACCTGTAGGGGTTTAATGACTTACAACATCTGTGTTAAATGTGATTAAAACTGATGACTGAGGTAAAGAAGTTACTGGGAACCTTCACAGACAAAATTCATAAATCCTGTTTACACATGAAAAAAATCCAAAAGCAGAGAGAAGCTGCGCAACTTAAGTAAAAATTATGTATTTCTTTACACAGCTAATTACACTGTTCTCTGGAAGCTGGAGAACTGAAGGTTTTTGTGAGTACCACTAATCCTGCAGAACTAGAGGCATCTTTCATGTTTTCTAAACGTTTGTATGTCTTTCTCCAAGAAAACAGTGCAATCAGTCCTAAAGTCAAGGGAAATTCATTAACATCATTCCCTTAGAGACAAGAGGGAAAAAAACACAGTCTTTGTGCACAAGGTGAGCTAGCTTCTGCTATGGTTTGTTTTGTCTACTGAAAATAGAATTTAAGGCCTGTTGCCTTAGCTAGTGCTTCTCTAGAAGGGTAAGTCATGCACAAACATAACAGGATACCTTTTATAGCTTTTTTGTATTCTTAGTGTGTTTTAGCCTACCTTCTTATTTTGTTAAGTTAGGAGACTAAACATCTTAGAAGCCCCAGACCCCAAGGTCCTCCCCAGAACACATTCTGAAAACTAAGATAGAACCATACAGGGGGAGGTTCCTTGGGGTGGAGGGTTCACTCAAGCCTTTCAGTGGGGAATCTTTGATAGATATGCTAATTAGTAAGACCTATAATGTGATACCAGATGTATCGTGTGTGTGCATTGACGTGTGCATTTTGGTACATCCCACCTGGACGTGGTGCACCTAAAGATCCCTAAAACAAATACTGAGGTAAAAACCCTTAGACCCCTTTTTGCCTTCTAATCATGCTTGATTCTTGATTTTAAGACCAAGAAAAGGCATGAGGAGCACCACTAGGCATGGGAAATTGTATCTACAATTTGTCAGCAGACACTGCTTGTTCCTGAGGCATCCTTCTTGCCCCCCTGCTGCTGATTCTGGGATGAAGGTGTGTCCAGCTTCAGGTGGAGGCATGTAGGATGGCATAGCTCAGCACTTCCCTGCAATCCCTCTGGCCACCTCGCAGCCACCTTGTCAAGAGGAGTGCCCACTGAACTTAGTGTGCCTGAGGCTTTGCTCTTCCCCCCACAGCTCAGGCACATCTTTTCATGGGTGCAACAGAGTGGATGCTCATAGTTCTGCCTCTGGTTTAAAGCAAGGGACCGCACTGATTTTATCTTTTTTGTGCTCTCAAATTATTTTACATATTATTCAGCTCTTTTTTTCACCAGGCAAAGTCAGCTTAAGCTTAATGTGAGCAGAGCTTAAGCTTAAGGTGAGCAGGCATCTTGTCCCTGGGACTGAAAAAAATCAACAATTCTTTGTCTCTGTGTATGCTGCTCTCTCACCTGAATTTACCTTGGCTCACACAATTGGATTTTGTTCACACTTTCAGTCATTCCAAAAAATACTATGGTTGGCTTCACTTTGAACAGTTGGTTTATTTTACTGCTCTGAATAGTGAGATTTCTTTGTGAAATCTAACAAGTGCAGAAGAAATAAAAAAGAAATAGGAGAAGAAAATAAATAAAAATCTGTATATTCCAGGGTATCCTTCAGAGGCAACTGACATATCTTTCTGCACTAGCCTGCTTCCAAGCACAGAAAAAGTGTGCAACAGGCAGGTGACAGACTGGAAAATTAATCTGGTCTCTAGAAATAGCAGCACTCTATATGTTAAGCTACCACTATCAGCTGCAAATCACAATATTTTCCTCTGTGACTTCTTACACATTTTTGAGTTTCATATGCATGTATAGGGATACAGAAAATGGATTCATTGTTGTAAATGGGGTTACATCAAGCTGGTGACGTGCCACCAGCAGGGTTCTACAGCGCTCCATTTTAAGCCCAGTTCTCTTCAACATCTTCATAAATGACTTGAACACAGGACCTGAAGGGGTACTGAGTAAGCTAAACTGAGAGAAGATGTTGACTTCCTTGAATGAAGACAGGACCTGAAGACCAACTTCCACAAATTAGAGGGTTGGGCACTCACCAAGCACCTGACATTTAACACAGGGGAGATTCTGCACCTGGGATGGGGCAACCCAGGATGTACAGACAGACTGGGGAATGAAATGCTGAAAAACAGCACAGTGGGAAGGGACCTATGGGTCCTGGCCAATGGCAAGCTGAACACGAGCCAGCAGTGCCCTGGCAGCCAGGAGAGCCACCCGTGTCCTGGGGTGCCTCAGGCCCAGCATCACCAGCCGGGCAAGGGAGGGGATTGTCCCGCTCTGCTCTGCACTGGGGCGGCCTCACCTCGAGTGCTGGGGGCAGGTCTGGGTGCCACAGTATAAGAAAGATATTAAGCTCTTAGAGAGTTTTCACTGGAGGGTAATGAAGATGATGAAGGGTCTTGAAGTGAAGCTGTATGAGGAACACTGAGGTCATTTGATTGGTTCAGCCTGGAGAAGAGGAGACTGAGGGGAGACCCCACTGCAGTCCACAAATTCCTCATGAGGGGAAGAGGAGGGGCAGTCACTGATCTCTGTGGTGGCAGTGACAGGACCCAAGAGGACCTCTTGAAGTTGTGTCAGGAGAGGTTTATGTTGGATATTAGGAAAAAGTTCTTCTCCACGGGGTGGCTGGGCACTGGAAGAGGCTCCCAGGGAAGTGGTCACAGCACCAAGCCAGACAGATCTAAAGAGGTGTTTGGACAATGCTCTCAGGCACATATTATAATTCTTGGATTGTCCTGTGCAGGACCAGGAGCTGGACTCAGTGATCCTGATGGGTCCCTTCCAGCTCAGGATATTCTATGATTCTGTGATTCTAGGTTTCACAGTCAAATACACTCATGTATACACACACAAAATCCACCAAGTCATCAGCACACTGTTGAAAACAATTATTTCCAGTTCCTAGCCCATACATAGTAGCATGAATTAGTTTAATGCACTTTTGATGTGTTTGTGGTTAGGAAGGAAGAGACAGTTTTCTCTTCTGATAGACAGAAAAAAGTTGTTGAATTCCACAATATACAATATAGGACACCAGTGCTTAAACCAATAATGGAAACAATGTAGTAAATATTTCCTTACCATATTGAATTGTATAAGACCTAGAGAATTTTATTTGCTCTCACTTAAGACGACTTTTAATTGAAGGAAGAAATGAATCTTTAGGAGAGAAAGCAGTCTGAGCGCATACTCTGATGTGGTTTATCTTTTTGATTCAAGGAGCAGTTGCCAACCGTAGAAAGGCAGAATTGGAAACTGAATTACTCTGAACTGGCAAAAAAGATGTGCAATACTTAATCTACACTGCAACAGGCTGCTGACAGGTTTTTGGTAACAAAAAATGTAATTCCCTAGCTATCATTTTCTTCTTGAAGGAGAATCTCTGTATCCATATTCTTCAACTTTAAGAAAGAAATAATATCCTCTCTTTTGTTTATAGAGTGTGATGAGGGAGAGTTGAGCTAAAATAGACAGGTGCTCAAGAACTCAAGGTCCAATATGCATTTGTGTACTTAAAACTAAAATGTCTGATACTACTTCAATGGTCTGAAAAGCAAACATACGCAGCTCTGATCTTCATGAGAAAGAGAAGGTCTAAATTGTGAATCAGAAATAAACACATTGCTTTGCCTGTAACCACCCCCTGCCTTTAATACATACACAAGCAAAAATAATCGAACATTAAATATAACACGGGAAACTTCAAGTCCTTTCAGTAAGATTTATCTCCTTTATTTTCATCTTATAAAACTCCAGAAATTAACTCCAAAATGCCAATGGATATGACACTTGCTAGCCCAGGGACCAGCAAAGCTTTTAGGCAGCCATAGCCACAATTTGTCTTTTGATTCACATTTAAGTAATTTTCATACTTCATACAGTCTTTTCAGAGATACCAACCAGTAGGAACCCAGATACTCTGAGGTAAGAACATTCTAAATTAAAAAGGCTTATTTTACATCCTGCACAGGGCAAGAAAATATTAATTAATCTCCTAGCTCTCTGCACTCACAGAATGTGAAGTCACATATTTGATAGAGACTGTAGGTAGAGGCAGCACTGTTCACTTAAGTACTTAAGTGTATCAAAGTTTCTCAGGATCTCGGCTTTAGTTTGCCCACTGTCATATATTATTTTATCATCCTGCGTCTCTCTGCCTTCATATTTAAGGACCATTTGGAGCAACTTAGATGCCATCATGAAATATTGTGAAATGGTTTTTACTTCAGCAGTGGTGCAAATGGTCATGGTTTCCAAGGTGCAGTGTTTTCCCTGCAAGACGTCAGGCTTTTCCTGTGATACCTTCTTGTTGCCTGCAAGAGCAGATGTGGTTTCAAAGTGGTGAGGAACAGGGAGGTAGTGATGTCATGATCAGTGCATTAACACCAGTTTGTATTTTCACATGCTGTTTAGAGGTAGTGGAAGACTTACACTGAATCCCACAATATTCCTCTCTGCATCCCAGGTATCTCACTACGCTTCCATCAGTTCCACTACATGGCATTACAGTGTCCTTCAATGCAACATCTGCAAACATTAGTGCATTAAAGAGTCAAATTCCCATTTTCTGGAAAAACAAAAGAAGAGCAGGCTGACGGTTTCTGTCTGATGTGTCTTCAGTGTTCAAGTAAAATGTTTTATAGACAGAATGAAAGAACAGGAAGAGAGAGGCTGTAGCTGGTGAAGGGAAGGGAAGGAAAGAACCTGCCTGTGAGTGAGCTGCTCTTCATGCAGGCGAAGAGGATTCACCACCAGAGGACTCCACCAGCAGAAATTTAATTGCAGCTAGGGCTCACTTTAGCCTGTTCAGGGATAAAGGTCTTTTTAATACATGTCCAATTAAGCGGGCTCGGTGTTGGAAGAATGAAGACATGAAATACAGTGCAGCAGTGACAGTGAGACACTTGCAAGTAAAGTGTTATAGAAATATTTTATGTTAGGAGGCAGGAAATATCTAGCCACTGTTTTATTTCTCAACAAGCTGCAGAAAGTTTCCAGACAGAAAGCAGATAAGACATGCACTCCCCAGTAGAGTGTGACTAAAATCTGAACTTCATTCAGTTGTAAGAACAGGGTCAAAAGGTTTTAGAACAGGCCCATGTTCCAAGAGCTGATCTCTTTCAAAAACTTCTGGTGTGCAGTGTTTAGGTTGCAGTTTTTCTCTCTGAGTACCTGCCTGAACCCTCTTATATATAGCCAAGTGAAAAAAACATCACTGAAAACAATGGCATCATGCACTTATATATTTCTGAGAAAAGTGTTTAATCTCTTTTCAGAGGTTTTCCACTGATCCAAGCAAAGGCATCCCCAATCTACACTGGTGTAATTACCCAGCAAAGGTGGTTGTAAGATATATTCTTTCTAGTATTGATGACTATTCCCCCCTTATAAGGTGAGGGGAAGGACAGGTGGGCAGTTTGGAGGGAATATGGGTTTTTCACCTTCTCAAGAGAACTAACACTTTTGTGATATTTATAATTTTATTCAGTACAGTGTTCCTGTGGAACAATGCAGATGCTAAACTGTTATTTATCTTTGGCTACCATAAAATTTAAAAAAAAAAGAGAAAAACCTGTTGTGTTATTTTGTTGTATATCTAATTAGACATTAAGACTACCACAACATTTTTATGAAAGGATGTTTTTAAGATGCAGTTTTGGAACTGCAGTAGTAACAACATTTGTTCTGTGTGGTAAACAGAAGCTTTTTGGCAGTAGAATGCTTTAGTTTTGAAAACTGCCAAAAATTGTTTGTTTATGTACAGAACTACAGCTACTCACTGTGCCTGTGAGTCATATGGAAGGGGGACCAGGGTAAACACAGAACTGTAGTAAAAAGTAGGTGTGCAGGAAACAGGCATTATTATGCCACCAAGCTAAGATACAGGCAGCACCCTGTAATTAACAGGGAAGAAAGGAGGTGTGGGGGAGAAGAGTTGAAGTCAAGCCTGGATATTCTAATGTAATTTGGAAAGGACGGCAGAGTAGTCTAAATGGTAATGGTTTCTGACAGTTTGATATGTATTTATAGCTGTTTCCAGCCCTTCCTGAATATTATATTGGATTATCTGGGATTTTCTGGGTTTATCACCACAGGCATGCAGGATTAACAGCCTGATGAAGTCAAAAAGAATTACTCAGCCAATCCAATCCCTATACTTATATAGTGCCCTTCACACAAGGTCCCAGAGTGCTGCACAAGAAATACAATAACTGCCAGAAAGTATAGTGAAATAAAAATTTGCCATCTAGGCTTGAAACCACCATGGAGCTGGGCTACAGATTATCTCCTAATAAAAGTTTCTGAAGAGCCAGTGCCCAGCAGAGCAGAGAGTGGGCATCACTCATCACGCTCCCTGTTGGTAGCACTATATAAGCACATATAAGGCTTTTTTTGTGCTCAGCACTTTGACAGTGGAAATATACAGATCAATAAAAATTTCCTGAGGCAGCTGGATGTTAACAGAGGAAGCTCCAATCAAAAGTAAGTACTGGATATATACTATTTCCTTTACCACAAAACTAGTGGTCCATCCTATCTGCAGCTTTCATCTGTTTTGTCCAGTCCCTTTTTCTTTTTCATCTTAAGTGGTCCTAAAATTTTATCTTCAAACTGTGCAGTAGTATCCAAAATGCAGACACAGGAGGTTTTCCTGATTTTGCATGTGTGACTCTAAATTGAGCTATGCTGAATCAAAAGATTTGCTAATCCTTCAAATGAACTTAATTTCTTCAAAGAGAAAAATTTATCCAAACAACAATGAAGAAAATAAATTTGAGTCAAATTACAGATTAAAGGTTTGTCACTGACAACAGGGCAGTGATGAACAACCTGCCCACATTCCCTCTCACAGACTGGTAGAGAAGTCTTGTATCCCACACTAGCCCACTATCAGAGTTTGTCTTCAGATGGAGATTCTGAAGTAGTTGACCATAAATCGCTGAGTGTTAGAGGAATGGGAAAAGACTGCTGATGTTGCAAGCTAACTGAAAACCAGCAGCTTCTTTCTGTGTTTTTCAGAACTTTAGCTCATTGACTTGCTATTGATCAGGATCCTTCTGAGCAGATGTCAGCCATACATACAACCAGATAAAGCTCCAGGCTGCCTAGGATAAAGAGGAAAAGTCTTTAAGAGCCAGTGTGGGATTTGGGGAAGGATGTCTTGGACGTGACCCAAAGGGTAAATGTACCCATAAAACTGGATTAAAGCATATACATGGTTAATATTAGGAGCTTTCCCAGTTACATGGATCTGCATGTGGACATGTAAAGTTTGAAGTGTTTGCCTTGGGTTTTGCAGGATGGAGTACAGGTGATCCCAGGTTTTTAATCAGAACATAAGTTTTGCAGAAGACCTGTGGGGACTACAGCCTCTTTACAGAAAAATCATGTTACAACAACTAATGCTCATCACTATCACTCTTGCCAAAGCAGGCTATCTTCAACTTTTGAACTTTTAGCCTAGACTGTGTTTGATATGTTTTTTTTTAAAGTCAGTTTTAAAGACTATAACAAAATATGTTGTGAGATGAAATACAGATGCCATAGTAGCTTCAGTGCTTGAGAAAGGGTACCAATGGTGGCATTTTTGCTGACACAATGAAGCAATCTCTCTGTGCTCAGTAATTATTACGATTACTGCATTTGTAGGTGAAGGGTGGCTGACCACCTTCTGTAAAATAAATCCATTTTTCAACATGCAGGTTTAGACACATGCTTAGAAAGAATAGCAAACTAAATGTTTTCTTTGAAAGCTATTTTTACCTGCTATCAATAAAGATTTTACTTTTAGCTGTGTTTTAATTATTGTAATAATGAAAAAACCATCATAACCATGTTTATTTACAAGAAGAAGTTCAAGAGCAGCTTTTCTCCAGGCTGCCAGGTAATGATACATTGGGTATGCAGCAGGTAAAAATAGCTATGGGGCTGGGGGTTAAGAAACTTTCTGTAAAATGAAATAGCAAGAGGAAGAAAGCCACTTCAACATAATAAAAATGTGTAATTGAAATAATATCGGATCATTGTCTTCTGATTCTTTTCAACTTAATAAAGTCATGTGGAACAAAAAATTTCAAAACATACTGTTCAATCATATTTAATCTTTTCAATTTTTCTTGCAAAACAGAATGGTGTTGCAATTGAATTAGTTCAGCAAGAGGATTTCCTTTCTTAAAGTGCCATTTTTGATAGAAAAATATTGGTTAGATACTGATGAGGTTGTCAGCTGCATCCTTAAGAGGAAACTGGATTGTATTTCAGTTTCAGTCTATTTTTATAAAGTTTTTAAATACTTAAAGAACTTTCAGGAAAACTTCCTTCAGTAACAATTCTTTTGCCTTATTGCCGCAATTTTGGTGCACACAACCCAGGGAAGAACTAAGAAATATCCGTCTTCCGTTTCTCTTTTATCTGCTGTTTTCCAGGAAGGCATTTGTTGGATTTGTTCCCACATTTATGCTAGAGTGAGCAAGGATAACTAGGTGGCTTTTGTGTTTCAAGCAGGATGATCTGGGGCTGAGCTATTCTTCAGTGCCTGTGTGAAAATGCCAACCCATGAGAAAACTTGTCTCATACTGATGAGTTTTAGCATTGCAGTCCTTATTGTTGATGTAAGTGTGAGGTCTCCCATTCACAATGTAATTTGTGCATGTACTGTACAGTAGAAATGATTACAGAACCTTCATTTTTGATTAAAGTATTCATGCACAAACATACACTGAAATACATGAGCACAAAAAGCACGCACGTGCATACACATGCACACAGTTCTCCAGTGCTTTGTGAAAAGGAAAAAATTATTATCCTCATTTTTATGAGGCCAGAAATAGGGTTACCAGGCTAATAAATGAAGCATGAATTATTCATCAGTTTTCATGTCATATGGCTCTTTTAAATTATAGACGAAGAAATTGTAAAACTGTGAGCTTCTACCTTTCTTACAAATCCAATTTAATTGCAAAGACACAATGTTGCTCCCCCTCTTTTAACCAATTGCTATTTTAATGAAAGTAGAAGTAGCAGCTTATGTAGATTTCCATAATATACAGCTAATGAGATAGAAGGTATCTTTTATTAACAATTTACAATCCTGAAGTGTGCTGGACCCTCGTGAAAGCACCTTCTACAAAGAATATCATCGCAGAAAAGCGATCACATATTTCCCGAATGCCTTATTTAACAGAGACATTGGCTGTATTCATGAACTTTGTGTATTAGTAGATTAATTTTGTGAATATTCTGGAGTGTACTAAGCAGAGCCAAAGATACACATTTAAATACTTCTACAAAATTAATTTTATTCAGGTCTAGCACAGGGATATAGAAAAATAATATTTAGATGGATGAGATTGTTTCACAATGAAAGTATTTGAAACTATTTGTTTTCACGTTATGGTTCATACACATTTCCATTCTCTCTCAGGATATCTGTTTTCCTTCATTTTATTGGAAGTGTTTATATAATTGCATAAAAAGCTGCACATACCATCCTTATACAACTAAATAGTAAATTGTTAATGATATTTCTACACTTTTTGCTACTCGGCAAACAGATAAATAGGCATGGCTAAATTGAAAAAGAAAATTCATGTAGCAAATTTCAAATGAGGTAACCAGGTCTTTCATAACAGCATAAAAGACTTATATTTGTTTAGGCAACAGAGTCTAAGAATTTGTAATAGGGAAAAAAACAAAATTAGAAAAAAATCATGATAAAATAAATGCTGCTTCATTCCTTTTTCTTTCTCCTGAAAGCTCATATTAATATTTATACTTATCCTAACAATTTTTGTTCTTAGCCAGAGACATGAAAATAATCTTCACAATGTTGAGGGGAACTATGAAAACAAATGCAAAGCAGAAAATATTTCTCCCATGTGTTATTGTTTATGCTGAAGTTCTATATTTGGGCAGAAAACATGCAACATATTCAAAGGTGTGCTTAAATCCAGCCTTTATTCAGAACACAGAGTTACTGAGGGTGTCCAAACTCTTACAGGGATGAATTTTTGGTACATCTCAGTACTACCAGTCAAATTCAGTCATTCTGGGGACCCTGGATTGACAGCATATTCTTTTCTAGCTTCTGTGCTGGGTTTATCGCTGTGTTTGTTAGGCTTCCTTCCTTAAGCTTTAAAGCTCCTGGAATACAAAATGATATCTCCATAAAGAAGGATCAAGCTTCATGTCCTTCCTGAATTAGTCTACTGTAATTCTGCATCTAGCACATCATAAAATACTCTTCGGAACTAGTAATAGAACTGATGAAACACACACATTTTGCCTATTCTTCCATTTTTAAATAGTTCTAAAGCTCACAACCATAAAAGATTTCAGAGCTGTGTCTAAAATGGCAGAAAAAACAATTGTATCATAAATGCAGCTCAATGTCAAAGAAATTATATGCTGAACAGACGGAAATTACATCTCTTACACTGGTCCTGATGCTCATGCTGGGCACCTTCAGAAGAAGCTGTGGCATCCAGCAGACACAGCACCACAACAAGGATGTGAAGTATGAATGAATGGAAGGTATTCATCTTCAACAATCCTCTGGTACCAAAGTACTGCAAGCACAAGAGATACCATCAATATACTCATGCAATTATGCTTCTGCAGTGGTTTGCTGACCTCTAAACACTCAAACTAAAAGCACCAGTCAGGACAAATTGATTAACAAGAGGCAGAAAACTGTCAGTGGAAGTCGATGGTTTAGAATAAACAGAAGGAAAACTGTATTTCTAAAGCTTTCAATCTCTGCAATAGCCTAGTACAAAAATATCACCAGAAGAACAAACTAATGAGCAGGGTGTCACCCCACCTTACTTGTCATCAAACAAATTGTCAGTTGATTTCAAGCTGACAAGATTGTACCTGCATATAATTTAAGAAGTAAAAAGACCACAGCTTGATCTTTCAGGTACCCAGCTGAGTTTGCTGTCTGACAGAAGGAAAAGGCATCTTCTAGATCTTAAACTGAGCAAATTAAATATGAAAGAACATTGAAATAGAACAAATAGGGAAGCTGTCACACATAATTATTTTTAGGGAGTTATTTTTGTAACAATTATTGAATTGAAATCAAGGCTGAAAACACCCTAAAACCCCCATGGTAGAATTTCATGATTTTTTTTGAAAATACACGTCTCTAAAAAATCGTAAGTATGGCTTTTGGTGCACCTATTAAACCGTCTTTATTTCATCCCATGAATTTTTCTAGTTTTTACCCCTCTGTTTTTCTCTCCAGTCTCAGTTTGGTTGCTGTCTGGGATTAAACCATGACAGACCTGCAAGGATCTGTGGGGAAGTGTCAAAAAACAGTACAGCACTTCAGGGAAAGCAACCCCTGTTGAATGAGACCATCCTACGGGAGCAGCTGAATTGCTGTTTCATGGAACTAAGAATTAATAGTGGAATCATAAGTGGCGTTTTGCTCTTATTTTGGCCTGACATATTTGGATGTTTTTCCCTTCAAATATGCCCTCAGCAGAGGGAGGAATCAAAAAACACTTCTTTCACTTTGTATCCCCTTACCTCAAAACCTGACACTATTACTGTCCATGTGACACTTCAGCAGAATACAGTGCTTTGTGGTATCACAGACTGTGCTGTTCTTACAGGAAAATTTGTTTTGGAACAATAAACTAATTCTGGTATTACCTGGATATGCCTGTACAGCCATAGAGTAAATATATCACAAATTTTAATCTAACAGTAGTAATACTAATAAATACAGAAGAGCAAGGGCTTTTACAGAACTCTGAAACAGCAGTATATGGACGTATTTAAGGGTCATCATAAATTCTGTAAGCATAAAATTGACACAAAGTCCTGTGTAGGTGTTTTCATTTCTTTTGTTATCTCACTTTCTGTCTAGAGTATCTTGGCTTATGTTTGCTGCAATCTTCCCTTCACTTTGCTGTGCAGAAGCATGAAACAGTCAATCTGTTTTACATAATGTGCTCAACTCTCATCTGCAGGCTGTACATCTGGAGGACCAATGCCAAAGACAGCATGCACAAATGCCAAAATGGGAAAATGACAAATGGCATTTGTTGCAGTTTTTTGGCATGTACCCCTTTTATCTTGAAGCCTTGCTCATTGAACGCATTTTTAATAGCCATAAGACTGCTCTGAAAGTGTAGCCAAACTGACTTTTAATCAGGACAGCCAGTTCTGTTTGGTGTGGTAAGTGGACTACAGACAGCCTTTCTTTTTACATTTAATAGTTGAATTCCTCCTTAAAAGGGGCACATAAGAGAAATCTCTGTAGAGCTGATGATGCTGATTTTGGTAAGGAAAGATTTGTCTTTTGAGAGATGAAAGTGTAGGAAATTGCAATGGAAATTAATGAAAATTGACGTTGAGAGCACATCATCTTTTCAATAAAAGTTTTCAGTAAAATAACAGCCCTTTTCCAAACAAGCAATTCAAATTATTATTTCAGCAGACACTGGAAACTGTTAAGTCCTGTCTTGTGCTCCATTACTGCGATATTATTCCTTTTCTTTCTCCTTTCCCCTGAATATGTATTAACAGACTTCTCGTAACAATTTAACTGAAGGACCTTTTGCAAACTGTTATAAATTCTTGAGGTGAATTATCAAATAAGTGAAGTATTATAAAACTGTTTGGGAAAAGATATCTTTCATCGCTCAGAAATCTTGAGATATATTTGTGTGTGAAATTTTCTGAGTATTGTAATCTCAATACCATTACTGGAATCACTGGCACCTTTCTACCATGGCCATTAGGAGCACGTGCAAAATTTGGATGGAGAAAGGAGAATGAAGAAGAAAGTGGATACATCGAAGAGCTGGGCAAAACTCCATCCTCAACAGTCTTGACCTTCAACCACAAAATACTGCATTTGAAATGTAATTGTTCTTGAAAGAAAATGTGTTCTCTTCATCCTAAGGCCACTCTGCAGTCAAATTCCATCTATTCTTTTCTTGCTTGCTTCTTTGAGACTACGAATTACTGGGAGTAAGAAGTAGTTTGGAAGAGGCACTGATACTTTCACAAGTTTGCAAACAAGAAAATATGCTTCCTAAAAATTTATTCCTAGCTGACCTGGAGAGGAGACACTGAGAGGGAAGGCATTGAAAGGGAAGGAAGAGAAGTTTTTATGTGTGAAAGAACTGGTGGTTCTTTTTAGAAACATAGCCCGTTGCATCCAAAATGGAAATGGAAATCAGATGTTCATACACTATGGATGTAGATTTCTCAATATATCTTATTGGATGCATTTTATAAATTGATAACAGAAGATTCCAGTTTTAATGAATTCCTCAGGGTGTTGATGAACATTACCAGCCAAATAAATGGGCAAGAAAATACTGTACAATACTAAAATGGATAAAATGACAGATTTTTTTCCTGTCTACTGAGCTTTACTAGAACAAGCAATGACATATACTCTCCCTCTCACCACTGCAAACATCAGTAAACACAAAATGTTAAATGCTGGATATATGATGGTGATTATGAGAATAGAGGTAGGTAGTTCATTTTACTTGCAAATGCTTTCTGTAACTGAGTGTTGGAGTTGAACAGCATCTCGGGGGACTCTTTTAATCTGTGCCCATGGAGGTGTCCACCTTCTCTGTGTCTCTCATGACAGACACTCCTAAGAATCCAAGTTACAGCAGCTCTGCAAGTATTTCAGGCAGTTAGCTGCAGCGCTCCCTTGTCCTTACCTTTCAAAGGTAGTTGCAGTACTCTTACATATTTTATCATCTAAAGTGTTCTAATATTTAACCTGAATGAAGATTAATTTGAATTCCACTAGTCTTTTGCCCTATGCACTGTAGCTATGGAAGAGACCTGTTTTTCTCTTTTTCTCAAGAACTTCTACTAAAGACTATGCTGAGCCTTTCACAATAAGCAAAAGTGTTGAGAAGGTCAGCATATGAATTTTCTAAGCCCGTACAAGAAAAAGCACACAGAAATTTTAGCAGACACATAACAATGAATACAATTTCATTCCTGTTCACACAACTATTTAATTCTTGATATACTCAACATTTAGGAACAGTGAGTATGCTTAAATGTATAAAACACCAAAACTTTTATAACATTGTGAAATAGGTAAGTGGATGAAAACAAAAGAAATAGATGCCCTAATTCGTCTTTGTAGTTCAGTGTCAACGTTAAAAGGTAGTTTCAACACGCGCTCAGCCAGACACATGCAGAACAGATATTTCTTTCTCCTTCTCTGTGTGGTAATTTAAAAAACATCAGAAATTATTACTGAGCTGTTATTTATTTGTAGCTGCAAATAGTTGGACTATTAATCACTTCAAAATTCACAATTACCATATTTTATAGATTTAAATAAAATAATAATTGTCAGTTGCATCTTGGAGGACATCCAAAAGTAAAACTCAGATATTTTAGTTTTCCCTTTCTTAATTTCAAATTTCTTCCACTATTTACCCTTATTTTTTCTTTATTGTTATAAAGAAAAATACAGAAACTGGAGAAAAATACGAAATAAAGAAAAATTAATTTTATGTGGTGATGTTTTTAACATGTTGGAAAAAAATTTCTGTGAGTCTATTTTTGTAGGAAGAAAATTTTTAATCACTCAGCTTTAATTTATATGAGAACATTAGACTCACAGCTATTCCTTACAGATATTTGTATACACAGTTTATTTTCAGGTAAAAAAAAAAAACTATCTCTGCCCCAGAATTAAGGATTTTAGAGAGATCAGCAAGTGGACAGGGAGAAAGAGAATAACTGGTCAAATATATATTGTCTTGATTCGCTGCATATATCACAGAAAAAGTAGACTTTTGAGAAAGACAAGGAAGGGATTGTACATTTGATCATGAGAAAGTTATAACTAGGGGGAAAAAAGTGATTGTATGAAAAATTCCTGAATTTATTTTAATTTCACAGGCTGATGGAATGAATACTTATTTATCTTCAAAAGTTCCAAGTGCCTGGTTTTGATCAAGCAGTTTGTACTGTATGAAAACTTGATCATGGCGCAAGACTTAAAAATTGTTAGTTTTGTCAAAAAGCTGTAATTACTTTCAACTTTTCTTCCTGACACATCCCATTAGAGTTACTTTGTTCCTCAAGATCACACAGACAATTTTAGTTATATGTAAGAACAACAACCTTATGCATGTTGTGAAATTGTGTGTTATGAAATGAATGCACAATACTCTAAGAAAAACAGAAAAGAGATCAACTGTGCATGAAAATGCAACCCTGGATAGCTTTTAGTGCATTTATTTTTTTCTGGTGCACCTGAAACCTTTTCTGATAGCTGGAGTTCAGAGCAGGTGGTGATTTGCTAAAAGGAATTGTGTCACATATTTTTGGTGTACCATTCCAACCCATACATCTTCTAATTTAAATTTCAAAAACTTTCATAACTTCAGGGACTGAAAAGAGTGTCTGCAGAAATACATGGCTCATACCAGAGACAAATTGTTTTTAATATATGCCAATCTGAAAGTCTGAGTGTTTTCTCACTCAAAGAGTTTGATTAAATTCATAAAAAAACAAAGCACAGAGATCAATGAAGATGTCTAGCAGGAGCACATAATGTTACTACCAAAAATGTGTTCATTACACTATTTATCTTCTGCTTGTTTAGTTGTCTTTTCTTCAGTTCTTTCACATGGGCAGCCAGTCTCACAGACTGCAGCAGAATACTTAATAGTCTCTCAGTTTACTTATATGCTATTGGCAGAATTTTTATGCAGGAAAGTTGAAGGGTCTTGCTGATTAATTCAACAATATATTAATGTTATTTCCAGGTTCCAACTTTTGGATTTTTGGTAACGTTAAAAAAAAAAAAAAACATTGTAAATGTAAGATTTTGTAATTCAAACTATTTTTTGACTCCTTCCTAGAAAAATGAACCATGAGCCCAGACAGCTTTCTCAGGGAACAAGACTCCATTTAACTAAATAAGAAAAGCTGCTACTAAAAAGCCAGAAGTCATGTAGAGCTACCCATTATAACTAGTGATGCCTTATTAGGCCTCCTAGAAACAGAGACTAGACAGGAGTAAAAGAATAAAATAGGTATTTATTTGAAAGGCCTTCAAAGGTACCCCCTGGGAGCCACAGGCAGTTGCTCAAGATGGACCCCAAGATGGAAGACAGGTCATGAGTTCTTCACACTTTTATAGGTTTGGTTCATTCGCATATCAGGGTTACTTCTCCAATTAAAGCCTCAGTTCAATGATGTAATTTTTCCTCCACTTGCCCCTCATAGAGGCTCTTGTGGATTATAGCTTTTGGGCCTAGGATGGTCTGGGTGTCCTTGAAAAGCAGGCCTGGAGAGGCTTTTTTATGTCTACCTAACATGATAGAGCAAAACTAACAGGCTACAAGAAACTTCAGAGTTACACACTAAGCAGTACAGAATTTGAAAAACATAAAGGTCAAAATCTAACACATCACTGGAAGGTTATTTGGAATTAAATATCTTGTGTCTCTGTCCTGTGGTTAACATGGTCCATGAAATGATCACTAAATCAGTACTCTGTCTTGGGAAAGAGTATAATAGGATAATAAAAAATGAGTAAATCCTAAGAGGACTGTTAAAATTTCTGGACTTCCTAGTAAGACTGTCAAATGCCCTCCAACTGAAGAGGAACATTATCTACCCCACAGAATGTAGAATACCCCATCCTCTCCATACATACAAAAAAAGAAAGTAGGCAGAAATCTTTCACAAAATATTAGTTCCCATTGTTCAATGACACAGGCATTTGTGCTTGTTTCTACAGCCTTCGAATATATCTAGAAACAAAGAGTTTTAAATCGAACAACAGAAAGCCTTTAGACAAACATTCCTAATTATAATTTTGAGTCAAAATTGGGAACATATCAGGAATTTATTTGCCATAGAAATGTTCAAAGAAACAACAATTTCCAGGCATTTATATATACTATAACATCCAAGTATTTTTATAGACAGTCCCAAAAATCTGCCCAATTTATTGCATCATGGTATATGTGTTGTATTTCTTTTAATTACTTCTAGAACATTTCATCCATCTTTGTTTAATGGATAACCCACATTTTATCCATAGATGACAGTGTTTTATTAAATTTACTGTCCTGCTTAGACAATTACTACTGATTAAGTTTTGTGTGGTGTACTCGACTATGAAATGGCTCCCTTACTGCACCTGCAATGTATTAATCAAGTTTTCTGGGATGTATAGGCCTTTGTCTCCTTAACTTTCTCAAGGTATGTGTCTTGTTCTATGACTTCTAATTCATCTCTAGTTAACTGACAACCATTAAATAATTCTTTATTGAGTTTTGTTCTTCAACTATTAAGTTCTCTAAGGGATATGGGTCCATGGAGTTCCTTTCTGTAGGTGTAGTGAGGTAATTTCTCAGGGTTTTCTACTGACACTCAGCCAACACTGATCTAAATCAAAACCAGCTAAATAACACAGTTGAACATTCCTTAACTAATTAAATGTCATTAATTACAATTTTTTAAAGAATCACAAAACTTCTGGTTAAGTAAGATATAGCTCACTGACAACTTATGATGACAGTATTATTTTTACCCTAACAGTGACCAACATTAATCAATGCTTTAGGTCCACCTCCAAAATAAGTGTTAGTCTCTCTCTGGATTTGAGTGCTGTGCAAAAGGTCTGCTCACTCCTTTTCTGTTTGTTTGTTTTGATTTGGGGTGGGTTTTTTGTTTGCTGTGCTCTGAATAAGGTTTTCTTCATAATCAAATCCATCTCAAGGTGTCCTAATGTGAGGGCAGATTGTTGGGTGCTGCTACACCCTCATGGAGAGGCATGCTATTAAGTCACTTTGTTTCCAGAGGTGTTCTAAATATGCTGGGTACCTAATTCTGTGAAGTCACTGAAAATCCAGGCTGAATTATTAGTGGCCATTCATGAGGTTCTTTCCATAAAATTGGCCACGTCTCCAGGAACCAGCCTGGCGCTTGCTCATGTCACGGTACATAGCTGCTCTATTTAATGCCACACAGCAGGCAGAACTGCCCTGTGAATCACCATCGAGTCTGGGCATCCAAGTTTAAGGCACTCAGAAGGTCCCTTCTATTTTATTTGGTAACTTTGTTTTCTGTTTAGATGTGGAAGTTTGTACTGACAGATGTGACACTTGTCTGTTCAACCCCAGGGAAAAACAGATGAGGCTGCTCCATGTAGGGGTCAGAAGCTCCCTGCCTTTTAACAGAAATATGCTAGAAACGAGAGGACAATGAAAGCTGCCAAGAAGGATATGGTTCACCTGGAAACTGCAGGATATAAGTCATCTCAAAATATGAGCAGAAAACAAATTTTCTAGTCTATTCATTGTATGCTCTAAGATTTTGGGGAGAAAACCATCAAAGGCCCAAAAAGTAGAAAAACCTGAAAGCACAGCCTCACAGTATTAATGAAGGGGTACTTTGAAAAAGCATGAATTACAAAGAGATGACAAAGTAAACTATGTACATTATTTTCTCGTGCAGAGCCTTGGAGTGATGAATAACTAAAATGGTCTGACAGTGAATATTGTACTTACAATTTGCAGATAGCATTTAGAAAGCTAAGATCCAATTAAATTGAGTTCTCATTTCTCTTTCCAAGACTTGTTTATTTGTACTGTTGACCACCTATGCACATCAAAGCTGGACTTGAAAAGTTAAACAAAATTGATTTTTGCAGCCAAATACATGTATTCTTTTTGTGCTTGGTGAATAAATATATGATGTTTTAAGGCACTGTAATGTGTTTCCTGTCATTTTTATTTCTGATTCACTAATAACATTACTAGACACCTCTTTTCTGGAAAGATCAAAGAAATGAGAAAATAATGTGTGGACAATGAAAGTGCCTATAACACTTGCAGGCAAAAAAAATTTTTGAGAGATTATCCTCTAATATATAGTATTCCTGCCAAGTTTTCTTATGTCTTGTTTTAATATACTGCTTGGGTGATACCAGGTGGAGTTGCATTCCTGTAATTCAGTCCTCAGTCTACTCTTTCCTTTGATATTGTGCTAGGCCACGGAGGTAGTTGAAATAGCCAAAATACCAGAAAATAATCCAATCAGAGATGGGAGAGGAGTGAAAGGGGAGAAAAGAAAAAAAAAAGAAACAAATTGACTAGCAGGTAGTGGTTATTTTGTTTTGATCATGCTCATAAACAAGTCTCAGGATCCAGGATGATGTTAGGTATGCAGAATGAAAAATTCCCAGGTTTGCTAGGTAGGCTCTGAAGAAATGAAATATAGAAATAGTGGTTTGTACACCATCTTCTACTAATGCACATTCCCAAGATAGTACTGCTCTTTAATCCAGGCTTCTTGTCAAAACACCCACAAGAATGATAAAGAAAATAATGGGAAACTCTTATAAATATAAATTTAGATCCATTTTGATACACACATCTGCAGGTATAAGTACCACTATCTTCTTCTAGGTGCATATGCATACCCAAATATATAAATATGTCTCTGTGTGTATACATCTCAAAGAAAGATTGACAAAAATTGAAAGACCATTCTAAAAAAAACTCTGCTGATGGACTTTCAGACAATCTGCATCTAGTGAAAGCAGACACAGCTCTAAATCAGTCTGCATTTCAGCACTCTAATGCTCTTCAAATAAATCTTTGATTTTAAGTATGATCTGAACTCCTGTTCAAGCCTGTGGGTCTTGAGCTTATGATAAAATTTATCCAAAAGCTTAAGTGTGGTTAAATAGGGATGAACTTAATCTAAAAAAAAAATAAAATTTTGTAATGAAAAAGAAAAACAAAATTAACTGCTATTAAAACCAAACAGAGATGAAATCTATTTGTTCTGTGGAATTTACTGTTGCCGAACACATGAGAAAGGAAGAAAAGTCCATTTTTTCCAGTTATTGGTTACTTTCCAAGGAACTTAACCATACCAAAGGGTTTATAATTAAATATTGTCCCCAGTCATGTACTGAAATACCATCAAAACTACTAGAGTAACTGCAAGCTATTAGTACATTACAGTATGTTGGTTATGAGTTTAAACCTGAAAGAGAGAAGGGTGAACAAACATTATTTTTCCAAAATAACCAGTAGCAACAAGACCCACAGGGAGCAGTCCATTGTAAAAAGTGGCTGGTTGAAGATTTTAGGATTATATTTTTATTGCTCATATGATAAAGTCTTTGCTGTGGTACACCACCACGTGTGCAAAACAGCTGCCAGAGCCAAAAGTCGGTAGTGGGTTGACTGTGGCTGGATGCCAGACACCCACCAAAACTGCTCTATCACTCCCCTTCTCTGTTCAGCCAGGGAGAGGAAATATAACAAAGGTTTGTGAGTTGACATAAGGACTGATCAGTCACCAAATACCATCATGGGCATGAGAAGTAAAAAAATCTTAAAAAACACTTTCCCCCACCTCTCCCTCCTCCTAGTCTACCTCCTCCCACCAACAGTTCAGGGAGATGGGGAAGCAGGATTTTGGTCAGTTCATAATGAAAGTTTCTACTCCTGCTCAGGCAGAGGAGACCTTCCCCTGCTCCAGTGTGGGGTAGCTCTCACAGGAGACAGTTCTTCATTACTTTCTCCAACCTGAGTCCATCTCATAAGCAACAGTCCTCCATGAACTACTGCAACATGGGTCACTCTTCCATGGGGTGTATTCCTTCAGGGATAAGCTGCTCCAGCATGGTTCCTTCACAGGGTCACAAGTTCCACTGGGAAACCTCCTCCAACAGCATGGACTCCTCTCTCCCTGAGACTGCAGGTCCCTGTAAGGACCCTGCTCCAGCATGGGCTTCCCCCAGGTTCACAGCCTCCCCTCAGGCATCCATCTGCTCTGGTGTGGGTCTCCTCCATGGACTGTGAGTGTATCTCTGCAATCCTGTTGACCTCCATGGGCTGCAGGAGCACATCCTGCCTCATCATGGTCTGCAACATGGGCTGCAGGTTAACCTCAGCTCTGGCACTTGGACCACCTCCTTCCTCTCCTTGTCTGCTGACCTGGCTGTTTGCAGAGCTGTTCCTCTCACATGTTCTCACTTCTCTGTTCTCTGGGCACAATTACTTCACTGCAATAGCTTTTTAAATATGTTACCACAGAGGCGTTACCAACATTTATGATAGGCTTATCCTTGGCCAGCGGTGAGTCTGTCTTGGAGCTGGCTGGCACTGTCTCTGTCAGACATGGAAGAAGCTTCCAGTAGCTTCTCACAGAAGTCACACCTGTAGTCCCCCTGCTACCAAAACCTGGGCACACAAACCCGGTACAGACTCAGAGAGAGACAGAGGAAGATTTGGCCTAAGGAAGAATCTGACATAGCGAGTCCTGCAGGGCATTTACCCTCCTCCCTGCCTGCTGCTGCCTGCATGGGCCGGGCCTCCTGTGCAAGGCACTGTAGGAAACCCAAGCCAGGCCAAAGAATGGGTGAAGCAATTAAGGTACACTGGTTTTTCTTTGAGACTCGACCAATTCCCACTTTTATGGACATAGGCAGATCTCACTTTCCTTGTTTCAGAATTGTCATCTGTAAGTCTGTAGTCATAAAATATAAAATTTTTGTTCAACCTCCACTTTGCAATATATAAGTTTGTTTTAAGAAATAAGCACATTGGCTCTAACTATGTGTACAATGGTGCGCAAACAGAGCAAGGAAAAAAGACCTGGAAAGGACCTTAAGCAGCAATTCATAAGCAGTTATCCACAGTGGCTTTTCCACACACCAACCCCTGGCAAAAGCTGACTCTCTGCCTCCAAACTCAACCAGCTCGCTGACCATCAGTATTTTTACAATTCTTTCACTAGTATGTGTCATAGACTGCTAGCTTGTGCTGTGCTCTGTAGAACAGATAACCTTAAAAGATGTTTTTTCTTGGATTTGAGGGGCTTTTCGTTGGTATTTTTTTTGTTTAATTTATTTTAGTATTTTGACACTAAAAGAGCTAAAAAAACCTGATTGTGCCCTAGAAACTTTAAACTAAGGACACAGCTGCTGCTTACTGAGAAACGACACAGAAGACAGCTTTGTCCTGAGTAATCTAAACAACTGTATAAAGGGACTAAGCCCAAGGACCTGGCAGTATATGCAATTTTAAAGATAACTGCAGGCACTGAGGTAGAATATATATTTCTTTCTGTTCAGTTAAGTTTCAGCTATTAAACTGAATGAATTAATGTCAAAAATTTTCAAAATTCAAGATACTCTGATTAAAGAGCATATAATATTATTTCTATATCAAGAATGCTGACTCTCAAATTTTTAACAGAAATGCATTGATTTTAGTAAGATGTTGCCAAACTACTGCAATTAATTTCTGTCCAAAAAAAATACAGTTAAAACTTTTAAGTCTTGCAAGGTTTCGTGGGATTTGAGTCCTTTGATTCAGTCACTGCAGTAATTTCTAAAGGAGATGTTTCATAAAGCCTTTCACAGAAATGTCAACATTTTGTCTATATATGCTTATTTGGGAGGAAAGAAAAATATTAAATGTCAGGGCTTCAGCATAAGAGAAAGATCACATTTTGAGTGTCCTTATAGTTTACTGTACCTGGCATTCCTTAAATAGGTCTGATACAATATGCTCAAAGTCTGGCCTTTTAGCTGCCAAACATTAAAAGCCCTGTTTTTACCTGGAATGGTGCTATATCCATGAAGAAATGCCCTAGTAAAGAAAGCCCGAATAAGCAACCTGATCCTTGGGTTTGACTAGATGACCTCGCAGTCTGGAAGGTTGGACTAGATAGCCTTTAAAAGCTCCTCTCCAAATCAGATTATCCTATGATTTTAGGATCTTGTCTTACCTTTTTTGTCACAGACATGTTTGTAGTCACAGATATCATATCAAGACAAGCCAGCCACAGATTGTTTTGTTCCCACTCCTTTTGAATTATTTTGTCTTTGCTAGCCTCTGAACAGTAAAGAACTGATGGGATTTCTTCTCTTCTGTCATCCTTGGTCAGATTTTTTTTTTCGCTTCCATTTAGTGGGACCTGCATTCGATTCTTTCTAATTATGCCTCTGTTGCATTTTCCTATTCTGCTAAAATACAGGTATTTGAAGCTTTTAAATCTCAACAAACCACCTTTTCTGGTTCAATCCTTTCCTGTACTTTGTGATTAGTAGTTCTCATTATGAATATCAAACATTAGTATGCCTCTTTTAGGAGTTTCCAGAGAGATACACTTTGATTCAAAACTATGGCAACAGCAGAATTGTATTAGCACTATTCATTGAGAAGAGACACTACTAAATATTCTGCAAAGTAAGTATGTGACATGCAGATGAGTTGTGTTTTCTTCTCAGCTTCAAGGAAGAATTGAAGTAGATATGTCATGCAGACTTTGTTTCTTACATTGCTCATGTTTGTGTGTTGTAGTAGTTTGGTTCAAAATATCCATTACTTACTTATTTTCCTTCTGTGAGATAAGAATTACAATTAGGAGAAAGTAAAGCAGGCACAAAACTTAAGAGAATATAAAGAAGTTTATTAATAGACCTAAAAGAAAGGAGAAAGAAGTCATACTAAACCTCCAGAATACTTCTCTTCCCCACACCTTTCTCCCTTCTCCCACTGACAACATGAAAAAGACAACCCTTGAGAATTTCAGTCATTACCTCTGTAGTAATCTTTTTCAGTTCAGATAGGGAGAGGAGTCTCTCTTGCTCATGCTATGAAGACATCTCCACAAGAAACAGTTCTCTCATGGCTTCAATGTCACAGTGAAACAGCCACCTGAGTTGGTTCTCTGCTTGCATGTGAAAGTCCCTTCCCCTGACTTACAGCTTTTCCCACAACTGTTTTCAAGGGTTTCAATTTTGAGCTAATGGGGTATCAGTTTAAGGATGAGCTGGTCAGAAGCAAAGGTTCTCTTCACCTCTCTCTGGGAGCATCTTCATCTCTAGAACAGAGGTCATCTTCTTCCTGAGGAGTGGATTGGTCCACGGCAGACGGTGGGACTGCACTTCTACCCCTGAGGCCATTGGTTCCAGGTGTATTGCACATCCCTCCAGGTGAAGGCAAACTGAGGCCTGCACTCTGGTGCCAAATAAATGGTGGAAAATGCATTAGTAATGTCAATGGTGGCGTACCACTTCATTGCTTTTGGACTTCAGCTCGTACTGGAGCTCCAACATATCATGCACAGCAGAGCTCAAGCTTCTCATCAAATCACAGCTACTTCAACATTGCTTATCTTAGCACAGGTATTTTTGCTCACAATTGCAGTTTGAATGCTCCATCCCCCATGCTTTCATGAAATTACAACGAGTACTGTGATGTCTCATAGTCCATCACCAGAGCTTTACAACAGAATTTCAGCTTCTAAGTTTGAAGCATCTCCTCTTTCTCCTCTCTCAGGATTTCAGCTCTTCCTTCCTCTCTGACGTTGGTGTCTTTATGGTGTTTTCTTCACGTGCCCTCACCCTTCCATTTCTTTCCTCTGACCTGGGAGAGGATTGATGTCTGCAGGCCTCATCTGTTCTGGAGAAATCTTGCAACACTAAAAGGATTAATCTCACCCAGGCCCTGCAGCTGGAAATTGCTTATCACTGTTGGTCACATGGTCTTTGCTGGGCAGTGGCCTCAGACGAGTTTTGGCCGCGCTGGGTGAGGGCCAGCCTGGCAGCCACGCCGCAGTGCTTCCCGCAGGAGCAGGGCTGTGCGGCTCCAGGGTGGTTGTGTCCCGGCCGCGCTGCCCAAGCAGGGCATGGCCCGGCCCTGCTGGGCCACACAGGCCCCTCCACTTACCTGTCCAGAAGGCGGAAGCCAAGAGAGCTTTCCTGGGGTTTGCTCGTTCTTAAGCGTGGATCACAGAGGCATATTAAGCTTCTTAAGTGGCTTAAAAAGTTGCCGGTATTCAAACTAGCCAAACTTGAATTCTGTCGGTTCCAGAGGAAGCTGTAAGCACCTCTTTGCAAGAGAATCACCTTCTGTGGCTGGTAGAGCTCTCTTTTAACCAAAACCTCAAACTATTCCAAACCACAACAGTGTACAGAGGCATCTTATACTGAAGCATCTCAGATTTTGATGTGCAATATTATGCAAAATAATACAAAGATACTGTGTTAATTCCCTCTTTATCCAATGAAATAGCTGTTCACAAAAAAACCTAAGCAATTAAAATCAGAAATTAAGTTTACAAATTGGCAGTCATCATTTTGCTCACTCCCCTCCAAGTTAGAAATTGAAACAGGGAAGTAAAACATAAAGTCTAAGCAATTGAAGTGCTGCATTTGTCTGCTGCCCAATGCAAGTGCTCAGTTTTTCCACGATGGCTGAGCAGAAACTTCCTGGGGAGATGCTGTGCACTGATGTTTATCTTCACAGCATACGGCATGGATTCCACTTCTAGGCAGAGCAGAGCCTGCTCAGCATCTCACACCATGGCTTCAGATGGCCCAGAAGATTGATTAGAAGGGAAAAATAGATCCTGATAAGAGCTTAGGCTTGGGATGGAAATAATATCCATTTGCTATCAAGATGGTATGTTTGAACAAAGCAAAGTAATACATTTGAGGACATTTCTTAGGCTATTTCTTGGCAATAATCTCTCTGCTTGTACCTCTTGAATACTTTGCTTTCTTTCAACAGCACAATGGACACCAAGTATCTCAAATACACCAATATTCATCTTCTTAAAAAGTGCAATAAACAGCAATTATTAGCCTCCTGTACAGAGCCCACTAGGCCACAAGTAAACAAAATTTTAAGCAGCAAACTATGGTAGTATCTTACTATCTAATAAAAGAAGGCAATGGTGTTTGGTTTTTGTTTTTAATTTTACTGAAGTTGAAGCGAAAGCAACAAGTTGTTTGCTTAGTAGCTAAAAAAGAAAAAAAATTTAAGTATTGTTCTGCTGCCCACTTTGTTAATTTCCAAAGTCTTTATCTATAATAAATAATGTTCACTGGCTGCACATATTTTAAAAAAGGCAAGATTTTTACAAAATTGGAAGACTGAGTGCTACTTGTTACAAAAAACCTGTTTAGACTGAGTGCCAGAAAATGCTTGATGTGAAGAATTTTTCCTTGAAATTCAGCTCTTCCTTTTTAACTTTAGTTTTGAGACTATTTAGAAGGAGAAATAGCATCCATGCCCTAAAATGTAACTCTACTGACCTTCACTGTAGGGTAAAAGATTACAAGTTGTTCCAGGTTGTTGGCCCAGTTTTAAGAAGATCTTTGCTTTTTCTTTGATCATATGTTGAATGCAACTTGCTAACATAACCTGATAAAACTTCAGTTTGCTCATAATTCCTGAAGCCTCCAGCAACCACCAGTGCGTACTCACGTGGCAAAGCCTCGGCCTTTTTATAAACTCTCTTGAGAGAAATGCTGTCACATCATATCTGTTCCTTTCTTAATCCCATGGATTTATTTCAAGAGCCTGGGTAGTTACACCACACATCCATCTACAATGTGGCATATCAGCCTAAAGGTACCACATCTTCTCTGCCTTGTTCTTAGTTGTACACATTGTGTGGGGGATCTGTGTCAGTCACCAGGGCAAGTCATGTACACATCCTTGAGCGAGGACAAGTGGACTGAAAACAGCTTGTAACCACAATTTGTCTGGATTATCATCAAGTGCCCTGGCATTCCTTGGACCTTCAGTACTGGAGTCAAGAGGTACCTGCTGTCCTTGGCTCTCCTTGGCTCACCAGGAGGGCAGTGTCTCTCAGCCTGTGTCCTCTACAGCTTGGAAGTGTATCTGAAATATCACAGGAACCAGTACAAAAGGCACGTGGAATGTAGGTGAATAAGATCCTGCTAAACATCCTCTCTACCTACACATATGATTTACAAACCAACTGAATTTTTTCATCACACTTATCACCTTCTCTTTCTCAAGGAAAATGATAATTTTAACCTTCTAGCTTTGATTTTTGTGGTTCCTTGTCACTTTCAGGACCTTGTTTGGACAAATGCATTTAAATCAAGTTGTTCTTCTACAAAGAAAGATAAAGGTTTGATCAGAAGCCAGGTAGTAGATGTATAGCTTCAGAGCCCACAGTAGTGGGCTGGAACTGGACTGAGGAATGAGGCAAATATTCAGCAAACTGAGAAAGAAGCTGGTATCCAGACAAAAAGGAATTAAGACTCAGAAGTGTAAGCAATGAGCCAAAGTCTAAGGCATTTTGGAAATTCCTGTGCTAAATAAACATAGGTGTGAGAGATGAGAGAAGAGCTGGTGCTCAGACCGCTATGAGAGAGACCTATGCTGTGTTAGTCAATTACTGTTGGCCTCTAAAAGTTTATTCTGGTAGCGATTTGGTTTGCTATATCTTAAAAAGTGATGATGTAAATTTACTTGCTCTTTGTGTCAATCTCATGTTAATAATCTAAAACTGAGAAGTTTGGATTCAAACAGAGGTGAAATTTTATTCACAAAATTATTTATAAACAAGTTTTTCATTAATTTTGGGGTAGGATCCTTTTTTTGTCCTGTGTGTTTCAGCTGGAAAATCACAAAGATTAGCACCCATGTTTTCAGTGTTAATTGCTTTTGCTATTTCACTATTTGGACTAATACATTTGTTTTATCATTATAACACACAGCACTTAAAAACTACATAAATTATGCAATTCTGTTTTTCTCAATATCTCCATGACAAGTTTTATTCATATTTGTGTGCAGTATCCTGTTTAATTTCTTCATTAGGAAGAATCAGAATGTTTGTGTTTATTTATTTTATTCAGCTTTCTTTGGGAAAGTAGCAACAGTAAAATACTGGACCAAATGAACTCCAGAAGGTGCTAATTAGCAATCTCAAATTCTTGAGGAATTCAACACATGTACTTTTGCTGAAATACAGTAAGTAATGTGTTTTCTGCACACAAATGTAAGTTCATTTATTGAAGACATATTTTCTGCCCCCTTTCCTTCTCACTTCTCTTAAAAAAGTGTAAGAAATTCAGTTCATTATTTTGGTTCCTATTTACTGCCTTAAGAACCTCTCTACAAGTGGTCTGTGCTCTTCTTGATGCCTGACATGGAAAGTCAGCTTTGAGGGAAATGAGATCCCAAGACCAGTTTTGTATGTAGCTAGCAGCCTGTGACAAACAGCAACTTGTCTACATTTTCTTTTCTATTTTCTTTCTGTTTTTTCACTTCAGGAAGAGTGCAGATTGACTGCATTTTGTGAGACTGAATAGTCCTTCCATTAAGCCTTCTCAGAGATAAAAATTGGAGGGAGGGAGGGAGGAATAAGACATAGACAGAGAAGATGAGGGATGGCTGCTGAAGTTCAAAGACCAAGTATCTGTGCCTGAGACATGATGGAAGGAGCTGCACAAGTGGGCAGTTTCTGTTGTAATCCAGAAAATCATACAACTGTATGTGGAAATGAGTCTGCTAACACGAACTTGCCCTGCAAAAGCACAGTGAGAAGGGAAAAAGATATTTTGCAGTTTTACAGTTGGTCTAGTTAAATTTACTTCTGAGATATTTTGAGCTTGTAGAAAAAATATTTCTAGCCACATAATTATCATAATTTTACGGAGTGAAGTGTTCATTATGAAGCCCTCGAATCCAAAAAATATGGTATAGTAAATACATTTCTTTTGAAGCAGTGACCCTGTAGAAGTCTCTGGTCTTCCTCTGAAGGTCCAGTGATGGTTAAGTAGTTCTTGTCCTCTGGGAATCCAGTAGGAAAGGACTACCTGTGGTGTTCCAAACCTCAGATTATATCCAGGTAGGAATGCTTGCTTCCTCCCCCTGGGCGGAGCATCTCACAATGGGATGATGTAATTTATGAGTGATGCAGTAACAAACTGTATGTATGTTCGTGAAGGTTTCAGCTGTGCTTCCCTAAAACGTCCCAGGCAAGAAATCATTTTGGTGGGTGCAGTGTAGCATTCCAGCAAGCTTTACTCCTTTCACCCACATGGCTTGGCACAGACTTTCCCACACAGACACAAGACAATTAGCTCAGCATTACCAGAGGCAAAGAGTCAGGAGGGCTCCTTGCACGTTCTTCCGAAAGGCTTTAATTCATCTTCGAAGGAGGTCCAGGGACAAAGAGGAAGTGGCCTCACTCAGTGGCGGGGTTATATAGAGTTACAGAGCCAGTGACCTGAGGGCACAGGGGCAGAGAGAAAGGGGGGCGATGTAATCACCTGTGGGGAGAAGGGAGGGGTGGAGCAAGGGGCCAGGAACCAGTCGGGAAAAGGAAAGGGCAGAGTGGGGGACCAGGCCAACCAAACAGACCAAATTAGCATACAGCAGCACTGGCAAATGGAAAGAGGTAGTTTTCCGTGTACCCTGAGTCTGGTGAGTTATTTATACTTCACTAACCCACATGGCCCATTAACAGAAGATATCCCCTAGAGGGAGTTATCAGTGATGCGTCACAGAAGAGACAAAGGACACTGCCCCACCTGGTTTTAGCAGATGGTGATAGAACAAATACTTTTGGTAACATCTCACATCCTAACCTAAGACATGGGCTAACATGCCATAATTTTTGGCCATCCCTATACCCTTCACTATGGTTTTTTTTTTCCAGTGTGACTTTCTATCTGTCTGTCTTGGGGTGACTTGATATTGTATTCCCTGTCGCTGCTCTATGCACAGAAATTAATTTTTATGCCTATTTGTGTCTTTAGACTGTATCTGAGAGGGGAGAGAGAGAGAGAGAAAAACTGTGTGTATTTTCAAACAGTTTCGTGTTGCAGGACATACACAGAGATAACACAGACTTTCTCTCTATCTGAATTCTGCTGCTGCTACTGTGGGGAGAGTAGCACAGGAAGCTGCTGCTTTCTTTCCAGCCAGCTTTTGATCAGTTTTCAGCTGCCTTTTCTCCAGAGAGAGGCAGAGAGTTGAATTTGGTTTTTTGGGACTTCAGGTTTTTTTCCCCTTTTGTCTGCTGGACTGTTTCAACATCAGAACACATTGGGACTTTTCTCTACCGAGGTGGAGGCCCTGGAGGAGGGCCCACCAGGACTCAGCTCCAAAGAGAGACAGAGGTTACTTACAGAAGGACTCTAAACTTTTCCCAGGTTTTCTCCTAGCAGAGTGACAGGTTTTCTTGCTTAGCATTATTATCTTTTTCCTGTGTGTTTGTTAAATAAATAGTTTTTATCTCTTTCACTTTCCTTCGAGGAAAATTTTCTTTTTTTTCCCTAACCTGGGGAGGGGTAGGGAGGGGTGGTTTGTAATCTACCTTCTCTCAGAGGATATATTTCTAAATTTGGCCAAACCAGCACACCATCTTTCTCTAGTGTGATAATCCCTTGATTAGCAGGAAAAATACATACCATTTGAAAAGTAGACAGTCGTAGTGTGGGTTTTGCAAAGATCATAGCTCACTCATTATATCTTCCAAAGTTATCGTCATATTTTGTATGTTTACTTTAGTACATGCACACCCAAAGATAGTATAGTTGCATGTGAAGATATCCTCCTAATAAATATTAGACAAAATATAAAATAATTTATTCAAATTCATATGCTACAGTGGTCAGTAATACAGACCAATTAAAAATCATATATCTGGGATATGTAACTCACATCGCTGTTGCATTTGTATCACCTAATGATCTCGAGTACATGGACCTTTATACTACCATCCATTGTCACTGAAGCAGCATTGCTTCACTAGCAGAAAAACAAGAAAATATATATGAGATAGAGAGTACTTTATTGGAAACCAGCAAACGTGAGTATCCTGAGCATCAGGATAATAATTTAACTATGGGTTCAATATTCTTTCATGGAAACATTTCACCAGATTTATGATATTAAAAAAAATTCTCTCTATTATTGAGTTTTACAGTCAACTTTTCTTGGTTTTGTTGTTGTTGTTCTTGTTTTTTAATACTAAAAGATGGCATTTTTATAAAGAGAGCAAATCGTGTATGAATTGTACTGAAGTGTCAAATAAAGAACTACTATGGCTAAGGAAGTGAATTCAATTTCTGATTGCTCAGCAGGCTTTCTGCATCACTCAATAATAGGTACCTTCAGCGTCTGCAGGTTGACAAGTCAAAAACCCATGTTATTCCTTTTCAGAAGCAAATTTGTCAGAAATTCACTGGGCAATTTATAAGTGTATTGGCACTTCCGCTCAGGATCTCTCGTGTGTGCATTATGTTGTTTATGCATAATTCAAGTATTGCCTATGATTTTGGGAGACATGGGATTGAAGAGTAACTTGAACGCTAGCATAGTCCCAGATTTCTTTCTTTGAGAGGCTTTTTTTGGTAGCAAGTTTTCTTAGCTCAGCTCTGTTCCCCTGGGAAATGCAAAGGATATGTGTTGATCCCACTACTGTGCTGTGTGTCACAAGAATCTGCTTTGACCTTGAAATAAAATGTTAAAATCTCATCTCCTTCCATCCAGGAGATGACATCATGAAACTGAGAGGAAAGAAATCAAACATTTTAAAAGCCAGCTCCAGAAAACCAGACCTCTTCATTAATGAGCTGCTGTAGTCCGAGTGATTCCAAGCATAAATTTAAGTTGTAAACATGCAGCTAGGGGAACGATATGCAATCCAAGTGAGGACACTACCCCTAATATCAATTTTCTGTAACTGTAAAAGCTTAGATTGTGCAGCCTGGTGAATTAATTTTATTGAGATCATCAGATAGACTTTGTCAGTGACATGTCGAGAGGTTTAAGAGAAGGAAATGCTTAATTTCTCCCAGCAGGCAAACAACTCTACAAAAGGAAAATTTGATTATTTACCTTGCGAGTACATCTAAATGTAAAAATCCAGTAGTACTTAGTCTCCAAAAGGAAGAATAATTTTGCTAGCATTGCTATAATTACTATGCTTTCAGGAACTTAGGTGTGTTTTATCTAAACGTGGATTAATAACTTTCTTCCTCAGTCACAGGCATTTGCATACAAATACAACCATAAAAATGCCAGCTTTTTGCTCACAAGTAAGGGCATGATCAGCAGCAAATAAAGTAGAAGCTGTAGCTTTAACATAAATTTTGTTAACTCTGAGCAGATTCATTTTTCACAGCTGTGTAGGTATTGGAGTCTGGTGTCAGTGTACTGCCCAGCTTGTCTACATCATGCCAACACCACTGATGAACTGAACTTATGCAGGTTCATTTGCTGGTAATTGACAGGGTGTTTGTCGTTTGCAGGTGGAGGAAGATGAACTTGTCAGCAAAAATCAGAGAAGCTAAACTTTGTTTTGGAAGACAGATCAGTAGCATATTACAACAAGGAGTTTGAGAGTGGTTATATTACCCAGTTTTGCTTTTTCTTTTGTGGCTGATGCAGTAACTTTTTTCCTAGTCCGAGTGGTTGCAGGTAACACTATGTGGGTGAAGAGTGGGAAGGTCATACACAAGGGGCCTCACATGGGGGAATCTTCATTGACGATTAACTCAAACATTTTTCATCTGGGCTGTACCAGCTCTTGCCAAGGAGTAACTGACAGATCTACAAGAGAGGACAGAAAGCACAATTGCTTACCAAACTTGGTTTTGTACTTTGACTTTCTTTGGGGAAAAAGTAAATACAGAAAGGATGACCAGACCCTTACTGTCAAGATTAAATTTTATTATTTTAAAATATTTTTCCCCAAGCTGGACTCAATTAAATGTCTGGGAAAGGGTTAACAACAAATGTATCACAGCATAATATTTCCCCCATCAGTGTAACTAAGATGCAGCTTGCATCTTTCTTTCACCTATTAATCAAAACTATCAGGTGGGTCAGTGGAGAAGTCCTATTTGAGAAAATAAACCCCATGCATATTACCCTATATAATCTATCTGCTGCTGTTTGCAAATAAAAGCAGGACAAATAAACTACAAAGTCCTAAAAGTTCTGGACTATATTTCTCTTTCCCTCTGCAGGCCAATGCCAGTGGCAACAAAAAGAAGGGGGTGAAAAAACCCAGAAGTAGCAATAAGAGTATCAAAAAGCCAAAACCAAACCAAAAAAACCCACAAACAAACCCAAAAATTTCGCATTGGGAAAATTGTTTGCTGTGAAGTCTTTTTCCTGTCTATTTAATAAAAAACAGTTTTTACAGAGGAGAAAAAGAAGCAATTACCTTTGGCAATAAAAATCATCTGTCAGTGTTTTAAAGTAGGTGCTTTAAAGAAAAACATATGTAGCCCTAAAAAACTGTGACTTAAAAACTTCTTTGTCTCAAACACATATTTTTAAGAAAGGCAAAAGGTTATTTGTAAGTTTGTTTGCTTGGTTAGGTCAGGCATTTTTTCATATCCTCTCCTTTTGACCAGAGTAAAGTGTATCTTCATAGGTAGGAGTTGTGAAACCTCAGAAACCTAATTTATGAATGAATGATGGTTAAATTCTTGTAAGGTTTGTGAGAAAGGAAGATGCAGACTTCATAGAAGCAGCACTTTGACTTGTGTCACTCTGCTTCCCCATGACTCAGGAAGTATCTATCCCAGAAATTCCTACAGCAGTTATGGTAATCTTCTGACCTCCAACAAAACCAAGCTTAGCAAAGTCACACAATCACAGAATTATTTAGGTTACCAGGCAGCTTTGGATACTATCTACTCAAACCTGCTCAGAGCAGGGCCAGCTAGAACAGATGGTCCAGGACCACGTTCAGTTGGTATTTTAACTCCTTCAGGGATGGAGACTCCACCTCTCTGCAACTCATTCCACTGTTTGGTCACTCTCACAGTAAAGAAGGGGGAGGTTGTGCTTAAGTGGAATTAGCTTTATTTCAGTATATGCTCATTGTCTTTCATCCTTCCACTGAATTATCACAGAAAAATATTTGGTTCTGTTATCTTTATTCCCCTGGATCATATATTTATGCATCAAAACCCTCTAAATTTTCTCTTCTCCATGCCTGGGAACTGAGGTGAGGCTGACTGACTTGTAGATCCCCATATATTCCTTTTGTGCTTTACTTGGCTGAAGATAAACCTCCTTCTCCCTGTATTCGGGAACCTCTCCCAGTCACTACGGCATTTCAGAAATAGTCAACAGCAGCCTCACAGAGCCTTCAGCCAGCTACTTCAGCACTTCTGGGTACAGGTCTCCAGGTCTGTGGACTTGTACACATCCAGTTAGTTTAAGTGCTCCCTAATCTGATTCTCCCCTACTAAGGGCAGCTCTTCCTTGATGCAGTCTTTCTCAACAGTCTCTGGACCTGGGATTGCTGAAGACTGGTATTACTGGTAAAGACTGAAGGTAAACAGATAATGAGCACATTGGCCTTTTCCATGTCCTTTCTCACCACAATTCTTGCCAATTCAGCAGAGGAGCCCCATTTTACTCAGTCCTCCTTCTACTCTTCATAGAAATTGTCCTTGTTGCCTTTGACACCCCTTTCCAGATTCAACTTCAGGTAGGCCTTGGCTTTTCTAAACCCATTCCAGCACAATCATGTCCCCATAATCCTCATGGGTCACCTGCCCTGCTGACACTTCAAACACACTCTGGTGTTACATATGAGGTAGTTAGAACCTATTCCTGTCACATTTACTTCATTTTCAGCTCACTGGGCCAGATCATTCTTGAGCTTGGAGAAGACGTTTCTTGAGCATCAGCCAGTTCTCCTGAGTACCTCCTCTTACTAGTGCTATGTCTCATGAGGCATGGTAAGGGGTCACCAGACCAAAACGTAAGGCACAGTCACCATTAGTTCTTTTGACTATGAAAATTTCCCAGGAGCACAACTCTGATTAGATCAGTGATAGACTTTCAAGGCACACACCCTCCTGAACTTGTTCATTCTGGAGCAGGGAAAAAGCAAGGAAAATCACTGAATTCAGGTACTATTTCACTTACACGATTTTATAAATCTGTCACAAGATAACTATTGCTGAGGTGGAAATACCAAAAAAGAATCCATTTAAAATCGATTTTTAGAACGCACATCACATCTGTGCTCAAAATATACCACAAGTAAAAGATCAAAATTAGGACACTGTTTAACTGCTAGATGGATTATATTTATTGAAGCTGGAGTTATAGTGTGTAATTGCATACCCTTGATACATATTCATGTGGGCTACCTTGCAATTAAACTTTCCAAATTCAGTATTCAAATGATAGTTTTGCTAAAATACTTTTTCTTTTTTTTGACTATTCTAAAATCTCATCTATCCATCAGAAAAGCTTCAAGTTAATAAATGGACTCTGCAACCCACAATAACAGATCTTCTGTTCTGTAGAACATTCAAATGAAAAGTGTGATACTTAGAGTCTTGATAAGATCATAGCTGTCAGAATAAATTGTTACTTTGTGCCAGACTACAAAGTTTTCAATATAATTTCAAGTATAAAACAAGAATAGAGCTATAGGAATGTATCATAACTCAAATGCAATAAATATACATTGTATTTTGTACTATAAGGAATGACACCTAGCTTGAAGTAGAACCAAAAATCCCTGCTCCCTTTTATAATTTTAAGTTTTAGCGGATATGTAATATTTGCCAGACTCATGAAAAGATTTTTTTTTCAGAAGTGGGCTTTCAGAAATTATATTTAAAATAAACAATCTACAGAGAAGAACTTACAGACAATCATTTTTTTAAAAGTCAATCTCAAGACACCATGTCATTAATAGCAATGGTAAATACAGAAAAAAAATTGTATTTTCATTGTTTTGGTTTTGCCAGTAATCACAAAATAAAGTAATGAAAGTATCTTACTGAACTCTAAATATTATTCTGAAGATACTATATTTTTAAACTCTCTTTTAAAGGACTTAAAGTTCTGTACAAATTTTTGCCTGTAATGAGAGTTTATTGGGTAAGGTATGGGACTCGGACATTCTTTTTCCAAAAGTGAGATGTGTGAGTCGTTCCCCTGCCAATTGCAGTTTTACAACTCAGGCTCTCACACAGTGCTGTTAACTTGGGCAAAGCAGTAAGTGAAATAGGAAAAGAACAAATGTCTGTACTTTAATAAATTGCATGGGTCAGTACATGGACTGAATGCCATTTGAGTAAATTTCTCTCCTATCCCAACTACTTGATGTATGAATAACATTGAGGTTTTCTCCATTCAACCAGAAGAGTAGCTGACACTGAAATATTATAAATTTAGATAAGATAACTTATTTAAGAAAAGGATAATAGTAATATTTTAAATCCAGACCAATAATCCTTTATTATCTGTGTCATATCTTGAACAGATCTGATTAAATGAGTGTTTTATCCCTACTTTTCTGGAGTAAACTGAAAATTGAGTTGCTTTTTGTTATTTATGTATCACACAAATTTCTGCAAATTATTTTCATAAAAATCACTGACTTCCCTATTACACTGGTCTCTGGAAGACATTATCATTTTGTCTGTGCAATGTAGTAGCAATGAACCTGTCACCATCCATGGACACAGTACTGTAAAGACTGAAATTATATGGTGTCACTAAATTTTCTCTTCTATTAAGTGAGACTTAAATAAGCATGATCATGTGAGCAGCTAATATGAAATCTAGAGGAAGGGAAAGCTGGAAATATTGCTCTATTTTTTCATTCAGGACACAATTCCAAGAGCCTTGCTGCCCTTCCACAGCTCATCAATGTTGGCACTGGGAGTTCCCAGGCTACATCAAGCACAAGGCAAGGAAATGTTTTTCAACATTGAGACAGTCCTCTTCTAGCTCTGCCTTTAACAATAAACTCATTTTGGTTGCATCCTCTCTCAAAATTTTCTCCCTGTGTATTTGTGTTAAGTTCAGTAGAAACAAAGAAGCACATACATGTTCTGTACATTTTCCTTTAAAGCAAAACACTGATGAATTCATGGCTAGTCCTACTGGACCTCTGTTTGCTTTGTTCATCTACTTGCTTCTGAAGGAAAACAGACGTCACATTTCTGTTCCCCATTGCTCCCTGCATCTCCATATCCCTCCTTTGTGTTGCTCCTTCTTGTGAAGTCACAAGCCTTTTTTTTTTTAATTTTTTTTTCAGGCATAGAAAATTTGTTTCCTCCTGAAATATAGGAGAGAGGGAGGGATGGAGGAAGAGAGAGAGGTGAGGGAAGGCAGGAAAAGAAGGAGGCCAGTGCCTTGATCTCTTTTCTAGAACAAGTGCTGAACAAATCCTACCACGTGTGGGGTGGGAATGGATTGTAGAGAGTGGGAGTAGACTGGACAGGAGCCATGAAAATCTGGGACAAAGAGAGAGCAGCATGTCAACAAGTTGAGTCAAGATAAAACCAAGCTAAATCGTCCCTAATCCATGCAGAAATGGAAATCCAGAGCAAAATATCTAATTCACAGTAACATGTAAATAGTGGCCTGGGGAAATGTCTCAAAGGAATGTCCAAAAAGAACAATAAACAGCAGGCAAGATGAAGTTCTAGAAAATATGAAACAGAGTGGTTACAAAGCAAAGTTGATTCATTAGATCATATTTGCTGTGGATGTGACAAAATCAGGAAAGATGTGAAAAAAAGTGGAAGTGACAAGTCTTTGAGATGTGCCCTCATTTCATCTGTTCTTGGCGACCATATGATATTGCAAAATCAGCACCGAATACGTCTCAGTGCTCAAAGATCATAATTATTATCAGATTTATTAGAGAATTTAATAATAAAAGGAATCAGGGTGGAGTTCCTAAAAGCAATGAATGTGTTGTTAAGTTTAGAGTTGGTTCAGTTCTTGAGTAACTGGACTGTGCAGCTACCATGTGTGAGCCTTTAAGATGCCCTACAAGCACTGCAGGGCCGGGAAAATTTTAGAAAAATAAAAAAGTCCATACTGTTAAAAAGTGAATGGATTGTACACTTGCAATTTTTTGTAAGAGCTGTAAAGCCTATGTGAAATGTCTCACAAAATTAAAGGCTGGAAATTCAGTTAATGTCTTGGAATAAATTAGTGTCTCATGCCCAAGATAAAAAGGCACTAAAAAAGGAAATGCTGTGTTTTTATAATAGAGAATGTGTGCAAGAAACTGGGACACCTTTTGTCTCAGCAGTTAGCATCAGGAGCTAGCTGAGAGGGCAGAAAGAGAAGTCAAAAAAGAGAGAACTTAGAGGAGACTATTGTCTCATTGACTGTATTGAGCTCTTTATGAACCCAGAGTTTCTGAGCTATTTACAGAGCATAATGTGAACAACTGTGAAGGCTCCTGTTCTGTTAGCCAGCTTTTGAAAGAAAAGATGGACATTCAATTACTCACCCAATGAGCCAGATTATGTGTACAGAATATACATGAATATACATTTCATAGACTAATTTTTTACCTATGGAACTAAGCAGCCTTCTTGAAGCAAAGGCATAGGACTGTGGCAAAGATTACTTTTCCCATTTTTTTCACACTGCTGAAAATCAAAATTCTGTAGGCCTTCTTCCATTACGAGATGGAGAACATACTGCTACAGGAGAAAAACACCTAGTGGCATGGAACAGAGGAAACTAAAGGAAGAGCTTTGCAATGCAGAAAGAATTATTATTCCGGCTAACAAAATGTGAAAATGTTACTCTGGTTACACTGGAGTGAGCTTATGATGATTTGTTGTGTATTCCATGAGCAAAAATGAGGATTAAAATATGAACATGGGTCAGTGGAAAATTCTCTTCCAGGCTATTAAATTGGTCTGTCCACACTTGCATGGCTATGTGTCTTCTTATGTTCTTCAGGTCTAAGTCTGTTGGTCTCCTATCACTGAAAGACTACTACCAGAGAAAAGAATTTAGAAAGCTTTTATTCAGTGGAATATTTGTCATATACATTCATCATATCTGCTGTGAAAAATGAAAATATCCAAATCCATCAAGAATTACTGGGTTCTAGATCTCATATACTTAGATGATTGATGATCAAACATTTCTCAGAAGACTTGTGTGGTGCTTGATAATATACATACCAATGTGTCCCATGGGAGGACTTCCCAAATCCTGCAGGGCTGTCCTTTTAGGTCAGTTCAAGGGCAGCTATAGATCAAGTTCTTTCTAAGCTCCAGTGACATACCAATATAGAAATTGCTCTCTTCTCAGTCACCTAGACATGATGCTACTACTCCCCCCATTCTCAAGTCCAGCCAGTGGTGAAGCTTGGTACAAATGCCCAGTAGAGGTTCACTCCCTACACAGACACAGGTGGTCACTGACAGGAGAACAGTGCCTTTGCAGGCACCCACTCAAACACAAACAGTTCTCATGCAACCTGACCTTGGCCTTACTTTGTTCTTATCAGCAAATAAGACCCAAAATTCACTGGATCTCAGGGACACACATAGTCACATGGTTGTCTTTAGCAGTTGGCTCTCAGACCTGTGATATCACCACTGCCTGGGTTCAGGGTTCTTGGTTTCTGTGGCAAGTTGCCTCTAAAACTACAATTACCTCATAACCATTCCTCAGCTCTACTCACAGGCCACTCCTGATTCGAGTTCACTAGTTGAACATTTCTGCATATACACATATACAGGAAATGCACACACAAAATAATACAAAGGAAAAGTTAATAAGATAACAAGAACTGTGGTGATCAAGTGTAGGCCTTGAGCAATCAGGTTTTATTTACCTCCTTTTCCCATCTTCTCAGTGATGGTCCTGCCTGTTCCAATCAGATTCTCACACTATTTGTGCAATTATTTATAGAATAGAATAATTTTAAATTGGAAGGGATGTACAAGGATGATGTAAGGAAACTGAATAAGAGGTCTGCCTGGTTTCAGTTAATTTTTCCTCTTATTAAGGACTTTGGAGGAAAGAGCCACATGCCAGAGTATTACAACATAACCAAAATTGGTGTATGCAACTTAAGGAGAGTTCAACACTTGCACGGCTATGTGTCCTATGAAAAGAGTTTTGGAACTACTCTCTTTTTTGGTTTTCTCAGTATTATTCGCCAAAGCAATTTGTTAGCAATTCATTTTCCAGTGTCAGCTAAAATTTTCAATTAGAGACCATTGGCTACAGCTGCTTTCTGTGAAGGCAAGTTAAGTCTGTTATAGTGGAAAATCTTGTGTCTTTTTAACAATTGACTGATAAAAAGAGCGGAAAACTCATGATTTTCAGAGCTGTCAAGTGTTATTTCACTCATCGTCAGGTCTCCTGTAGCTTTCCCTGGAGTCACTTGGTGCTGCAGTAACAATCAGCTGAGCCTGAGCTCACATCAGCAGACAGAGGTTGATGGCACAGCTGTACATCGGGGTCTCAGCTGTTGTGAGCTATCTACAAAATATTTCCTAAGTCTGGTGTGTTCTATTTCTGGAATTAATGATATAAAAACTTGTTTTTTGTGGAGGCAATTTAATTGTCTATAACAGACTGTCTATCTGTTATCATAGTTTATATGTAGTTGTATCATATATCTTTTCAAGTTATTATATTAGTCTTCTTTGGGTTTGTGGTTGTTTGGATTTTGTTTATTTTTTTTATTTTGTTAAATTAATATATTCTAGTTTCCTGCAGGTGTCCAGCTGTAACAATATTTGAGGTCCTGTCCATTTGCTGCTAAAGTCAAATAAAGGTAAAAAAGCCCAGAAGAGTGACTAGATTATGAGTGTAGGGAATTCAATTTAAAAAACTGCTGTTTGACTCTAAAATATTCAAGAAATAAATCCTTCCCAATCCTTCCTAATAAATTCTACCCAATGCGCTTATATGGTGCCAGGAAAGGAAATGTTATTCCTCTAATCCAGAGGGAAAAAAAGGTGATTACACACATAAGTATACAATTAAAAATATATTTAGCAAATGTGCTTTTCAGTACATATTATCTGAAGACAAGCAATGCATCACTGGCAATACAAATTCAATAAGTTGAGTCAGGTGGAATCATACTCTGGCATTTGATCTCTGGCTGTATCTGCCAGGGATCAAATATAGAATTAACATGCAAAAATTTATTTCATTTTTTGTCAAACAGGTTTATTTGAAAACTTAAAGAAATATCTCTGACCATTGCAGGCTTCTCATTAATGTTGTTATACAGGGCAAAACTGACAATTATAGCCCAAATAGTGTTATCCTGAAAAGAATTGGCCTTTTTTGCTACTAGATATAGATAGGTCGCAGTCTTTCCACATGTTTCTAGACACTTCTTCTCAGTAGCAAATGAAATATATCAGAATAGTCAAAGAATAGGACAAAGAAACCTACTCTGAAGAAGAGATATCCTGTATTCAGAAACCTCATAAAGACCAACAAATATTGTAAATATTAATATGACACCCACTGAAAGAGTAAATGTCTAATTGGTAACAATTTCTTTGCTAAGGGATGTGCTGTAGAGACTGTGCCTTTTGGAGTCACAATAAGACTGTCTAGACATTTCTACACATTAGTCTCCAAAGGATTCCATAAAGCCTATAATATCCAATGTAGAGTGCCTTTGGATACAATGTTTTTCATCTAGTTTCTAAGGAAAGAGATATTTTATTTCTAGTTTTGTTTGAGTTTGAGGGAGACTCACTAGAGGCATCGCCTTTTCCTGCATCCTTTCTTTGAGTTCTCTGTGGAATGTGTTAAAATCTGCTTTTGAAACTCACAAACTCACAAATGACCCCTTTTTAAAAAATATATATATGTAATGTGATATCATGGTCCAGGTTTTAAACCTGTCCAGAGATAAGCCTGATGAACTTTCTCTTTCATATCTTCTTTGTCATTCTCACCACTGGGATAAGTGCAATTGTTCTGGTAAGTCTTTACAAATCATATATTGCTTGAAATAGCTTAGGAGTAACCCTCTCATTTTCACCACTGGAGAGGAGCAGAGAGGTACTCCTGGGGTTGCTGAGTGCCCCATGCAGTGTTTCAATGCCCACCACAGGACCCTAGCTGTAAGTTCAAGCGCTAAATATAAAGAAAACCTCAAGTGTGAGTTTGACTTTGTGGTGAACAGGATGTCGCTGGAATGGTCTCAGGACTGAGGGCTCTGATGATAATAGCATGTGGCAAGGAAGGGGCAGGGAACTTGTCTTTACTGTGGTCACTGACAATAATATTCTGAAGACATGCATGCAAGGAAGGGAAGAGACATCCACAGGGAAATGGAATCATCAAGATACTAACAGGATGCCCAGGCAAAAGATCTAATTCACATATTTTTGAAGGGATGTTTCACAAAGCTGTGTCATTTCTGCAGTAAAAATGTACCTCTGGATCACTGGTATTGCTGATCTTTCTTTCTAATTTTTAGTCAAGTCGCTCAGTGCCCTCTGCAATTATTTCATAAAGCTGTATGAAATTCATTGGGTGGGGTGAATATCTAGGTGAGATATATCTATGCTTTACAAAGTGGAAAACTTGAGTGTTTGAGTCACTGATGCACTAAGACTAATCCTGAACTCCATGATTTCTAGACCTGAGCCTAGAAATAACTTTTTTATTATTATGGTCTTATCAGATAAAAAACACCCAAGCTGCTTCAAAAGGAAGCATCAATACCCCTGCTCACAGGGAAATCAACAATGTGTTTTTCCAAAACATAAAAGTATGGAAAAGAATTAGAAAATGCCAATGCCAGGGGCTGGTAGGTGCCAGGAATGTCAGGGTCTGCTTCTGGAGTGATGGGCCCAACTTGGCAGCCAGGATCAGACCACTGCCCCATCCAGGGAGTAGGACAGCCAGACAGGCACTAGGGACAGCTCCAGGCAACAGACAGCCCTGTGCAAGAAAGAGGTCTAATATCAATTCAGGAGCAGGATAGCCCAGAGCATTTATGAGTGTCCATCAGATAATCATTTCTGCGTGCTGAGGTTGCTTTAATGAAATGGTGATATTGCTTTTTAAGTGAGTTTTTAATTTTTGCTTTTGTTTTGATGTGATTGGGATCTCAAAAGTGGTGATCTCATACAGTGACTTGAAAATTAAAATTATGTCTGGTCAAAGTAAGAATTTCCTGAAATTGAACAAAACATTTTGTCTTGAGTTAACAAAATATTTTGTGTCAACTCAAATCAATATTTTTTGTTTCAATTTTTTGGTTCAGCTGAAATGCTCAAGAAATCCATTATTTATAGTCCCTCCTTTGTTTACCAAACTAAAGAGCTGATGAAGTTTCTAATAATTTAAATTAAATTCTATTGCACATTCTGATATACTGAGATTTGCCATTTACTTATGGCTTTCTTTCATTAATGACCATGGCCATACTGGAATTACCAACTGGAAGTACTGTGTTTACCATTTCTTGATTTATCCAAGCTTTAAATTAGAAGTTTTGAGCTGTTGAAATTTCTGAATTATATAGGAAAACTCAAAACCAAATGAACTTAACTTATGTTTGGGTTGGGGGGTGGGGTGATGCATTTGTGTTTTGGTGTGGGTTGGGGTTTCTTTGATACTTTAATTTGCATTATGATAATACTTAGGGGTCCAAATAACAAACCAAATATCCATAATCCCTGGTGCTGGCAGCAGAGTCCCTAGAGTTGGTATTTCACACTCCAATCCCTAGTCCAGAACTTTTCAAGTAATTAACAAAAGAACTGGACATAATTATGCGGTTATTTGTATTGTTCCCACTATTGCTGCAGGAATTGTTCCGAGTGGTTTTGCAATTTGCTTTCCAGACTACTGGACTGAAGAATACTTATCCTGAAAGTCATGCGTGAGTTGTTAGATTTAGATTATACTTAAATCAAAATATACACATATGAGTGCCAGCCAGTTTCAAAGTTTTCTGAGTTAACAAATTTCAGATTTTAAATATGATTAAATAGTATTAGTGAGTATGAATAATATAATATGTGATATGATTAGTGTAGGCCTCAGTATGTGAAGAATACCTACAAACTTTATTTCTGCTACACCAGGACAGCTAACCTGGGATCTACTGCATTGTCCCTTTAAATCAATTTTTTACTATCCTTACCAGAGGGGAATAGTCTTCCAGAAGCCCTGTCCTAAATTAAGTTTCTTCAGTGTTTGCACGTGAGGTTAAATCTGAGACTTCTTACTTCTGTTTAGAGATAGAGGTCTTGAGATTTTCTTTGATCTCAACTCCTAGGAACTTCTAAGAACTGGACAAAGAGAGTGAAAAGATTTCTACCATGTCAAAAAAGCATGTAACTGATGTCTCTTCTTTGTGGCTATAAACATGTTCCCAATATGCAGAGTTCAAGGGAACTCAAAGTCTGCTCTTTGTCAATCTTCGTTTTAATTTGACATATTGATTGAAATTTTCCTTCTGTGTTATGAAAGGGTTTAGAAAGAAAGTTTTGCCTTTAACCTGTACTTAAGTGTTCATTAAAGTTTTTTTGAAAAGGCAGGAATATTGTATCAGCAGGTATTCTCATACACTGCATGAAAAATTTAATAGAACACTCATATTCATATTCTAATATTTCCCAATATCATCTCTGTATCATAAGAAAATTGTGAACTCACCAGGTGACTGTTTATGATTAGAAAGATGTATATAATACTGTTTAGTTTGGCAAAACAAAACCAAAGTTTCTGAAAGTGTTAATTCAGCACTGCAAAACCTTTTTTTTTTTTTTTTTGAATGTGGTACATCCTGTCCCTAGCCATATAAAGCCATCCTGCATGAAGGTGATAGTAAAGTTAATTTGTTGCTAATAGGAAAACGGTATGATTTATGACATACATCAGTTACACAGGAGCTCATTCTCAGAGATTCGTAAACAAGTTTAAATCCTGTTTCCAAACTGGCTTAAAAGTCAAGAGAAAACCAGTATTGTTTAATATTTCAGTAAAATGCTTCATGCTTGAACAGTAAAGTTCTTTTTCTGCATGGTAAAATAGATGGAGGAGTTGATTAGAGCAGTTTAGGGATAAATAACAAGAAGTAATTGTGTAACATTCAGTGATAGAAGAATGAAGGATGGACAAAAGAAAAAATGCGTAGTTGTGGTCAATTGGAACATTAATAGTCTCTTGGGAGAAACTGGAGCACTGAGATTCATCATGTTCAGGCTAGACACAATAGCCGAAGGTGTTCTGTGCAGTGTAATTCTGTCTAAACTGTAAGAATCAGCCTGACACAATATATAAGTCTGGGTTTTGTTTCATGTTTTTGAAGTTTGATTTGCATCCAAAAATCAACACAAGTTTCAGCAACCTTGTCAATTTGCTCACCTGAGGAGATATTTTTCTTCTGAATGTTCTGTGTCCACATGTATGGTGTCATCATTACAAAGACTTTAGTATTGCCCAAACCTTAGCTTAGGCAGTGTTTAATAATGCTCATCGTTATTTAATCTTTCAGAATGAGAATTTCAAAATAGTATGCCCACAGAATTTCAAAAGAAATTATGTTTAAATTCCCAAGTCTGTGTTGAAAATCTGTTTTTAAGTGGAGGAATGCAGTGGCAAGGGGCTCTAGCAAACTACAAAACTTGGGCTCAGCTCTGTCCTCCAATATACTTGCACATATCCAAAATCCACATTTGTTTTTTAATGCTCTTTTCTTGTGTGGGTTAGTAAAAAGGTAAACACATCTCTGAAAAATGGCTTAACACATAGTTTGGTAATGTGGGTACTGAAAAAGCTATTGCCAAGTATATCCTTCTACACCAGCAAATATTACTGTGTTGTTCTTTTCACAGTAGTGCAATTCATCTTAGCCATTTTGTTTTGCAAATATCTGTAGCAGTCATTTGGGATCTTCAGTCCATACTATCTACGTATTTTAAATATTGCCTTTACAGATCTGGTTTGTTGAGTCTTCCAGTGTCAGGCTTGGGATCTTTTTTCTGTTTTATTATCAAATACAGAATTTCTCAGGAATACTTCTATTCAGCCTGGGGCTTATGAATAAGATGAATGTTTATTTTCATTCTTTGCTATTCGTTTTCAGGTTTCCAATATGGTCTCCAGAGGATGAGTTTTCATTGGTTTTGTTTTGTCATGTTTTGTTTCTGAAATATTTACAATATTATAGAAACTTGGTTCTGGCCTTGATTATTACCTCTCAACATGCTCAAAAGTGCTGTCTCCACACAAGGCATTAGAGAAAAGATACTATAAATGCTGTCAATGATGCTTTCAATCATCACAAGAGGTTCTCAGTATTTTTATTACTCCACAGAGTGTTCCATACCCTCCATATATATTTCAGATTTTCGTGGTAAGGTCTTGCGTTGCCAGTATATTCATGGCTTAGCAAATCACTTGAGCAGATATTCTCCATTCATGATGATGGGTTCTCTGTAACCAAATGTAAACATTTACTTTGTTAATCATCATGAAATCTTACATAATAAATAAAATGTTCCATTTGTTCTTCTCTGTTCTTGAAATTCTTGCTTAGCATGCTATTTTGCTCTAGGTGAAAAAAGACACCAATATTTTCAGCCTCACAGTAATGACTAGAGGCTTTTTTTGTTACTTTGAAATACCCCAGATGTCTCTTAAATCTCTTAATTTCAAATAAGGTGCTGGGCAACTCAGTCCTCTGAAAGGTGGAATCTGTAGCTTCTATCAGACAGGACTTAAGGGAAGGCCTCTTACCTGTCCCTCCATTGGACAACAAAAACATACACTTCCAGCCTTGTGAAATATTTTGTTGACGGTTTTTACAAATCTTTGTATAGTTGCTACTGAAAAACAGAGCTGCTTTGTAAAGAAGGGCAAAAACATAAGTGATGTTAATATTTAGGAGTAGGGATGGAGTGATTTTTGGAATCTTAATGTTGAATTTGTTTGCTTCTTAGATGAAGAGCTCTAAGTAAAGGAGAACTTCTTGTTCTAGTCAAAGTTTAATTGTCCTGTCACTTGTGACATACCTCTTTAGTTATTTTACCTTGGTGAATGTTTGCTACTATCTCCTGTGTATAAAATTAGTCTCACATTATTCTCCATGGTAATGAGATAATACGTAACAAAAAGTAGAACCCATTTTGACAGATCCCTGGATATGAAACTGACTCTGTGAGTCAGAGATATATTCAGGTGGAGATTTCCAGAGGTAAGAATGAATGCTTTGGGTTGGAAATCACTTACTGAAGAGAGCATTTGAATATTTTATCATTCCACTACTGAGGAAGGTACACAAAAGGGTTTATGGAGACCCCACCACTCTTTCTGGAAGGAAAATTTATTATCACAGAGGATATAATGGGACCATGAATGCTGAAAAGACATTTTGGAGGATTTAATTTCTCTTTCTTTGATTTTTGTATGATAACTTTACTTCATTTCTACTAATATGGCCATTGCTACAGTGCTGCAGATAGAGTGAGCCTGATCCCTCTCTGTTATTCTGTTTTAATTATCTGCATTATAATGGTCCGGGGAGAGCAAATGAGGGAACAGTGGTGTCTCTCTCTGTCTTCTGCAGCTCATGGTGACTATTCCAGACAATATCAGCTTCTGTACCAGTACTAAGTATGCAAAGCACATCCTCCCAGAAAGGTGGAAATGCTGACCTCCATTTTCTTCCCTCCTCAGGGCCCACCAAATTATGGGGAACAACCTTCTGAAGGCAAGGAAAGATCAAGGAGAGTCATTGCTTCCCTCTCCAGGCTGGGTTTCTGTCATGTGTATGGTGTACCTTGAACTAACATTCCCAGGGCTTGCCAAGCCAAGGAACGGTGTTTCAGCTGCAAGATGTTCAAGTGTGGAGGTAAGGGTGGAATGAAAAACCTTCTGTCTCATTTTGTTGATAGAGGTGGTGGTTGCCCCTGGGTAAAGGAGAGCTTTCATCCATCTTAATCCATATCCCCTGCCATCTCCAGCAAAGTGGGAATGTTGTAATGCTCCTGGTCATTTTAGACTCATGGCAGGTACTGCCAGATCCCTCTCAGGCAGCATAAACAAAGATGTGAAAGCACAAGATAAACACGTCACACTAACAAATGCCAGAGTGAGGAAGGAATGAGAGACAGGCAGCAATTACAACAGCAACAAAATGTCAAAGGGAACAAGTTCTGAAACAAAAAAAAATAGGTCAGGCTCTATCTTTATGGGACTCTGCAACAATTTAAGTGACATTTGAAAGAAGTTTTATGCGAATTGCTCAAGGCACTGTGTTATTTGGCAGCGGATTGCTTCTCCAGTCAGATTTTAATTCTGTCCTGCTTTCCAAACCCTCAAATGACATCCCTCTAGGAGTATTTTAGGAAATAACAGCTGTTGGGTTAAATTCAAGAACAACCACAATATGTCTTGTCTCCAAATGAATGAGGCTGTATCTCATCCATTTGGATGTCTATCCCTGTAATATGTGATACTGGAACAAGTACATTTGTTTCACAGTAACAGCTCTCAAGGACCATTGATAACTCAAATGAAGCTCTGTAGCCAGTGCTTTCTAGTCAGTCTTACGGTGAATATACTTCAAACTTATGGATAGGCCCAAAAAGCCAGCATCTTCAAAACAATATTTGGGATGGCGTTTCCTTTGTAGGGCAAGCCTTCATTTTTATCTGGGAAAAAAAGGGACCAAGGTCTGGATTACACTTAGACACTAAGCAATTTGTTACTTTCATTTTTAATTGCACTTTGACTGTCATTTATATACAATCATATATAAAATATGCACTAATATCTAACAATATAATACAGAAAAATGAGATAAGTCTCCAAGGCTTACACGGGGCCAGAATTTTACTCCTTTGCCATCTAGTATGTCTATTGTTGAGAAATCTTTGTTTCACTTCCACATATCATTTTGCTTTTCTTTTCCAATGGCATCTGTCCTTTTTGACTGGAATATGTAGGATTCTTTTAACTAGATTGCAATTAAATATGTCTTTTTCCTTATAACCTCCTAAATCAATACCTTTGTTACAAGATTAGCTGACTACTATCATGTGCCTTCTTCTCACTCAGAGAAGTGTGCTTTCCTTGGGAAGGGCTGGGTGGAGAAGAATGATACTGTTTTATGGCTGTCCCTTTTGTCCTCCAACTAGCATCCCACAAACAATTCATTAGCTTGCAACAAAAATCTAATTAAAGGGACGTTTTTTCACCTCTGTAATGCAGTTGCAAACTTCCTTCAACTAAGAGAGATAAGACAATGAATGTATAGCACTGACTGAGAACAAAAATATAGGTAAGGAAACCCACCATTTGCTATTTGTGCTTTTCACCTATTTCAAGTCTTTCTTTGCTATCAATACTTTCTTGTCCTGCTTTTGTCTGGGATAGGGTTAATTTCTTCTCCGTTTGTGGTACAGTGCTATGGTTTGGATTCAGTGTGAGAATATTATTGATAACACATTGATGTTTTAATTGATGATAAGTACTGTTTATCCTAAATCAAAGAGGGTTTTTGTGTCTCATGCTCTATCAGTGAAGAGTGACTCAATAAAACTCTTAGGGAGCACAGCCTGAATGTGTGACTCAGACTGGCCGAAGGGATATTCCACAACAATAGAACATCACCACCAGTATATCAACCGGGGGTGTTACTTGTAAAGGACACCCATCACAGTTCAGGGACAGGGTCTGGCATCAGTCAGCAGGTGATGAGCAATTGTATTGTGCAAAATTTGCTTTTCCTTGGGTTTTACATTTGATTATCCTGCCCATTCCACCAGGATGGGGTGAGTGAGCAAGCAACTGTGTGGTCCTTAGTTATCAGCTGGGATTAAACCATGACAGATATTTTTGGCACCCAGTGTGAGGCCCAAACGGTTGAAGTAATTATCGATCTGACCAGAATGTGTAAAACCCAAACTGTTATAAATATCAATTTTAAATCCATCTAGGCTGCCACACTGTGGCAAGATATTCCTGCCTGGATGGAGAACCCGGTTGTGAAGGTACATCACGTAGATCATCATGTACCCAAGCATTGGGTCACTGAAGAACATCACAAAAACTAGCAGGTAGATCAGGCTGCTGATGGCAATTAATGATATTTCAGATATTATGACTCTCTGTCAGGAGATGAAACTACCAAGCAGAACAGCCAAATAATCTTGACACTTGCTCAGAGACAAAGGAAATCTCAACAGTAGTTCTGCAGTACTCTTACCCATTAAAGGAAGTAAATGCTTTTCTTAGATGAACTAAGAGATTTCTTTTACATATATTCTATGCAGTATGTAAAAAATGTTTAAAAATTATCACCTCTTACATTCACAGACTCAGCCCTCATACCACTACATACTCTGTTATGGTCCCTGAAGTCAGTTAACAGCTTTTTAGAAGGTCCTATTTTTTTGTTCCTTTTGAAAAGGAGCTAATGACTTGAAACATTTTGACACCTGTTTTCAGATAAATGCTGTCTAGTTACACATAAATGCTGTCCTGTGGATAACTAACTTTCAATGCATACAACTTTTACCGAACTGGGTTTCATGACCAATGAATAACTTTCAACATGAGAACTCAATCTTAGGAGCTCTTTTCACTGTTTATCTTTCTAAGCCACCATTTGAATACTTCTTTCTAATCAATTCAAGCCTTTTAGTTTTCTCATTCTTCCACCCTTCCTCTTCCCAAAACATTCTTGCAGAAAGACACTCCGGCAAAAGATGTAGGCCTGGTACAAAATATTACAGCTTACTGCTATGGCAAGTTTATGCATGTGCTCGAGACGTGCTTTACCCTGACAACTGCGGTCATGTTTGCTCAGTTTGATAGTCAAAATAATGGTTTTTATTACCTTGTGCTTTGCAGATTATTCTGAATTTAGGAGAATCAAATTGACTTTATTTGCTTTTTTCAACATCAAAACTATCAAGAAAAAAAAAAAAACGTGCTCAGTTTCAGGAGCTGTTGAAGATGTGAGCACTGGCAGAAGACAGCTTGACTTTGACTGAGCTAAATTGCCCCTGTAGGGCTTATATTAGCTGAAAAAACCCCACAACAATGGACTCGGTGAGGCTCTGTGCACAGTACATACACAATATGCATTTTCTTATTGAAAGAATAAAACAAAATATAAAATATTTCCTGCAAAATTATTTGAGACTCCAGACTGTTCATATGCTAAGCAAAATTCAGAGTAACTCATTCATGTAGCAAATATCATTAAGGATTATGTGAACTTCCTTTAAAAAGGAATTTGTTTGTAGGGGAAAGCTAGCTCATTTTCAAAGGCACTTACTGTTCAGGTGTGCCTGCAAAATTGACACTTAGGGGCCCTTTTTCTGATCATTGATAGAAAGAAGAAAGTTGGTATCCAGCCAGGAGGGAAAATGAAACAAGGAAGTGCGTTTATGTAGACGTTCCTATGAGTAAATTCTTGTGACAACGATCTCATATTTTTTTGCACAATCAAATCTCCAAATTCAACTTTTGTGTTTGGATTTTGTTGTGTGATGGGGTTTGGTTTTTTGGGGTTTTTTTGTGTTTTGTTTTTTTTTTGTTTGGTTTTTTGTTTTGTTTTGTTTGGTTTTTTTTGTTTTGTTTTGTTTATTGTTTCTTTTTTTTTTTAACTTGGGGAAGGGGGGCTTTTGTTTTGTTGGGGCTTGTGGGGTTTTTTTTGTGGGTAGTTGTTTTGTTTGGTTTGTTGTTTGCTTTGTTGCCATGTTTAGTCTTTTTAAGCAACATGTTCGCTTTCTGTGATAAATTACAGTTTAGAATGTTTCATACTGTCACTCTGTGATTTAAACACAATGCTGTAGTGCTACTGAACTACCTGAAGCAAAAAGATAATCACCTGCAGGATAACAGAAGTTTCAAGTATTTGAGTATTTCTCTTTCATCTTGTTTCTGTATGCCATTTTACAGGTACATACCTTGCTATCTGCAAATTGCATTCACAAATTCATCCCACTAAGAGATGGCCCTTTTCAATGTCATTTTAGTACATTATATTAAGAACCTTTGATGGTAAATGAAGGGTGTACTATCAGTGTCTTGAAATTGCTTTTATAAAGAATAAGAGAGACGTGTGTGAGTGACCCTGTAAGACATATCAAAGGGAACTGTTCCCAGCCAGTAGGGGATCATAGGAAGAAGATGAAATGGGGAAATAAGCAGGTTCTATTTCCTGAACTGCAGCAGAGAGTTACAAATGACACCTAGGACTGCTTAATGTATCCTAGTCTTTCACTGAAATACATCAGAGTGAACTGTGCCATAGATGGGTACTTGTTTGTTTGTTTGCCTTCTAACTTCCTTTCACCTTCCTAGAGGAATTGAGAGCTGGAATTTTGGAAAGGAGATGCCTTTAAGTATCATTAAATTAGTAGCTTCCTGAGAATTAACTCAATATTTTAGTTTGCTATTATTTGGCAACCATGAAAAATGTGACCGTGGAATTATTTTGAAAAACTCAGTCAGTATCAAGTGTCATTTTCCTTCCATTTAGATTAGAAAGATGGATGCATTTCTGCACTATTTTCCAGGTAAAAAAACCTCTTTTCCTAGCTGTCAACAGTGTCCCTTTCCCTATTCTTTGTGGTAGGTTTCTACTTCTTATTTTGAAACAGAGGTGCTAATTAATCTTCCCACATTCAAGCACTGCAAACATATTTCAATTTCAAATGAGGCAAGACCCACGCTTGAAACGCCCACACTTACAATTTTAGATAGCTTTCTACCACATATTGGAACTGGCCTGAATTTTCTTCATGGCATTGACATTATCAACAATGAGCTTGTAAAGCTTTGTATCTAATAGGCAGCCTCTACAGAATAGCTCACCAACTCATATGGGAGTTAAGAGAGTTGGAAATGTACAAGAAAGAGTAAATTAAGAAAAGCAATTACCGTTAGCCTGCATACTGGGCTCCTGCTTTTCAATATCCACATATATTAGTCTATTCATATGCATGCCACTCACTCAATTTACCAGAATCTGCATGATTCTAATGCCTCATTCTGTTACTACTTAGTTATTTACTTAGTTCATATTTAAGGCCAAGAAACCTAAACTGAATTGTAGGAAATTCCATTTAAACAGAAGAAAACACTTTTCTTTTTTGTGAGATTGGTTGAGCACTGAAGCTTGTTGCCCAGAGAGATTGTGTATTCTCCATCCTTGGAGATATTCAAAACTCAACTGAACATCAATTTGGGCAACCCAGATCCTCCTCAGAGCAGGGGCTAGGTGATGATGATCTCTAGAGATGACTGTGACTTGTGAATTATTTTATTTAATGAGTGAGTTGCATGATGATTTCATAGTCTACCTGTTGGTTTGGGGTTTTTAAGCTCCTGAAGTTTATGGTCCTCTTTCCTTCAAGGAATAATTAAATGTGTGCCCTAGAATACTTTACATCATACATCAGATTTTATAACTCAGTTGACATGAATATTCATAGAAAGATAACAGCTCATGGAAGGGTCCTAACCAGAGCAGCTGAAGTTCTACTGTACTTGCACTTCAATATCTGATTTGCTTTTTTTCACCTCAGCTTAAAAACCCCCTCTTTCTATATTAGCCTTTAATCTTCTCCTCTGATGTCTTAATATTCATAATCATGTGACATTGAGTATCTCAGGTGAGTTCAAGTCTTTGTTATGCTAGACACTGTGGCAGTCCCTAAATTTTCCTTCCTGCAAACTGATTGTATCCTCCTTCCTTAGGCTGTCCTGTTATACTTTTGTCTTCTAAATCACTATTGATGAATACTGGCTCCCAAAATCTTATCACCAGATATAAACAGAGTAAGAAAAAGAAACTGTTCATCTTTCTAGACATACATAGAGACACAGAACATATTTCTGAAGACAGCATGAGGCAAAATCCCACTCCAGGGCCATGAATGCTGGACAGGCTTTCCTCTTCACTTTTTTCCTTCACCAGACCTCAGCTCACTGACCATGCTCTTTCTACAGGGTGAGTGGGATATTCCCACTGGACAGCTGTGCCAAGGTACTTGGTACTAGTGAATCCTTTGTTGTGTCGAGAGCTAAGCTGTGTACCCAGTTACATCAGTGTAAATATGAATTAATTAATCCGATAATTGTTTAAATTAGAGTCAATGGGATTGTAGCAAATTTGCATCATGGTCAATCAAAGTAAAATATAACACCACAAGCTCATTAGTTTATTAGACTTCGGTATCATTTTGCAGGTGTGAATAAAAAAAAGCAATTTTACTAAAGAAACAGGGCTATTCACTACACAAAGCATGTTTAAATATAACTTCTTTTTGGATTTGGAGGGGTTTTGTTATTCTAAGAAGAGATCCTCTTCTTTTTGTGCTCTGATTGCGAAACTGGCAGTGACAGCAATGTGTGGCAATATGCAAATACAAAACTGTTGTGTCATGATGTTCAAATTCAGTAAGATGCTGTTCCCCTTCACTAGACAGAACACATTCCAGTCAGAGATGAACTACTGTGACAGCTCCTCAGGATGATACTATGGTCATTGAGGTTAATTGGTGTGTGTTATTACAAACATTATGGCCTTTGATTCAAACAACTTAAGATGTATTTTTGAAGAATACATTTTACAGCCAGGTAAACTGAGGCATGTGGCAGTGACAATTTAGAGGATCATACAAAACATGCAAAAAATACAACCACTGTAAATAGCTAGAAAAGCTTCGGGCTAGTCAGCAGTGGGAGCACTATTGCTTATGTCTCTTTCCCGCTATAGGTTCCAAGGACATATTTGCTGCTCTGTTAATGTTCATAACTCTGTCTGCTAAAATGTCGCTCTGAGTGATAATACACCTGAGCATCTGTCCCAAGAGCTTTTCCTTCAAATTATTTCCCAGCAGGATGGCCTTAGAAATGGAAAAGGTTGAAGGAAAACACTGGAGATCTAAAGGTAAACTGTAATTTGAGGGTCTTTTGTTTGGGTATACAATTCAGAATGAAATTTCCTAAAGTTATCAATCCTAATTTAAAGTGTTTGTTTGTCACTACATAAAAAAACAATGAGTTCTTCACACACCATCTGCTTACATTTTCCTCAAAGGGTTTATGCATGTTTTCAGGAAGAAATTACTCTAAATATCCTGTGGTTTTCTCTGAAATGTTTCATTATTTCACAGCAACCCATGTTAATGAAGTACAGTATGTGCCCATGTAAATAAATTAAAATGATTTTAAATTGCTGACAGAATCCTCCTGTGTCATGAAAACATACTAAATCTTCTGAAAAGGAGAGGTCCTTTCTGTCTTTGGTCAAAAGATCAGGGCCTGCAAGTGTCTTTCTTACTTAGTTTTAGAAAGTCCACCTAGGTATGATGGGGAACATGAACAATATCAGGCTTGTCCCTGACAAACTGGGGGATAGTATAGAAAAATTAGAGGAACAAGGTAAGTGTAAGGACCCTATGAGATGTACCAGCCACACTAGAACACACCTGCTGTCTGGCAGAGATGCATCAAGGACTCCTGAGAAAACAGAAGCCAGCAGGGAAACATTGGATAAACCCCCCAAGTAGCAGTAGAAGGTTTAAGAGGGAATACCTTGACCAAGCAGAAGCCCACAACCACTAGAGAGGATTATGAGGTGTCCCTTTGTACCTCCACTTGGATATTGCCACCTCTATAAAGTGCCTGTACACCAATGTACAGAGAAGGGGGAACAAACAGTAGAAATTAGAGATCTGTGTGCAGTCATGGGGCTTTGCTCTCACTGAAATTACAGAGATATGGTGGGATAGCTCATAGGACTGGGATGTTGTCATGGCGAGCTACATACGGTTTAGGAGAGACAGACAAGATAGGAGCAGTGGTGGTGCTGCCCTCTGTGTGAGGAAATATGGAATGTATCAAGCTCTGCCTTGGTGAGGATAATGAGCAAGTCAAGACCTTAAGGGTCAGGATAAAAGAGCAGACTTGTAAGGGTGACACTGTTGTGAGTGTGTGCTACAGACTGGCGAAGAGGAAGCAGTGGGTGAGACTTTCTACAGGGAGCCAAAAGCAGCCTTGAAATCATGGGCCCTGGTTTGTGTGTGAGACTATAACTACCCTGACTTATGCCACAGGATGTGCACAGTGAAGCACAAACTGTCCAGGAGGTTCCTGGGAAGCACTGACAATACCTTCCTGTCACAGGCTGTGGAAGATCCCACTAGGAATTTCGTTGCTTGTCCTCATACAGATCAACAGGGAAGACCTTGTTGGAGATGTGAAGGCTGGGGGCAGCCTTGGCTGTAGTGACCATGAGATTACAGAGTCCAGTGTTGAACAAAGAAGCAGCAGGACAAGGAGTAAGTTTACAGCCACGGACTTCAGGAGACATAGATTTTGCCTGTTAAGGGATCTTCTTGGAAGAATCCCTATAAGCAGGCCCTGTAGTGCAGAGGGGTCCAGGTGAGTTGGTTGATGTTCATGGCTTACTTCCACCAGGTTCAAAAATAATGCCTTATGATGAGAAAAAAAAATCAGGCCAAGGAAAAAAGAAACCTTTCTGGATGAATAAAGAATTCCTGTTGCTGCTCAAGTATAAGCAAAAAATTCACAGGAGATGGAAGTGAGATCAGATCACTTGGAATGAATATAGACAGGCCATCAGGATAAATAGAAATGAGACTGGAATGGCATTGTCCCATCTAGAATTATACCTGGCCAAGAAAGTCAAGGATAACCAAAAGAGCTTTTTCAAATACATAAATAACAAAACAAACCCAAAGGATAGTATGGCTCCTCTATTAAATGGAGGGGAGATCCTGGTAACAGAGGACACAAAGAAGGCAAAGTTACTGAACACTGTCTTTGCATTGTTCTTCAGCAAGACCAGACCTCTGACCCAGAAGACCAGGGTAAAAGAATTTTGGAAAGGAAACTTTCCCTTGGTCAGGGAGGACTGGATCAGAGAGCACCTAAACAAACTTGACATTCACAAGTCCATGCACCCCGACAGGATGCATCCATGAACGCTGAGAGAGCTGGTGGACATCATGATTTCATTATCATTTTTGAGAGGCCATGGAGACCAAGAAAGCTACTTGAGGACTGGAAAAATTCAAATGTCATTCTAGTCTTCAACAAGGGCAAGAAGGAGAAGCCACGGAACTACCAGCCTTTCAGCCTCAGCTCAATCCCTGGAAAGGTAATGGTGCACCTCATTCTAGAGGCCATCTTTACCCACAGGGAAAACAACAAATTTATACAACTGACCAATATTATTACCTTCCACAATGAAACAACCAACTGGACAGATGAAGGGAGAGCAGTGGATGTTGTCTATCTTGACTTCAGCAAAGCCTTTTGGCTGTCTCTCATGCAGTCCTCATAGGCAAATTCAAGAAGTGTGGGTTGGAGGAGTGAACAGAGATGTTGGAAGAGTGAACAGAGTGAACAGTGAGATTCGCTGATTGGGAACTGGCTGAACAGCAGATCCCAGAGGTCGTAATCAGGGGCACGGGGTCTACTTGGGGACCTGTTCCTAGTTATACCTCCCAGGGTTCAGCGCTGTGCCTGGTCTGGTTTAACTTACCCATCAATGACTTGGATGAAGGGGCAGAGGCCTCCTCAGCAATGTCACTGACAACACAAAGCTGGGAGGAGTGGCCCATACCCCAGGGTACCGTGCAGCCCTTCAGAAGGACCTTGAGAGGCTGGAGAGATGGGCAGAGGAACCTTCTGAAACTCAGCAAAGGCAAATGCAGGGCCCTGCACCTGGGGAGGAACAACCCCAGGCAGCAGCACAGGCTGGGGCTGACCTGCTGGAAAGCAGCTCTGTGAAGGAGCTGGGGGTGCTGGTGGACAACAAGCTCTCCATGAGCCAGCAGTGTGCCCTGGTGGCCAAGAAGGCCAGTGACATCCTGGGCTGCGTTAAGAGGAGCATCACCAGCAGGACGAGGGAGGTGATCCTGTCCCTCTGCTCAGCCCTGGTGAGGCCTCACCTGGAAGTGCTGTGTCCTGTTCTGGGCTTCTCAGTACAAGTGAGACATGGAGCTCCTGGAGCAGGTCCTGCAGAGAGATACTAAGTTGGTCTTGGGACTGGAGCATCTTTCTTTGAGGAAAGGCTGAGTTGGGCCTGTTCAGCCTTGAGGAGGGACAACTGATGTGGGACCTCATCAATATCTATGAGTATGGGAAGGGAGGGTGTCGAGAAGATGGACCGGGCTCCTTTTGGTGGTGCCAAGCAATAGGACAAGAGGCAATGGACAGACATTGATGCCCAGGAAGTTCCACTTGAATATGCAGAAGAATTTCTTTATTGTGCATATAACCACACATTGGAACGGCTTGCCCAGAGAGCGTGTGGACTCATTCTCACTGGAGATATTCATCTGGACACAGTCCTGTGCCATGTGCTCTAGGATGACCCTGCTTGAGCTGGGAAGTTGGACTGTGATCCCTCCCAACCTGGCTGATTTTGTGATTCTGTGAAAGTAAGACGTGAGAAAGACAAATGGGAATAGTGATTCGGATGATACTGTGGGTAGGAAATGGAGAAGAAATGCTCTGCTGATATTTCAACATTTTAAACAATTTCAACAGCCTACAGTGTCAGGTAATTGCCAGCTCCTACATGCCTTCTCATGCCAGTGTTTAGGTAACATAGGAAGTCTCTTTTTAGGTTTATATCTAAAAGCTAGTTTGCTTTTTTACACTGTTTTAAAATACTTCATCCTGTTCACTGCAGGCTCAAATCCTTCTTGATATTTATAAAGCTGTCCACATAAAATAAAACAGCTCATCTCAAGACAGTAAAATGGCCACACATGTGGGTAACAAAGTGCAAGAAATCATGTCAAATTGCAGTTGTATGAACCAGAAGATAGCAGAAAATCCCAGTTAAACTGAGTAATTTTTAAGATTTGCTTAATTTTAAACAGATCTCTCGTATGACATTTCTGGAGCTATTTAGGGCAAATTAATGAACCCTTTACAAAAGTGGGGCATTATCTTCAAAAAGCTTGGTTTGCAGTAATCTCTTGCAAAAGGACTCATTGATGTACTTGTTCATAGATAGTACAGTTTAGACACAAGGACAGTAGGACCAATTATATCTTTTATTTTTATTTGTGAAAAGAAAAACATGAGTTTTCTTGACACTTGAGACACCTCAAATCTCCAAAACACAATTGCATACACTTGTTAAAAGGGGTGACAACAGCAGAATACAGATGCAAAATACAGATGCAAAATCAAGGATAGATATAATAACCAGTGCCAGGTTCTGATTATGGAATATCCTTGACTCTGAGTCCTCCAGCATTTTATGTTCCCTTTAGAAATTATAAGGGACTACACGGAGTGCTAGATTTATTTTCACCTGTGATACAGGTCCCTCCTAAAGTAACAAGATTTCCTATGTTTCCCTAATATTCACCTATTTATTTTATTTCAGCTACCAGGCATGCTATTTTCTGCCTCATTCATCCATAGCATATGCATATTAAACAGAATAATTTTCAGGGTGTATCCTTAGTGCCTGCCTTAGGAGACTCATTTTCTTAAGCTCTTCCTGTGGTCTGTGGAGAGAGGTTTATTCAAGGAATCTCAGAGTATCTGGAGAACATTTCTGCCCTGGATTGTTTTTCTGTGGGAGCATTTTGCTTTGACCACATCAGGATTCAGAGAGACAAGTCTCTGAACACAAACACCTACTTAGGTGCCTAAAATTAGATAGTGTGAGTTCAACATCAATTAACAGTCAACAGCATTTCATAACTGAATATGTTTCTCTGCATTTCTGGAAGAATGGACTGTGGATTTTCAAAGGTCATGGGGGTCTGACTGGAAAGGAAAACTCTCATTGTGTCTTTGTGGAGTACCTCTAAAAAGTTCCTAAAAGCCCATCTTATTACAAATAGGGGGGTGAAGTTTGCAAAGCTAATATCTACAGTGGGGAGTGGGTTTGTCCCCTGGAAGTAGTGAGTGACTACATTTCTTCAAGGAAGAACTACTTTCCTTTCCTGTGCAGCATGCTGGAAGGTCTGTTCATCATGTCTTCTGGTGTCTTCTTCCTGAGCCTTGCAGTGAGTTAATCCCACCCTAACAGCTCCCAGATGCTTGTCAGTACAGAATGCGTTACAACCTGACCCTGTAGATGAGGGTTATAGATCCCTTGGGGTGGATTAGAGTGAAACAACACTGAATGACTAGTGTCATTCATACATCTGCATATAAACACTGGTTACTCGGTGTGAATGTACTTGTAGAGTTCCTTTTAGAACACACTGGTTGCAGTGGAAAGGAGGTATGTAGCTGTTTGGGTTGTTATCAGTAGAAATACAGCAATATAAAAACACATAAGGAAAAGAAAGAAAGAAAAAGAAAGAGTAAAAATCCATAGATACAGTGATAAGATTTGATTGTTGCAATTTCAATATCCGTTAGTTGAAGTGATGTTCACAGTCTGGGTCCATTGGGGGTAGGGGAAGCCCAGGAAACACAGAGTCCAATAGGTTAATATATATTCAGGTTTACTGGAACATCCATGGGTGTTGTACATGCCCCTCTAGGGACATGAGAGTTTTATACCACCTGACTGAACACTGTGGATCACCCGCAGTCCTGTGGTGGAAGGCCCCAGAAATGAGTCTGGGGGCACTTTGGGGGGGTCTTTGATGGTCTATGACAGCTTCTAAGATGTGACAGCTGCCTCTCACATCAGTGTAGTTGAGCCAGTTATGGCCCATCAGAAGGTCTGGATACCTTTAGGCTCACATGTAAATGTCCTTCCCTAGAGGAGAGTTTTCACACCTGAGCCAATTGTTCCTGGAGGACATTGTGTGATAAAAAGCACTGTCCCACCTAGTGGGATCTGCTCAGCTTCTTGTCTTGCCTGGCTCAAAACACAGCTTGTTGGTTAAGAAAGATCAGTTTGTCGTGGTCATCTTCCAGTGGTGGGTGTGCACTCCCTTTGCACCTGAACTGTTCTTCTCTATTCTGATGCACACCAGAGGCTTCACCATCATACACCCAAATCCTCTCCTCCTCCCCTTTAGCTGAGAGGTGCAAACCTGGCCTCAGCAAAGCTCCCACTGCTTTCACACACGGCCAAATGTTTGTCAATAACTATTGCCACTTCAGCCTTGCACAGATTGCTGTTACCTGAAGGTGGGAACATAGAATCTTCTTTCTTGCCCCTTCAGCCTCTGACATTGCTTATGATCCATTCTTTAGGCTCTAACTGCAGTTAACACTGGGTATTTCAGAGGTAACCATTGTTGCTGCAGTGGGGAATTGACTAAAAAGACATTCGATTGACTGGTACATTATTCCTCTGGTCTCAAATCATATGTGGAAAAGAGGGTTCGTTATTGCTGCTGGCCTCTGACAATATTAAGGATTAGGCTTGAGCTACTTTTCATAACGCACACTTCTGTGGCTGTCATTCTGCAAAGGAAGTGTAGGGAGAAAAGGAAGTGAAGTGGCTGATGCCTGGTTTAAATTTTTTTTAATCACATTGAAGTGAAATGTGTTTAAGAGTTCTGTAATGCCTATATGCTCCATGTAGTATGCCTCCCATCAAGGTGCTAATTTCCTTGCCTGTAGTGACAGTAAATAAAAGCAACACTTTCTTAAAGCCAGCTGTTAGGGTATCAAAGGAAGCAAAATGAAAGGAAGAAATTAAGTGAATGCAGTGTATAAAAGGAAAATACATAGAGTGATAATGACATGAAAAATTACACCAGAAAATGGAAATTAGTATATGAATGGAGACTGCGAGGTGAAAATTCTGAGTCACTATTTAAAATTCCTTTAAAAATGCAACTTATGTGAATATCAATCAATATCAAGACTTGAATTCCAATCTAACACAGGGAGAAAATGATGTTATATAGTTGTACTACTTTCACATGGTTAGTTTGTAGGCTGTCTTTAAAGAATTTATTTTTCATTAAGATTATTTTCAAATCATTTTTAGTGAAGAAAACTCTTTCCATTCAGATTTATCCAGGCCATACTTTATGTTTAGCATCAATTTTCACCAAACTTCCACCAAAAGCACATGAAAAATCAGGATTTTTTAACCTAGTATATGTGGGGAAGAATCACTGGTTTTGTATTTTTGATTATGATAAGGAATCTTAAAGAAGCTAGAAGAACTGGCACACTTGTTTTCAAAGAATATTTCCAGTAATTCAGATAAATAGGTTGTTGCTCCTTCTTCAGATTTAGAAGAGCCTTATCTACTTTAGGGACAGCCTGCAATTCAGCAAGTGACTTTTTGTAGTCCCGCAGAAGGGGAAGATACCAGATGGTAGGAGGATGTTATGAACAGGATGGTGTGGTAAAAGGCATCTAGGAGGACTGAGTTTTGGTTATGAGCAGAGGAAGGACCTTTCTGCTGTGTGTTCCCTTAAAAAGATGAGAGAAAAAAGGAATGCACTTTGCTCCTCTCATCAGTTGTGGGTTGTGGTAAAAACCATTTCACACTTTTGTTGCAATGAAAGCAGGTAGAAAACTGTGGGGAAACACAAAAGGTGGAAAAGCTTTTAGGTGTGAGAAAAAAGCAGGTTTCAGGAATGAAGCAGAAGAGTTTAGGGATTAGCTTTGGCTGGAAAAAATTTGAAGAACAACTATATAGCAAATAAAGAAATTAAAACAATGGTTAGAGTTTCTAGGTTTGGCTGAGACAGGCTTTGAAGTTGCAAAAAATATGCTTAACAAGATAGTTAAGTTTAAGCTTAATAATGGAATATGTTGTAGTGGTTTAGTTCAAATTATCTCTTACTTATTTTACCTCTGTGAGATAAGAATTAGGAGAAAGAAAAGCAGGCACAAACTTAAGACTCTAAGAAGTTTACTAACAGACTTAAAAGAAGGAAACAAAAGTTAGAATCAGACTAAACCCTTAGAACACTTTTCCTTCCCTCACTCTTTCACACTGATAATGTAGAAACAACCCTTGAGATTTCAGTCAGTTTACCACCTTTATAATCTTTTCAGTTCACATAAAGAGATAGGAGTCTTTGAGTCTTTCTTGCTGACCTTATGGAGACATTCCCACTAGAGACAACTCTCTTATGGGTTCAATATCACAGCAAAACAGCCGCCTGGGAGGTTTCTGCTTGCAGTGAAAAAGTCCCTAACCTCGAATCACCGCTTTCCCCACAGCTGCTTTTCGAGGGTTTCAATTTGAACTAACATGGGGTGTGAATTTAAGGCTGAGCCATTCAGGAGCAAGGTCTTTACTCATCTCTAGGAGCAATCTTCATCTCTAGGAACTGGGGTCATCTTCACACTGACCCCTCCTGATTCCTTTCTACGGTTGGTTCAATCAGTGGATCAGTCCACATCAAAGAGTGGGACCATGCCCCCCACCCACTGGGCAGAAAAAGAGTCCAAGTGTCAGTCCATATCAGACTGTTGCGGTGGACCTCCCTGGGCCTTGCCCCCTCAGCCGGGTCCCTGCCATGTGACTGAGGTGGGTCTGTCTGATGTTCCAGCAGCCTGGGCTCTGATCTGGTTGGTTGTTTGTCCCAGCTCCATCCCTGGTAGCCCCTTTCCCCCTGTCTATGATAAAACCAGCAGGACGGAAAACCCCTCCCTCTTACCTCACCGACTTTGCCCAGGTCGGGTGTTCTGTCCCCCCCCAGGACAGAGGGAATAAATGACAACATCATAAGAGGTTTGAGCTCTATTTCTCTTCTCAATTTCTGCTTCTGGTGAGTAGCTGTCACTGACACTGGCTTAAGTGGGGCTGCACAGTCAAGGAATATTTAGGCTGTTTGTAAATGGTTTAAGATATTCCAAGACATCAAGAGGCAAACTCACCACAAATTAAGCAGTGGACAAGCTAATCCACTACCAGATCAGACCATGGGACCATGCCTCCCACTCACTAGGCAGAATCAATTCCAGGTGTACTGCACACCCCTCCAGGTGAAGGTAAACTGAGTCCAAACACTCTGGAGCCAAAGGAATAAAGAGAGAAAATGCAGAGGCACCTTAGCTCCCAATTGCTCTACCCCCCTCCAATGCTCTATGAAATTACAGCAGGGACTCCAATAGTCCAGTTCATCCCCAAAGGGTTTTTGCAACAGAATTTCAGCTTCCAGGTTTGAAGCATCTCCTCTTTCTTTTCTATCAGGGTTTCAGCCCTTCTGTCTTTACTGACTTATGCCTTAGGGTGTCTCTTCATGTTCCTTCACCTTTCTCTCTGGGAGAGGATCAGCATTTTCAGGTCCATCTGTTCTGAAGAAACCTTAACAGCACTAATAGGGTTAATCTCACCCGGCCTGGCGGGAACTTCTCTTATCTCTCTCTTGGCCCCATGATCTCTGCTGGGCAGCCGGAGCTGAGCTCTGCCGTGGCGGTGAAGGGGGGCCGCTGCCAGCCCAGCTCTACCTGCATGGGGCAGGGCTGGGGGGCCCAGATGGAACAGGCCCAAGGAGGGGCGGCTGCCTCCCGGGTCGGGCCAGGCCGAGCTGGGCCCGGCCTGGCCCTGGGGGCTGCAGGGCCCGGAGGCCCAAGTTGAATCTTTGATGGCCAGAAGTCCAGAGAGCTTTCCTGGGCTCTGTCTGTCTTAAAATGTGATTTGCAGAGGCGTGTCAGACTCCTAAGTGGCTTAAAACTTGCCAATAATCAAGCCAGACAATTGATTTGTTCTGGTCAGAACTAGAAGGACTTTTGTGCAAAAAAACTACTTCTGTGTCAAACCACAACCTATGTGCATCGTTATATAAGGCATAAACAAGTGAGTATTGTGTACAACAGATGTATGTGCACTGTTTGAGATTAGTTAAAGCAGTTGTCTGTAACTTTTAGAAGCCCGCTGTTGGCTGAAAAGCTTTTAAGAATGCTCTGTAACCATTAAGTCTTTGGACATCTGTGATGGCATAAACTTTGTACCACCTCTGTCTCAACTCTGTATGTGACACTGATAATGGAAAAAAATAATAAAAAGGCTCCTGGAACGCTTGTCCAGGCTCCCCATCCCATTTGTCAACCGAAAACTCCAACAGAAAACATTATGTGAGCTATTCAGTTTTGCCTTCGCTGGATGGTAGATTTCAAATGAACATGATTTTGACTGACTCTGTAGCTTTCAGATGTTCTGTCCCCTTAAGAGAAGTGCTACACCCCTGTGACAGCACATCTCAAATTCACTCCCTCTGCTGTTCTCACCAAGGTTTAGTGAGCAGCTCCTGTTTTGTCCTTCTCAGAAGACACTGAAACTAGCAGCCTACAGCAAGATCCTTAAGGCAAGCTGCCAGAATTTACTTCTTACTAGAAAAAAAGAGTCCTGAAAATGAGGGGGGTCTGGGAGCTGTGATCTGTGTTTAAAGGCAGAAGGAAGGCAAGAGATCTTTTAATTCAATCACAGTTGCCATATAATTCCTTCTCATTTGTATTCATATCGGTGGCCAAGGGATGTTTTCAAAATTTTGTCCTAGTCTCCAGCAGCCATTGTAATATTAGGCAAAAAACAGTCCATTTATCCAACAACTTATATTTTAATTTGTAACAAAATTAATTACCTCTTTCTCACATGCCCATTCTCCTTGTCTCACTTTATCTGCATTGGGGGACTATTTCACTTTCATAGGAAGTAGCCATGTTATTCCCTAGATGGAGAACAGTAGAAAGCAAACCCCTGGACCTTGGAAAAGGAAACTTCCTCTTCAAAAAGTGAGTAAAATCTATGCATCTCTGCAAAAAAACTTGGTTGAGGTGTTCCACCTAGTTCCACACGTGACAACCAAGAGAAATAGGAAAGTTGTGAACAAAACTTGTCAGGTGACTCTGCCCCTAGGACTGTCATGAATATCATACAGATGAACTTTGTTCTCCGCTTTCCCGATTTCCAACACTATCTTTGTGAAAAGGGAAGTGTCAAAATTTTGACCATAGATATTATGTTCAGAAAGCACTAATAAAACCTAAAGGGAAAACCAGAATTTTAACTGCTGCAATAAGCTAGAGGTTTCAGGTTTCCTCTTAGAAACAACTGAAACTCAAATAGCACAGACTACTGGCTTTCCTACTTATCAAGGATTGTTCCTTAATTAAAATTAGAGCTCTCATTTTATACTGTGCTGATTTTAGCTATCTTTTTTTTGAACAGTATTATTTAATGAAGTGAATAGAATTAAATTTTTTTCTATATTATGAGCCAGAATATCAGTCTCTTGAAACAGAGAGCAGATAGACACAAGTAATCTGATCACTGATGGGACTAGGGGTATGCAAAAGATTATGTATCTCATCTTTATATTTCTCATTGCTATTATTATTGAGACCAAGTCTGAAAGTGCTTAATCTAAAATACTATTGAAGATAATTGGATTATATTTGTCAAGATCAAAGCCTAAGAAGGCTCCACAACTTTGCCCAGTATAAGTTTTTTTTTTTATTTAAATAGCTTCTTGGAAATCTCTAAAGCTCATTCTTCCACAAAACAGAAATACATGGTACTGGCTTCAAGGAACCAACAGTCTAAGACCTGCTAACATTCTCTATATTCTTATTTTACAGCATATCAGCAATCCCACAAGTTTTCTTTGGGTTGTTTTCTGCACTTTGGCAAGTTTTGCCTTTTATATGGAGAGGTGAAGGTAAGTTTATGTAGCAACTTAACTGTGAGGGTCATGTCTGAGCAAAAAGATTTGGGTAATTTTCATAGGTTTGGCTGCTACCCTTGATTATCTTTCATTTATCACTATATTAAGAAACAAGTAGTAAAAATGTCAAAATCTACAAAATTGAAGAAAAGGTTAATCTCTTTCTTAAAATACTTTCTTGTTTCACTTGCTGAATTTGGAAAAAGCACCTGCTGCATGAGAAATATTTGGATTTTAACTGCAACACATGAGATATGTGGTATAGTCTGGCAAAAAAGAAGAGAAAAGAAGTTGATGAAGTGACAGTAAAGGAAGAAAAGGTGTGATATTGGTACTAAGAGTGCTCCTGGAAGCCTGTAGGGGAAAAAACGTGATCATTAACACATTTTCTTTGTGTGAGTGTGTACAAGAAGACAAACTGTAAATTGTGACTGCATAAATACTGAAGTGGGAGAGTAAGAGTTTCCATCTCACTTTGTTGCCTTAAGACTCTATCTGTAAAGTATAAGTACTCACAGTATCTATACTGTCTTGTAAAAGCATTCCTGCATGAGCATCCTCAAGGCAGGTTTTCCTTACCACTATCAATGTCTTTACAGTGAAAGACATGGGGAAGTAGCACAGACCAGGAGTTTTCTTGGGCTTTTCATGGCCCCCTCACTTTCCTCCATTCAGTGTGGATGTCCCAGAAGGAGAATAGAGTTGTGTCTGCTGACACTGGTGTCTACCAACATGTCTCACTGGAGAAACATGCCCACTTGTGCAAAGAGGTGGTAGTGGACATGTCTTCAGACACTCCATAGGATGTAGAGAGCTGTACTGCCTCATCAGAGGCATCACAATGGCCAGGAGGACAGATTCCCCAGGGACAGTGTCTATGGGACATGCCTCCCTCCTTGTGTGTAAGCTCTGTTCATCCTGATGGACTGGATGATCCCTGATGTACTCCAGAACTGATCTGGCTTGCTTGTGACCCCCACTTAAAGGAAGCTGGATAAATTTTGGACTGAGAGTTGTCATGCAACACAAATTTACCTGCAGTTCAAGTGAGAAGCGTAGTATGCCTTGGTGCTGGGGTCACATCTGCTGCTGTTCCACAGCTTTGTAGGTCCTGTACACATATTCTGTTCCCCTTATCTCCCAGCCAGCTCAGTCTGGCTTGCTGTCTCATTTCTGAACGACCATTACTTCTCCCCCACAGTCTTTCACACAGGCACAGAGAAAAGCCAAGGGGGAAGGTGTGTTATTTGTTTTCAGGGCACTTCCCAGGCTGTACAGTTTCCACCACTCCTGGTTCACATGTCTCCCTTTGCCCAGCTCTCACACATTCCCCACATTCCACCCCATGTGTGCAGAGGGAAGAGCAGATACAGTTCCATGTGAGTGGCACAAAGCCACTGCCTTCAATACAAGGTCAGTCAGCTCAGGTGTCAGAGTACACATCAAAAACACTCTTCAGAGCAGCCTGACAAGCAACACAGGGAAGCCTACACTTATCTTCTCCTTTGTGCTTTCAGTTGTCTCTCAATGCCTTCCAACTCCCACAAGCAACGTCCACCTTTCACATGGACGTATTTCCAAACAGTCTGGCTTTCCAGGGAGAGTCAGACAGCAAGTCTGATAACTCTGTCAGAGGGGGGACCCTGGGTTTTTCATAACAGGGAACAGCATGAGGAACTTCATGTTTACACAAAGGTGTTTTGGCCTCTCCAGATTTTGACATGATTTTTGAGAGGAGTGAGAAAGGATTACCAGACTTCAAAGTACATAAAGGTAGATTTTCCATGGTCCAGGATTCTGGAACAGATTTGTAGCTGTGGATCTAGGATCAGCACAGCAAGAAAATTAATAGAGGATGGGCATTTGGGAAGTTGGGTTTAAACTATTTATTTCTGGACTACGTAATCTAATCTAAAATAATCTAATCTATTATTTTTAGTCATTCCTTTGTCCAAAAATAGTCTGATCATTGTAAGAAACTGTCAGTCTTTGAAGTCTAACATTAATGACATTTTGAAAATGCTTACTAGAGAAAGAAGGTTCAAACTTCTCATTTATCTGGGGTTCAACTGCATGATTTTATGTAGTTCCTTGCAACAGTGATTACTAACTAAATTTCAGTTTGACATCTACTTAACATAGTGCAAACTTTTTTGACAAGTCATCTGTCTGTCCATTTTTGACTCATATCTCCATCTGATTGATGAAAGCATTGACTGGTAGATCATGATAGTATAAACTCTAATACCTTGGCATTGCTTCTAGATTAATTTGCCCAGTTACTATGATCTCAAAAATCACAGAATGAGTCAGGTTGGTAGGTCATTTGGTTCAACCTCCTTGCTCAAGCAGGGTAATCCTAGAACAGAATTGAGGTCAGACGGTTCTGAATATCTCTAATGAGAGGAACTCCACACCCTCTCTGGGCAAGCTGGGCAATGTGTGGTTATATGCACAATAAAGAAATTCTTCTGCTTCAAGTGGAACTTCCTGGGCATCAATGTCTGTCCATTGCCTCTTGTCCTACTGCTTGGCACCACCAAAAGGAGCCCGGTCCATCTTCTCGACACCCTCCCTTCCCATACTCATAGATATTGATGAGGTCCCACATCAGTTGTCCCTCCTCAAGGCTGAACAGGCCCTACTCAGCCTTTCCTCATAAGAAAGATGCTCCAGTCCCAAGACCAACTTAGTATCTCTCTGCAGGACCTGCTCCAGGAGCTCCATGTCTCACTTGTACTGAGGAGCCCAGAACCGGACACAGCATTTCCAGGTGAGGCCTCACCGGGGCTGAGCAGAGGGACAGGATCACCTCCCTCGCCCTGCTGGCGATGCTCCTCTTAATGCAGCCCAGGATGTCACTGGCCTTCTTGGCCACCAGGGCACACTGCTGGCTCATGGAGAGCTTGTTGTCCACCAGCACCCCCAGCTCCTTCACAGAGCTGCTTTCCAGCAGGTCAGCCCCAGCCTGTGCTGCTGCCTGGGGTTGTTCCTCCCCAGGTGCAGGACCCTGCATTTGCCTTTGCTGAGTTTCAGAAGGTTCCTCTGCCCATCTCTCCAGCCTCTCAAGGTCCTTCTGAAGGGCTGCACGGTACCCTGGGGTATGGGCCACTCCTCCCAGCTTTGTGTTGTCAGTGACATTGCTGAGGACGCCTCTGCCCCTTCATCCAAGTCATTGATGGATAAGTTAAACCAGACCAGGCACAGCGCTGAACCCTGGGAGGTATCACTAGGAACAGGCCCCCGAGTAGACCCCGTGCCCCTGATTACAACCTCTGGGATCTGCTGTTCAGCCAGTTCTCAATCCATCTCCCTGTCCACTCACCTTGTCCACGCTTCTTATCTGATATATTCATATGATATTTATTCCAGCAACTGTTCATTTAATGAGTTTAAGCTAGTCTGTACTCTTTAATATGTTTTTTCTCTCTCTTACATTCTTTACTTTTTTTCCTTGAGTTCTTGAGGATAATCTTTAATACTTAAGAAGCTAATTCTGCCAACTCTGTTAGCGTTATATGGCCAACTTAGTGGGGCTCAAATAATTCCTAACTTAATAATATTTTTACTATTTTCCCTCTTTTCTGGCTCAGGTTCCTACTCCATATTTTCAGCATCAAATAGTACTAAAAAAATCTGATCATAATTACCCAGTTTGTTACAAATGAACAAAAAAGTCATTCAACATTTCAAATTTTTCTATGTAGTACATTACTTCTTCACATGGTTGTTTACTCAACAAGCCATCATTTTTCTTTTAGTGTTCTCCATACTACAATATTGCCACCCATTGTTTTATTCTCCCCTTCCCAGAGACATTCAGCACATCCCCATCTCATGTTTTCAGGAGTGCAGAGAGAGTGTACTTTATTGACACATAATATAAATATCATGTCCCACTTTTAAAAGCACTCAAATGCAAGAGTTAAGACACTAAAAAAATCCCATGACTCTGCAGTGCTTATCATGCCACAGTTTTCTCAGTACCTAACTTGTAGCTCTTCCAGTTTCTCCCTAGGTTTAGGAGGTGACATAGGAGGCTTTCAAGAACTTGCCTGTCCTCCTCTTTGGTTTAATTCATGACCCTGCTGTAGACTTCCGCTAAGCATGTCCAAAGAAGGGCAATACAGCTGATGAAGTATCTGAAAAATAAATCATATTGATGCCTTAGGTTTTAACCTCTATGTTTTTCAAATTCTGTACTGCTTTGAGTGGAACTCTGAGGTTTCTTGTAGCTTGTTAATTTCTGCTCACTTGTGTTAGGTAGACATAACAAAGCCTCTCCAGGCCAGCCCTTCAAGGACACCTGGACAGTTTTAGGCCTACCAGCGGCCTCTGGAGGGAGAGGTAGGCTGGGGGAATTACATCACTAAACTGAAACTTTAATTGGAGAATTAACTCCGATATGGAAATGAACCAAACCTATAAAAGTGTGAACTCGTGACCTATCATCCATCTTGGGGTCCACTTTGGCAATAGCCTCTGGCTCCCCAAGGGTATCTTTGAAGGCCTTTCAAATAAATCCCTATTTTATTCTTTTACTCCTGTCTAGTCTCTGTTTCTAGGAGGTCTCTTAAGGCATCAGTTTGAGAAGTGAATGAGGGAACAGGGACTGTTTACTCTGGAGAAGAGGCACACGATGGACCTTTTACTCTCTACAAAGACATGAAAGGAGGTAGTAGCCAGGTGGAGGTTGTTGTCTTGTCTCAAGTTACAAGCCATCGGATGAGACTAAAAGGTCTCTAGATGTGACAGAGAGGTTTGGATTGGATATTAAAAAGGTTATCCAGGTATTGGCATAGACTGCACTTGGGAGTGGTTGCTTTAAATGTCTCCCTCGAGACATTTAAAAACACAGATATGGTGCCAAGGGACATGGTTTAATGTTGCACTTGATAGTCTTCCATTAATGGTTAGACTCAATGATAATGGATCTTTTCCAACCTAAATAATTCTATGATTTTGAAAGCATTAAGCATTTTGCCTGCCTTCATCTCTCTTCATCACAGGCACACACACTCACACTCTCAGTCTTGATTCATTGAACCTTTTACTTCAGCAGCTAGCTCAAGTTCAACTATCTCACTTTCTAGTTAACCAGTTTAATTAAAAGACAAGCCAGTAGGACCTGGAGAGGCTTATATTTGACATTATGTGTCTTCAAAGAAGAACATAAGTTATTCCCACTTTGTTACTCAGTTGGATACAGTAGCCTGGTAACTTAAAAGATATAAGGAAGAAAAGTTGTTTGACTTAACAGTGACATAATTTTAAAGCTCCTTTCCACACATTTAGAATAAATTATGCATTTCCACGTGGCATCTGTTTGTTAAATAATTCAGTTAGCTTAATTTCCATCTAAATATCTTCCCTTTTTTTTCATTTTAATTTATGACATCTAACAGGCAATGAAATGCAGTAAGTGTTTGGACAGGGAGTCTTGGAAGAAATTGTCTTTTGAGGTGATGTGTTAGAGAAAGCATGAGGAAGGAAACCTACAAATGCCAAATGCACTAGTAATTTATTTAGCATCACAGAAGTATGTCAGCATAGTACAAACAGTTGTTGATAAATGAGGTGCATGAATCATATATTTAAGAGTTTGTTTACAAAGCTCTAGGCTGAAATATTGCATGATTTTTTTTTCTTTCCTTGACAACTTACTTGCTCTCCTCTGGCTTTGTTGACAAAGCTGAAAGAGTTGAAGTAGTTTTTGTTCTGGACAAATAGGCACTTTGGTCTAACTTTGCATACCTTTAAGGAACCACATATAGACAAGCAAGATGAAATGGAATAAGCTATCTTCATGCTGATTTATTTTTTGTAGAAAAACTTATTCACTATTCAATCTTTTGTATAAGAAAAGAACTCAGCAGTGTAAGGTTCATGCAGTAAACAGAGGCACAGAAAGCCTCTTTTGAGTGCAATATCCTTCAACAATGGCATTGCATATACTAAGCTGCTCATGGATGAGTCTTATGTGCCTGATCAGTGATTATATTTCCAGTCCAAGAGTATCACAAGATTCTCAGAGTTACATACTTCAGCTCACTCCATCAGGTTAGGTCTTGTTCCATTCACTGAATGGTGGTCTGAAGAATTACTGAGGAAGAGTGAAATTAGAAATGAAATTTGCTAAAGGGGAAGTACTCCAGACAAAGACCAAACAGCAAAGTCCATATTCAGGTAGCATTCAAAAGCTATGAATTGCCACACAAATTCAGTTCATTGCCCTATGTGTATTTTAGGAGGAATTGAAAGAAAAAAATCACTCTAATCTCTAGCAAAATCTACATGTTTCATTGAAAAAAATAAAGGTTTTTATTGTAAATATTTGAAAAGAAACCATGTTAAGTTTCTACACCATTTCTTACTTTTTTCTTAAAGAACATTCTTGCTATATGGAGTCACTGTTAGCCTCAAATTTAAGTTACCATCAGTAATTCATGTGCATTTTTCAAAGCCGAAATAATTTCAGGTGTTACTGCATATTTTTTGTGAGTGATATTTTGTATTTCTTTCAGGAATTTCCTCTCACTTAAAGCACTTTTCACCATGTTTTTGCTTTGGAGGGTAATATAAAGTAGTTGGGTAAAAGGAAAGGATCCCTGGAGACAATTTCCTAAGAAATAGAGTCTGTGTACTGCCTGGCTCTCTGACTATTATCTGTTGTTTCCTGCATCCAAGACTGAATGGGTATTCCTATGCTTACATATTCACAAGGACTTGGGGATGATGCAGAGACATCTGTAAACCTTAAAAACCTTGTACATGTAGCAGGTAGGTACAAAGAGGGCTGTTGGGACTGGTCACCAGGTAAAAGGCTTCTCATGCATGGGCAGGAAGGCCCATGCTCTGCGTGCCCACACCAAGAGCACATCAAAATGAAGCTAGCAGTGCTGGCAAAGACTGCAACAATCAGAAGAGAATCAGTGCTCTAAAAACTTTGTTTGGCATCTGTGTGCTGCAGGAGACAAGCCCAGCAGTGGAAAGGGTCTCTAGTGTTACTCAGCCAGAGGCATGTATGGAACTGGCAGTCGTGAACCACACGGAAAGTGGGGTGAAAGGGTAGATGCTTGGGGCCAGTGTTATTTAGAGAAAGACAGGAAAAAATGTGCTGAGGAGTCAATAAAACTTCTCTATTACTTTTCTAATATTCTCCTACTTTGATTTGTAAAAACAAACTTGTGAAGTGTAACATTTCTGCTCATTGATTAGCGATGACCAAAATTTTAACTGGCTCCAGGAGTCTTGTAAGTACCCTACCTTCAAACGGTTCATACAGAACTTTTTTCCATATGGGTCTGAGCTGATTTTTTCGTGAGAATTTCCCTTTAAAGACAAGAAAGAAATTCCTTCTCCCTTCCTCTAAATCTTCAAACTATCTTCGTATGTTCGAATACCACTGATAACAAGAATGACCCATTGCAGAATTTTCTTGTGCTTTCATTAATATTAATTAATTCATGCTACTGTGAGTGCTTGATTTAGGATGAAGGATTGCCAATTATGAAAAATTGGTAACCAGAGTGCTAGATGTGATGTTTTTTAATGTGTATATTAAGAAGAGTAAGGAGAGCAAATACACACATCCACACATTTCTGTTCATCTCTCTCTCTCTCTGTCTGTTACAGTGTAGCACGAAAATGAGTTTTAAATAGATCATCATTAACTGGTATTTATTCCAGACCATGCAACAGGAAAGAAACTAAGTTCAAAGACATGCTAATTAACCCAAAAGTGCACAGAACTACCTGGAGTGACATCAGTTCAAAGTCATTTGTACCTGGTTCTTTGCTATGGTCAGAGGTATTATCAGTTGATTTTAGCACAGGTTTATATCCAAAAGAGTGAATACTTTGATCCCACAATATTTGAAAGATCAAAGATTTATACATATCGCTGTTCTTAAGCAGGATCTAGCATAATGCATTTGCTGCAGTTTCTTTTGAAGACCTTTAGCACCTAAACTCACTTCAGCTCCTGGGTTCAAATAATAGAAAAACACACTTTGACTGGGCAATTTTCTTAAAAAGTATTGAAAAGATACCTGTCAAAAATATGTCTTTTTAGTAGTGCATCAAGCAATTTCTGATAAAGATTCTTCTTTGTGTTTCATATCTTTAACTTCAAACTTTTGTGGGGAAGGAGCCATCCCATTTTTACTTTTCACTAATTTTATTTCCAGTATTACCTGTTAATGTTGTCCTGAATGCACAGGGATTTTGTCTTAATTTTAATATTAGTTTGATCGATGTATAAGCTAGGACTGAAAACATCACACCATTTCCAGTTTTACAGCAAGGTTTTAGTCACAGCTTAGTTTTCTGCCATGAGAAGGAATCAAAGAAGTTTTACAGACTTCAGTGTTTAATGCTGCTTTGAGTTTTTGAAGTATTTCTGCTGTTGTGGTGGACCCCCCTGGGCCTCCCCCCGGGCAGGTCCCTGCCATGTGACTGAGTCAGGTCTGTCCAATGTTCCAGCAGCCTGGGGTCTGATCTGGTTGGTTGTTTGTCCCATCCCCACCCCTGGTATCCCCTTTCCCCCCTGTCTGTGATAAAACCAGCAGGATGGAAAACCCCTCCCTCTTACCTTGCTGGCTCTGCCCAGGTCGGCGCTCTGTCCCCCCCAGGACAGAGGGAATAAATGACTTAACATCATAAGAGGTTTGAGCTGTATTTCTCTTCTCAACTTCTGCTTCTGGTGGTAGCTGTCAACAAACACTGGCTTAAGTGGGGCTGCACAGTCGAGGGATATTTAGGCTGTTTGTGAATGGTTTAAGATATTCCAAGACATCAAGAGGCAAGCTCACCACAAATTAAGCAGTGGACAAGCAGTCCACAACCAGATTCTGCAACACTGATCAGATTAAAACCATAAAATTTAAACAAAATTTTATTCTGTCTAACTGATTTGCAGAGCTTTTATAAATGACATCTGTTCATCCACATAAGGTCTAAACTGGGAGTGGAGGTCTGGGAAGCACAATTGGAAGCTGCAAAAAAATTTCGCTAATCTACCTGAGCTAGGTAGAAGCAGCAGGAAGGAACCTGAACTTCAAACTGGGCCATACAAGCCTGGGGCACCTGGGAATGTTCTTTGATTGCCAGAGTGTAGCAAAGTCAGTCCTGCTTCCTTTTTGCTATTATTTTTAGATAAATGAAATACTTTAAAATTTCCTAGGCTGACAATCCCACATATAATGTGAGAAATAAATCGTGTTACCTAACCTATATATCAAAGTGCCTACATAGAGTTCTCATGATAGGACCAGAGATACTGCTTGCAGAAATATTGCTTCACAGGCTCTGAGTAAATCATTCCTTACATAAATGACCTTGATCTCAGCTGAACCTTTCCCCTGGAATTCCCTTCTATCTAAGTCAGTCATTTTTTTAAACTCCTCTCAAGGTTCACAATAAGCTTTCAACAAAGCAACTAGACATCCACTGATCTCCAGGATAACTTTGGCCAACAAACCATGTAAAACATGTTTAGAGGAGAAGCAAATTCTGCAGTGTAACATTTGACTCAATTCTTACTGCTACCTGTAAGATGTCTTATCCTTATGGTTTTTATGTACTAGACATCCAAATTTTTTATCATTTTACAAATATATGAAACATACCACTTTCAAATGTGTTTCATTAACTAAAATGACTCTTAGTCTGTGAATTCGATAGATCTATTGAGAGTTACAATAATCAGGAAATAGTGTGTCTACAACCAAAGTATTAACCCAAGTAGTTGAGTCTATAACACATTTATCACAGAAGGAGAAGATACATGCAGTATTTTTCAGAGGTTTTAGGTTTAATTTCCTTGTAACTGTATTCTAGGAGTGAGAGGGCTGTGTGTACCTTCCCAGTTATTCCCCAACCCAAGAATTCTTGTTTAAATACCACAAAGGTCAGTGTGCACCTACTGGTTTGCTACAAAAACCCTTTGGATTAAAGTGTTGGCCACATGAGAAGGTCAAATATTAACATGAGAAGGAACCCTCCCTCCCTGGCCTAAAACAGTTTTACAAATTGTTGAAAAACTTTATGTAGAATCTTTATGTTTTCTTCTGCAAGAATTAATATGAGTTGGATTAACACTTATAATTAAAAACAAGTTTTAGAAACAAGAATGGAGATGACTATAAAAGTGTTGGCAACAAGGACTGCTAGGATTGACTAACTGGAGTGCTGTTTTCCTTCGGAAGGAGGGCTGGAGCATGGAGTGGAGGGACACCCAGCAGCCCAGCTCCCTTCCCTCTTGGCAGCTTGCTGTTCCACACTGCTGGCCCCAGAAAGAGAAGAAAGAGAAAAACTAACTTTAGAGTAAAGATTTTATTGCAACTGTATTCCATATCTACTTGAGGAAAAAGATTGTACTCTAATTAAATCAAGGAACAATGTTCAACAGCAGGAAAGTAGGATTCAACCAACTCCCTCACCCTGCAGTATTGGACAAATGCAGTGGGAAATCCCAGCTAGACTGGGATACACAGGGACAAGGACAAGATCTACAGGGTGAGAGGGTCTCTATAAAGGGAAACTGTATTGCCATGCTGGGTGGAAAATACACATCTAGTTATAAACTTGGTTTTGTTATTCTTTTTTTTCCCCTCTGACTTTAATCTCACTGCCTTTTCCTATGTTATCCATCTTCTTTCATACTTGTCAATATCCATGGAAAGCTTTCACCTGCTACCTACAAATTTCCAGACAATTCCTTTCAAACAGTTCACAGACCGCTTATCCCAAAGGACTGCTCAGTTTATTCAGACAAAACCAGTAATAAATTCCTATCAACAAACTTGAGCCACCCCAGACCTACACAGAATTCCAAGGTAATCCAACCAGAAGCTAATTAACTAATCTAAGAACTAGTTAAAAGCTTAAACCAAAATTGAGTTGCACATAAAGGTGTTTTTTAATATAACATTATTCATTATTTGATCTTCTTCTCTTTTTCTCCTCATTTGCATGAAAAAGGGGAAAACCAGAAGGTATGCAGTACAAGATGTATGCATGGCAACCTCCCAAGTCTGATAAAAATATGTTTGACAACAAAATATTTTTCGTTAGTCAGTTTTCACTGAAAACTGCAAGTGTTTCTGAAAACATAAACAAACAGGAAAATTTTTTACACTGAATTCAGCTTGGAAAAAAATAACAGGACAGAAGCAAGATGCATTCCTTTGCCCAGAAATATTGTAAGCCTATACAGCTTGGGAGGCTGAGAGTTGCAGAGCAACACAAAGGTGGACAAGACAAGGAAGAGTTTATTACTGTATGACTTTATCTGGAGCACTGCCTTTAGCTCCAGGGTCTTCAGCACTGGAATAACATGGGGCTTTTATGGTGGATCCAAGGAAGACACATTGGAGGGATAGAGCCCCTCTCTAATGAGGAAAGGTTGAGAGAGATGGGGCTGTGCATCCTGGAGAAGTCTCTAGGAAGACCTTAATGCAGCCTCCGTGTGCTTAAAGAGCATTTACAGGAAAGACGGAGTCAGGATCTTCAGTGCTAGGACAAGGGATAAAAATTTTAAGCAGAAGGAGGGTCAGCTTACACTAGATACAAGGAAAAAGTTTTTACCATGAGAATGTTGGCACATGTTGCCCAGAGAGATGGTGGATGCTCCATCCATGGAAGCATTTAGGTCAGGTAGGAGGAGCTCTGAGCCATCTAGTCGAGTAGAAGGTGTCCCTATTCATGTAGGTGTGTTGGACTGGAAGTCCTTCAAAGGTCCATTCCAACACAAATTAGTTTATGATTTTATGATTCTTTATTAAGCCTATAGAAAACCTATCACCCTGTAAAGCGGGAATGTGCATCCACCATCACTGTCCCAGAGGCCTTGCTGCCAGCTCATCCTGTCCCACATCACATGCCTCAAAGTGAAATCCTCACCCTCTGCCTCCAGCTGGTGGATGAAAAACAGGTGACACTCCTTCAGCTCTGGTCTTCACAGCACTCATTTGCACACAAGTCAGACAAGATACAGAGAGAAGCAAGAAGAGATATTCCGGTTCTACATATACCGCACACAGGTACTAGTTAATCCTTCTGCTGTAATCTAAACAATTCCTGACTGTGCTGCACCACAGAAAGCCTCAGCAGATCACAAAGGTGTGTTAGCCTTACTCCTGGTGTACCACAGGACCCCTGCAAACCCTTTTGGGCAGCCCAGGGTGTGAACATCTGCAGGCTGTGGCTGTCCAAGTTGCCATACCAGGGATGACTGCCTCAGGGAACACAGGCCAAAGTTTTCCCACCTTCAGAGGAGAGGATTTGCTCCCCTCTTTTACTGCAAACCCCCTGTGTGGACTGTCAGTCAAACTGAGTTAGCAAGGCTGTCCATGTCTGCATGAATATTGAAATAAGAATTCATCTTTGCAAAACAATAAAGTCTGGCTTGAGAGTTTCTAGCAACTCCCTCGATTTAACTTGAATCAGATTAAATACTGTTTTCAACAAAATCTGAAAAGGCCCTTTTTTGAGCCATTTTTAATATCCAGAGCAAGTCATAGATTGAGGAAACAAGGGGACAGCAGGGGCTCGACTTCTGAATCCACCTAAAGTGTGGTATTTGAAAAATCAAGAAATAGTTATTTTTTGAGACCTTCTATATTTGTTTATCTAGTTAGTGCTTCCTTCCTCTCCAGTTGTAATTTTGGCAGAAAGCCTGTAATGAATTCTTCTAGGAAAAGATGGGAGACAGTATTATTTCAACTTATTGCCTGACACATTTTTCAAATTATTAACTTCTCAGACTGATAAAAATTATTTAAATTCATGGCTTTTCTAATCACAGACAATGTTTACAAACAGAAAAAAAATGTTTTTAAAAGTTAAATGGACAATTATAACAATTTTAAGCAATTTACAAATTCACTCCAACCAGTCTTCTACTGATTTTTGTTTTTATTGTTTGTTTTATAATCAGAAATACTTCATAACTGTGGACCTTACTAATAATTTGCATAACAAGAGGAGAATTCAAGTAAAAGTGATCAAGTAGATAATAACCACAAAGCTGATGATGTGAACAGAACAATAGTGGCATTAGAATATTTTTAATTAAAAAAAAAAAAAAAAACAACTATGCAATACTAAATCATTTTGTATATTTGGAGTTTGTGATGAAGTGCAAGTGAATTTGGGTGTTTGATTTTCAAAGCTACTACAGAAGTTGTAAATGTACCAATGCATATAAATACAAGCATGCTTGTTCATGCACACTCGGGGTTATGTACATTACATATTTCAGTTCCCTGTGAAATATTCATTAATTTTGTCCCTCAAAGTGCATTCTGCACACTCCACAAAGACTGTCTCTAAAATTCAAATCATTGAGCAGCCCTTATCAGCTGCAATTTTTTTAAAAATATACAACTGTTTTGAAGCAGAGACTGATATGTATTAAAAAAAAAAAACAAAACTGACATCCTCATTTTCTTCCTTCCCTCCTTCCTGTCACAACTGCCTGGGAGGCAGTATATGAGCAATCCTCCCTCTTGGATAACTAAAAAATATGGTGTGATTTACTGGCAGTATTCTTGGTTGTAAGAAACTGTATAACAATAGCTTTGTTATATATATATATATATGTATAAAACCTGAGACATATGTCAAACGGACATACATTGCATACATGAGAGGTACTTGAAATTACTTTGAAAACTCTGAAATCTCTGAATTTCTGTATTTTTTTTTCTTTTTAACTAGGCTGAGGATAATTAAGTATAGTCCCTTAAAATAGGAACAGAAAAATAGACACATAAGTCCTTTCCCAAAATACTACCAAAGGTATTTTGTGTGCATGTTAGACATGGGGGCGGGGAGGGTGGTCAGTGAAAGCTATTATAAAGTGGTTATGCATTGCTTCTCTTCTGAAAATCTTTTCTTCACTACTTTCTCCTCAGCAAAACTCTAAAACACGTCCAATGTCCTCCACACTCTGGTGGTCAAAGACCCTACAACCTTTAATCCACCTACCTGCAGCACTGACCCTGTGAGAAAGAGAAATGCTGTTATCTCTCTGTTAGAGGCAGGACTCTTAGACACAGAGAGTAACTTGGGTTGCCTGAAGCCATGCAGGAAAATTGTGGTGTAATCCTGTCATGAATCCAGGGCTCCCAGTCCAAATTGTTATCTTAAAGCATCTTTCATGGACAGCTTTTAATACGATCTGCACACAGTTGCTCTTGCAGAAGGAAGTCATTGCACTGCAAGAGCTTTTCAAGTAGAAAATTCCAGTTTTGGTAACTTTTTTGGTGAATGCTTTCAAATTTGTGGACTCAAACTAAAATTCTGTTCCATTCACCAAAGAAATTGAATGCAATTAATTTCCAGTGCAATTCTGAATTACAGTAAGTGTAAAAACATCATAGTTCTTCCTGAGCAGAATGGCCCTGTTCGTTCAGTGCTTGATGCAACAGCAGCATCCATTTCCCATATAACACTGGCTGTATTTATATACATGTTAGCTTTGTTGAGCTACAGAAACAGATGTAAAGGACAGTTTTCAAAAGCTTTGTAGTGCCTAAGTCCTTGAGAGCACTCAGGCACCCGGTGTTCTTTAAGAAAGTCAGGAAACCTAAACATCTAGAATTTCAGGCAGAAAATAAGATAAATACATAGTGTCTAGAACCATCCAATATTTGTAGCCAACCTTTACTTCTGAAAAGAGGTTGTAAACCCCTCAACCATCAACAGGCATCAGCATGCAATTGAAAATCACTGACAGTCCCTGCTGTGGCTTTTCTTGTCTATTCCACTGGTGCCTGAAGTTAACTTATTCTTCACTGTTGATTTTCCTGTCTAAAAATAGGTTAATTAATGGAGAAATATTCATACAATCTCAGCTCTTACAGACTGAGAATGGTGTTGGATGAGTGACAGGCCGAAAGTTAAATGCTTTTAGCTTGATAAAGGTTTGTAACCCCAAATGTAACATTTCTAGCATTGTGTGCTGGCATCCATGAATATATTTTAACCTTTCTTCATGGGTGATGAGAAAAATTCTGCCCATTTTCTCCATGGCTCCACTACAGGTAAAGCTCTCAAAATCGAGGACAAATGACAGTATGTCAGAAAAAGAATTCAAAAGGTTGATAAAGGCATTTCTGCCTACTATTGGAGAAGAGCTATGCAACTTATATCCTTTACTTTCCCCCCCCCCCAAAAAAAAATCATATGACCTTCTTTTCTCCAAACTTTTTAAAAAGAACACCGAACAAGTCTTTAAATGTTTCCATGAAATTTACTGCTTCAGAATCCAGAAAATAGTGAAAGGAGCACTGGTGAAAACATCAACTCCAAAGGATCCACTTTCTTGGCCAGGAAAGTGTGTGGAAAGATCTCCACTTTATTCCAGACAGTGCAATCTCCAGCAAGGATCCCTAGGGTAGATTTATATAAACTCCAGTTCTATGTGTATTATGAAAATAAATACTATTTTAGAGAATTCCTCCTAATCTAAAGGTTTCTGCACATTTTGCATCAGTGAAGAAACATAGAGGGGAGAAGGGAAGAATACGCTAAGTCTTGAGACTTCAGCAATATTTAATAGATAAATTAAAAAAAGGCTAGGTAAAAAGAATGGCTTCTCTGGAAAGGCATTCCTGTATATTCATAAATGAAATATTGGGGACCTTTTTATGTAAGAAAAACAGGAGAGTAAGCAAAAAAAATGTGCATGTCAGAAGAAAAAAGGATAACAAATTTACAGCTTCTACTCACATTTGAAGCCATTTTTCCAGAAGCAGTACTCTCAGTTGGCATTGAAGTACCTTGGTTACTTCTGCTGCTCCACCTCATACAGCTGTGTAGCATACACAGACATTCACTCTTTGGAATAACAACCAAGGAAGGTGAGTGTGCTGTAGACAAGGAAAAAAGCACCACCTGATGGACTGTGATACTAAACTAAATGAAATGTGAAGCAATTACTGCTCTACTTAGGTCTTTTTTTTTACTACTACTAGTAATTTTGCCAGAGACACATACACACACACACAAAAAAGATATGCATGAAATCATAACGTAGTGGATCAAATAATCCTAGCATGAACTCACTTCTGCAGACCTAAAGTAAATGTCTCCTTTAACCTGCAACCATAGACAACTTGTATTAAAATACTTTGAGAGTAGATCCAGGGCTTCAATGTCACCCTGATTATCAGCAAGCCCCTTCTGTTTCAACCTGACATATGCATGTATTGCTCTCTGTGTCTCTCTTCCTCTCTGTTTCTTGAACTTAGATTGTTATGTCTCTGAAACAACGTCTCACATACATGTTGAATAAAGATTAAAGAACAAGGCTACAGGGAGTCAGGACAAGATGTGTGATAGAGTAGCAGTGGTCAGACAGGTAACTATTAAAACAAAAGTAAAAAAAGCCAAGAGAATATAATTTATCAAGATGAGCCCTACTGCGAAGGTAATGCAGGAGAGGCCAAGACATCAGATACAACTCTGCAAAGGCTGCTATTCAGAAGGCTGCCAGCCTTCACAGGAGGCTCTCTTGGCGGAATGTCAGTCATGCCCTCCTTCTATCTGAAGTGCTTAAATATCTGTGCCTGTCCCCAGCCTTTTGCAAAGGGACGAAGGGACTGCCAAAGTAGCCCTTTCATTTCATTTTGATATTTACTGCCACAGCATGAAAGTCCAATTTGTTAATGACTCAGAATCTATTTGTAAAAATACACACCTGTGTCCCTATTTTTATTCAAGTAGTAATTGTTTTTGTAAGTAAAGCTCATATCTATACGTCTTTGGTATTTGCACACAGGTTTTAATGACAGTAGCGCCTTCTTGCTTTTCCAAACAAACCTTTTCATATTTTTAGAGCATGCCCTGAACTGGCAAAATTTGATAACCGGCTTCAAAATAACAAACATATTTCACTCATCTTAAAAGACGCAATCAGTGTACACACATATTTCTTTGTTTCTCAGCAACAGCACACTGAAAGCTTGCAGCTGAAGTGTCAGTGTTGCTGCAGTCACGCAAATCACACAATTATTTGGTTAGTGAGTGAGATATGAAAACCCCTGAGGAAAAAGTGCATGTATCTCCTGTTGTGATATCCAGACTTTTTTGCTGGTCTCCAAAGTGTCTTGATACGATCCAGAAAGTCATTGGCAAAATGGATTAAAAGCTAGAAAAATGAATAGGGTACACTTAAGTTGGTATTAATTGTCCTTGTGGGATGCTGCTCAGCTCTTACATACCTGATACTAGGAAGACAGTCTGCAAGACCAGAACTGGAAAAAAAAGATGGAATATAACCACATGAAAACATGATCTGTGCCTGAAATAATAATCACAATCCTCAGTCTCACTTTACCCTATATACCTAAATATCTTAGATACCCATATATCATATCAACAATCTTTGGCATTTTAGCCTAAAACCCCAGGATTTTCTTTCTACATTGCTTGCCGTTTCTTTTGGCTTGAATTGGGGGAGGTACTGCCTGAAGCCTCCTGTGTATAATCTGGGCATTCTGGGAACTTGGGGCTCCATCACCACTGCACAGATCCAGGGGAGGACCTGAATTCCACAGGAGGACCAGACCTTCCACAGGACCACTTTTGACAGCAACCACCATTTCAACAGAACTGCAATCACCACTTTAAAGGACTGTGCCTACCATCCTGACCAGCAGGGTTCCAGGTTGTATTCTGCTTTTGTGGGTTTAAGCCAGTTTTTCTATATCATTGTATTTATAGTAATCTTTCTATTAAATTGTAACTCCAACCTAAAATCTCTCTCAGGGTATTTGTGTGTAGTTCATTCCTCCTGCTGGTTTACTTTTAAACCAGCACAGTCTGCTCACATCACAGTGAGACTACAGAAGAAGGAATTTGTCTTGATGGGGAATTCCATTTACAAATTTGGCAGTCAGCATTACAGCCTTGCAAATTCTGCATCATAACAACCTGGCTCCTGAGTGGAGTTAAGGTAGGAAGGGACAGTAAAGAAGACCTAGGCTTTCTCCAGCATAGAAGCATACATGGCTTTATTCTGACGATTTAGGAAGCGTTAGATTGCCTCTTGCTGATGCTGCCTATCAGGGCTTTTTTATAGAGATGGCTCCTATTTCATTCTTCGGTTTTCATGTTTTAAGTAGGACAGCAGTTTGGCAGCTGGGGATGTTAGGCATAATTTTTGTCTTTTACCACAGCATAAGAGCAATCATCTTCTGAGCCTAAATGTCAGTCAGAGCTTACCTAAGCAAGGGTTTTAAACTGCCATGCAGTCCAAGATCAGGGAAGCTGATGACCAGTTGAGCAGAGAATAAAAAACGTAAATAGAACAATTTGCTGAGGATTCTCTTGGTCCTATCTTGAAGAAGGAAACACTCAGAATCAAAGCAGAGAAATACTTTGCAGGCATGAAGGTCACAGCAAACTTATCTCAGGATAGGGACACTCTGTTTAAGTCTAGCAAAACAAAGCCTGTTCACTTATCATGAATAAATTAAACCATGAAACAAGATTTTAACCTGTAAAGTGCAGGTCTGAGACTGCCTTCTCAGAAGGACAGTCAGGAAGGGAAGGAAGAGCAGAAGGAAACTACTTCTAAAATGGCTGATCATTTTATGTAAAGGATTGAAACACAGTTTCCTCCAATAGCTTGGAGAAGGACTTGCTAGCTCTGCTAAGCCTTGTTGTTTCTGTGGTTCTAATATTTTCAGTCATATATGAAACTGAGTGTTGGCCTTTGCATATTAAGTGGTTTTAACTTTTAATTGTTAGATGTTTAATTATTACTTATTCAAATTGCCCATCAACATAGTTGCGAGTTATTAAGTTCCAAAGTTATTCCCATAATTAATTAGTTAAAGAGTGTTTTACCTAATTCATCATTAAAATCCCTTGTTAATAAAAGTTCTACTAGTTTGTTTCTCTCTTTAGTCCCTAAAAAGTAAAAATCCACGATGTTTTATTTCCTGTCTATGTCCAAGTTGATTACCCTGTTCTTAAGAGTTCCCTAAAATATTTGTAACCCAGTTTAAAGCTTTTTACTAAGTGTGTTTAACCATTGTAAGTTTTAAGTGAGTTTTGAGCCTGGCCAAAAAGCAGGCTTTCCAGCTGACTTAGAGCTGGTTTTGGAACCTGTCCGTTACTCGGCAACCCAGTAGCATGGCAATCTACAATTTTAATGAGGACCTTTCCTGACATTGGAGCCAATGACATCTCTCCCCAGATAACAGCAAGCCATTGGAGGACTGAGATGACCTGACCTCGATACTCCACCCATCAACCAGGACCATGGGGCTGGACAGTGGGCAGTCATGGGTGGGACCAAAACTTATAAAACCCCTAAACACAAGACCCGATCAGGTTAGCTGCTTGTGAAGCCTGATGCTTGGATCACAGGCCTTTATCTCTCTCCAGAAACAGTTTTAATTACTCTGACTTTGGGCTAGCTGAAGTCACCACAGCATTGCAGGTTCTCTGCTTTGGAGACTTTGAGCCGGTTTGGCCAACAAAGTCTCTGATCACTGAAGGCCCGGTTTTTGGCTTTAATTCTTTTGGATCCCTAATTATTTTGTACTTGCATTTTTTTTCTGCTAATTGTTCTTTTATTAAATTGTTCTTAATTATTTTAATTAAGAACCAAGACTTGTCTTGTTCCTCACATTTTCTAAATTAAAAATACCTAAATTACGCTTCTATATCAAAGAAGAGACCCTACTAGCTGCAACTGGTACAGGTGTCTTCCATAGCAAGACTTAATATCAATTTTCTTGGAATATTTTTGGCTTTTCTCATGAGTGTAAAGAATTGAAGTCTTAATAGTGCTTTCCCCATCACAGAGAGGAAAATTCTTACTTTTCTGCTTGATACATTTTTCACAATGTTTCTTCCCAGCCACCTCTGGTATCAGAGAGCTCAATGTGTATCATGTGGACTGTGCCATGATGTTAGCTTTTATTACAAATAGAGTCTTTTTTCTATGCTCATGTTTGTACATTTTCAGACAGCAGTCCTATTGTACTTCTCTTTGCTGGGCTATGCTGTGTTTTTATGTCATCTGTGGAGGTGTCTGATCCCAACTGCTGCTGTGCTTTTGCATAATGCCAAGGGCGAAGCCTGGATTTGCACATTCCCTGGGATGGAATCCGGTGGTCGATCTTAAAAATTACCCTGTGCACCGTGCTAAAACTCATGGACTGCCACTTCCATCCTCACAGAAGGCAGTGTCTCAATTAAAGAACAGTTGTATCTCACCAAATGGAGTGCCCCTATAATTAAGAGACATTGTGACAGAAGTCTATAAATTAGGAGGATTGCTCATACTCCTCAGCACTTAACAGAAGGAAAATGATGCTTCCAGGGGATTGGTTGTACTCTAGCTCACTTTGCAGAACTATTAAAAGAAGAAAAAAAAAAGGATTAAAGCCGCTTTTAATGCATTGTAGGGTGACTATAAATCAGAAAATGCAGACTTGCATTCAATTCACAAAAGAATTTTTCCATCTCTGTTAGACTTTAAATTGACTGCTTACCAATTGCAAATGCCATGAGGATCATAACAAGTGAAGAATACTAATGAACAGAGAAAGGATATGCTTTTTAAACTTATTAAAACCATCGTAATACTGATGATGAATAACTATTACAATAATAGTAATGAAATAAGGGTTGGTGATTGCAGTACAACAATAACAATATCTTCTCTATTTTACATGGTCTCACCTGTAAAGGAAAAATGGAGAATTGCAAAAACACATAAAAATGCATACACCATCAAAATTTCTTATTCGGGTCTGAGTTGGTGGCGTATTTTTTAATATTTGATTATATGACTCTTCTTTTCATGTGACAGGTTTTAATAGTTTGTAGTTGGTGGTTCTCCAAAATTGTTTGGAAGGCTAGAACAAAGAAAAACTTTATGTAGAATCTTCACTAAAAATTAGTAAATAGATTACCTTGGGCATATGACAAGTTAAAAAATCATAGTTTATTTATGTTCTGTGAAAAACTACCAGACCTTTAAAAGTAAAACCTTTCCTGATTTCATTCTACTGATTTTGAAGTGTTAAAAGGCAGTCTGAGCAGTTTAAGTAAGCTTTATTTCTATGACTTCATACAGCATGACAGAGACAAGCAGCAAAGCTGTCTGGTGCATTCTGAAATGGGTGAGTAACATCAAGAGTAAAGAAGAATACAAAGGCATAAGAAGTTGATAAAACTGAGCTGCTTCTGATCAAGGGGAGAAACTGCCCCAGGACAGGGGAGGACTGTCCTTTGTCAGCCAAGGAGACTGCCTGTGTGGAGGAGAAGTGGTAGGTGCTTGGTAGAAATTGGAACTCAGGTTGCCAAAAGGGGAACTTAAAGCTGGACTTGTGAGAAGACAAAAAAAATGAGGTGAGGGGATAGCCAAATTATCACTACAAAAAGGGTCCCTTTTCAAACCTGGAAGAGAATATTCGGTTCACTGAATCATTCAAATATTACACTGTCATGAAATACTAAAATAGTACTAAAATCACAGTCTCTGCTTGTGGTTATTTTGTTCATCTCAATAGAGAGCTGTTTGCTTTTTACTATGCATATAGGACTCAATTACCAAAGCAACAAAATAAAGTCTACAGATAAAGTACGATAAAGTATTAAAACTATGGATTCTTAATGTGGAGGGTACATTTGCATTTTGATAGTTTACTACTAATCAACTACTATTTCTTCATATAGTCTTGCCTTTTTAGAACCTTGAGTTCTGAGAATTTCAGCCTTTCAGTGCTTACAGACAATGATCTTTAAAAGCACACTGCATTTCACCTGAGGCCTCAGGAAAGGCTTCCCAAATTGTGTGAGAACGCTGAGGTTGTTGCTGTGTAATTAAAGTTATGTCACTGGATGGAACATGTAGAGATGTAGAAAATTAGGTTTACGGGATTTAGTAACAAGATGGAGGATTTTGGGTATGGATTTGTCCTTCTTCTTTTTCCTCCTCCTCCTTCTCAAATTTGGTGGTTTTGGTACTGGTTCAAAAAACCTGCAGTGCGGATCATAAATGAATAGTCACTGGGTTATAAGCAGAAATAAATTACTTGACATTCCATAATTGGACAGTTTAGACTTTAAAAGGCCTTGGAAGTTAGAACTCATGGCCATTTTCATCTTATTAACTCAGAGGTACACTCTGTGCCCCTGTATTATAGATAAGAAATAATAAACATTTGAGTCTGAAGATAAACCCTGTGTCTCCTGTGTTTCAATCTGAATTCTGAGTAAAATAACTCATGAAACAGAAGCAAGAAGAAAAGAAACAAAAAAGAGAAAATTAATACTGCTTCTTCCATTGCATTCAGTTAAGGAAAGGCAAATTCATGCAAGTATCAAGCTGCTTTACATCACTTGTTTTGCACTACTTACCTCACTCACATTCATCTGCAGTCTTCCATTTGCAGTGACAGTTTATCAGTTATCATATAGCCAGGCTCATCAATGTCAAGATCTCAAAAAAAAAAAAAAAATCACACAGGAATGTGCATGTAAAGATCAAATTCCTAAACATGCTACTTTACCTCCTCTTTACTCAAACTAAATGAGTATGGTTTGTTTGGAGAGTATTTCAGAAAAGAAATGAGGGAAGAGCAGAAGGCAGAAATCTAGTTCCCAGGGCATTTATACTCCAGGCTCTGATCTTCAGTTTGGGGTTTTCAGTTTTTAAATTCCTGACATAAGAAAGATTTAATAATTCATACATTATATTAAAGGCTGAGTTATAACTTCAACAAGTTGGCATTACAAAACTGTCAAAAATGTGACAGCTCCTGCCTTCTATAATTTCAGCTGCTTCTGATGAATTGTAGGGAAATGCTTTATTGGTGTGCAGTGCTACCAATTATCTGACAGAGCCAGAATGTATATCCAGCTAATCAGAAATAAGAGCACAGAATTAAATCTCCCATGTGAAACTCATCATTTACATACTTATTATTCAGAAATTATAATAAGGCTAATGAGAAGCTCACATGGTGCCTTTAAAAGTCAAGCCAATCTCTACTGTGAATTTTCAGCAGATAAAGCTTCCCTGGTACACAGTAGTCAAAAGATAAATTCTGTTGATTACAGTTTAGTCTAATTAAATATTACAAGTTATTTTTATGGATCCATACACACTTTGCATGAAGGGATTAGTTACATAAGCTGGAACTGTCTCAAGAGAAGTGAATGGAGACAGGGAAGACAGTTAAAGAGAAACATATAGGGAAGGTTATTTTTGCATCCATATGGGTATAAGCACAATAAGACACAGAAGGAAAAAAAATGGAAACTCCTTTTGGAGGGGTGAATGCTGCTTTAAAATCCCTGTGCAGCAGCATCCACATGCTGCACATCCAAGATGCAGGGCACATGGCACATTGTGACCTCATGGGTATGGTCTTCAGACATACAGTTCCCCACCTCCATTCTGAACATCTGTCTCATCCTCTCTGTAGATAAAGAAGAGCTCTCCAGAGGCTCTGAGGTTGCTGATGCTGGCATCTGACCCTTTCCATGTATTTATAACACAAGTTTCAGCTCATTGTGGGCAGTCAGACTTGACATCAATGGGTACCATTTTCAGACACTATATAGTCGGCTGTCATCGCTGACCTCACTTTTCAGGCACACCTTGGTTACCATACATGAACTCAATCACAAAAACACAAAGAGAAAACTTGACTATCTACCCCTTCTCCCAGAAGAGGCATTTATTTACTTTTATATGTGTGACTCTCCATGAGCAGGAATACAATCATGCTCCCCTGGGCTCCTTTCCAAATGCTGTCTCTCTCTTGTCTTTGGAAAAAAATGTTTTGAAACTGTTTGGTATAATAGGAATTAAAGCAACCAAAAAAACTCCTAAGAAACCTTCCAAAAAACCAAAAACTGAAAAACAAGGCAAACCCTGCCTCCCCCCCCAAAAAAAACCAAAAAACCCAAAAACAAACAAACAAAAACCCAAACAAAAATCCTATGGAAAACCCATGCCAAACCACAAAAAATAAAGGCACAAAACCAATCTGCTTGCTTTCACATAGTCACTTGGGATTGCCTTGAGCTTTGTTGCCATAAGAGGTTTCCTTCGCCCATGATCTGCTCACAGCCAGCCCTTTATGTCTATGTATGTCATAACAACACTTGCCACAAGAAAATATTACTCCAGTGTTAGAATAATACAGTAAAGTGATAAAGGCGCTATTAGCTGTAATGTTTAAGTACCTTTTCTTTCCAATATTCTCTCTTCCTGATGTCCTCTGCAATAGATGAGGAAGCAAAGTCAAATCAAGTAACTCTTTGCAACTGAGATCATCTTCATCCAGAAAATCCAACCACTTTCAAAATATGTTCCCAAATAATTTTTAATTTGGTGACTGGTAGCAGTTTTGTTACAAGATATTCAGTAGCTTTAAAACTGGACGTATTTTACCAAGGGCAACTATTAACTCAGTAAGAGTAGAGAAAAAAAACTTACCACTTTCTCAGCTAACACTGGTTCAGGTAAGTAACTGATGATCTACAGTAGCATGTACTAATCCATCTAAAAGCTGTCCATTTCTACTTGTAATGACAAAGGGTCTGATTGAAGAAAAGCCTGGGTTTTGCAATCACATTCTTTACACATGTAATTTAGGTGCATTGGGTTCTCCCGGCCAGCAGGAAGAGCCCTCCTGCCTGGCCCCACAAGCCAGAGAATCCTACACTGTGTAAACAAGGGACGGGGACCCAGTGCAATGAAGACAGTAAAATGCACCACTAGCACTGTTCCCATGCTAGGCCAGTCATGCCACGGTGAGATCCCCAGAGGTCCTGGGAGCCCCAGCAAGGTGATGTGCTGCAGTCAGGCAAGTGCAGCCCTCAGAGCACCAGCCACACTGTGGGTGAAGCTGCCATGGTTCTGCTCCTGCTGTTGGTGTGCTCACTGACACTGAGAACTAGACTTCCTCACCAGAGGCTCTTCTGGCGTCACCCCACAAGTCAGTGGAGTAACACCTACAGAGAATTTTGCCTTGCAACCTTAGTTGTAATGGATGGTTTTCATTACTTTGGTTCATTTTTCACATCCCCCCAAATGTTGTTCTCCTTGCAAATCACATCCTTGGTTTTCATAAGTGTCTGCATTTAATTACCCTCAAATTAGAAACCTGATGCACTGCTGTAAAGCAAATAGTTAAATAGTAGTGAAGGACTAGAATAAAAAAGGTTTTTTTCCCTGAAGGAAATCATTCACAGCTGCAGTAGCTGGGAAAGACACTTTAAAAGGATTATACTGTAGACAGTAACAATCTTAATCAGTGGTATCCAAAAAAAGTTGCCATACTCATATATAAAAAATACCCCTCAAGGCTACATACCTATGGAATTTTTCTCACTTTTCATATGTAAAACAAACAAATTAGCCACATAAAAAAAATAACCTGAGTAAAAGATTGACTGGTAAACATATTTTTCATATTCAAGAGAACATGAATTAAAAGAAGCTTTGTTGTTGGAAAAAATATTGTATCTTTCAAGTTTTGGGAAATAGCTTCACCTTTCATCAAAAATGATCAATTGTTTAGAATAAGAAAATGTCTATGTTATTAAAAAAATTTCACTTCAGCTGTGTTCCCCAAATCCTATATTTAAGTGAAAAAGATATTTCAAACTTAAGGAAAGAACTACACATCTATCTGGTGCTATGAAGTCTCTTGTGCTTTTGAAGTGCAACATGAAACAGGTGCAAAGAAGCAAGCTGATTTTCAGTGGTGAAATTCTTGGAGCATCTTTAGACATTTGTGTGGCCATGAGGAGAGGTAGGCAGGGGACCTGACATCCACATGGCAATTACAAGGTAAAGGTCATTTGCCAGTCTGGGTGTGCCTTGGGCAGAGAAGCTCATGCACAGTCTTGCAGAGATTTCCTCTGTGGAGGAGAATCTTTGGCAGTCCTTGACCCTCTGTGCTCACCTACCCCTGCAATGTGTCAGCATGGGCTTTTGTGGAGCTGCATGGTGAACCAGAGGGAGGAGTTGATTTGCAGAATGAGAGGCTTTATTTTCAGCTGCTTTGTTTCCTTGATGGAACACAACCACAGCAAGGGCTGCTCTGGAAGAGCTCAGGGGCCATTGGATCAAGACCTTATGAGGACAGGATGAAAACACTTGGTTTGTTCAGCCTGGAGAAGATACTGGGCGTTGTCCTAGCCCAGGTTTACCTTGTACTTGGTCTCTTGACATCCGCTTCTCCATCTTGTACAGGTCCCTCTAGATGGCAATTCTGAGCTTCAGGTGTGTCAGCAGCACCACTCACCTCGGGATCATATGCAAATTTGCTGAGGCTGCACTCGATCCATTTGTCTGTCTCACTGATGAAGATATAAAATAACACTAGTCCTGATACAGACCCCTGAGGGACACCTCTTGCCACTGATGTCCATTGGGACCCTGAGATGTTGGCCATTACCCTCTGGATGTGACCATCCACTCACTCTCCTATCCATCTAACAGTCCACTCATCAAAACCCTCACTCTCCAATTTGGAGAGAAGAACATTGGGGCAGCCACGTCAAAAGCTTTACAAAAGTCCAGATGTATGACATCTGCAGTCCTTCCCTTATCCACTGATGCAGTCACCCCATCACAGAAGGCCACTAGGTTGGCCAGACAGCATTTTCCCTTGGTGAAGCCATGCTGGCTGTCTCAAATCACCTCCCTGTCCTCCCTATGCCTTAGCTCAGCTTCTATGATGATCTGTTCTGTGATCTTCAAGCACAGAGTGAAAGCTGACAGGTCAGTAGTTCCCAGGGTCCTCCTTTCTGCCCTTTTTAAATATGGGCACAATAATTTCCCTTTTCTAGTCATATAGTGTTTCACCTGACTACCATGACTTTTCAAATATGATGGAGAGTGACTTGCCAATTATATCAGCCAACACCATCAGGACACTGATACATCTCATCAGATCCCATGGACTTCTGTCCACAAGCTACAAGGACATTTGTATTCCTCAGGTCACCTTCTTCAATCCATTGTCATCAATTTACTAGCATAAGTTATTGGCCTACCTTTTCCAGTTAACACACCTGTAGAAGGCCTTCCTGTTATTCTTTACATCTTTTGCCAGGTTCAGTTCCAGCTTTGTTTTTGAGGACAATGCTGAGAACCAGACTGGAGGAGTTGAACCAGGTGCCAAAAATATTTACCGAAAACATGGAGAGTTTGAGGTTATTGCTGGGTGAATTTCTTGACACAGTTCATGGCATAGCTGCTGAACAGATGTGCTGTCACAAATCCCAGGAAGTGCAAGTGTAAGAAGCAGGCTGTTTTTTAACATTTTTAACTCTGAACCATGTTTGACTCTGAAATCTGTTTGCTAACATTAACATATTTAAAACATACTAAATGTGTGAGCTTAATACTGTTCCAGAGTAGGAAACCCCAGGAGCTGAAGCTCATCCTTTCTTAACCAAAGCACCATTCCCCTAGGAACTTGTTTGTGACTAGAACTTCATAAGCAAACTGCATAAATTGCTACATGAAGGAAAATTATTCCACTCATATCAATGTGGTTCATCTGAGTTGCTTCATCTGACGATCCAGGCCAGCAGCATCACTCCGGTCAGATGAAACAGCAGCATTCAATCAGTAGCCTCAATTCTTCTCTACAGAAATTATTCTCCTGTAGTTCTCCTTTTTCTTCCCTCTCACACCATTGCACTCAGCATCTACTACTAGGTAGAGGAATAACTGACTAATTCACTGGCATAATTTTTACCTCTTCATAGCTCTGAAGCAATACTCTCCTTCCTTTCCCTCCACAGAATTAGAGTCATAGAATGGTTTGTGTTGGAAGGGGCTTTAAAGATCGTTTTGTTTCAACACCCACTCCATGGACAAGGACACCTCCCATTAGACCATGTTGCCCAATGCCCCATCCAATCTGGCCTTGAACACTCACAGGGATGGGACATCCACAAGTTCTCCAGGCAACCTGTCCCAGTGTTTCACCCCTCTCACGGTAAAAGACTTCTTCTTATATCTAATCTGAACCTACTCATTCAGTTTGAATCCATTCCCACTTGTCCTGTCACTTACATGCCTTTGTAAAACCATCCCACTCCAGATTTCTTGTAGCCCCCCTTCAGGAACTGGAAGGCTGCAGTGAAGGCTCCCTGGAGCCTTCCCCTCTACAGGCTGAACAGTCCCAATGCTCTCAGCCTGTCTTTGCAGGAGAGGCATTCTAGTCCTCTAATAATATTCATGGCCCACTTTCTCATGTAAGTTAAATATTATCTAATAGATGTGGCACTAAATAGATGTGTTCTCTTTAAGCTATTTTTTTTCCTGTTCACTTCAGGTAATAGCTTCTATTTGAGCCAATTCTCTTCTCCAGTTGTTTTGGCTGGATCATATTCAACCTTGCAGATTATTTTTTTAAACTATTGCATGAGAGCCAAAATATAGAAGTGGCTACATCCTCTCATTCTGTAGTCCTAGATTCTATGTAAATAGCACAGAAATTGTTATTTTTCATTCTCTGTCTTGCTTTTCTTCTTTGACTGATACAGAAAATACCAAAAAGCATTGGGTGCAGCAGCTTTCAGCCAAACCTGATTAAAAGGAATTTATTTTGCATAGAAATTAACAATTTGAGCTTTCCATTTCTTGTGATTCCCTGCTTCATCTTAACAAGGACTCCATGTTGCAAAAGCAAATGTTAATTTTAGTGGTTTAAACTTGCTTTTTGGCTAGAATTGGACAAATCCTTGTATATTTTTTCTGTTCATCTGCCTCTTTCCATCATATCTATCAGAGTGTTTCATTGCTGCTTGAATGTCTTCTCCAGATGATACATGTTTTCACCTGGTATCAGCCTAATTTCCATATCTGATTCCCACTCTCTGGCACTTCTCTCCCATTACCACGTCTGCACTCCTTGTCCTACCAGAGACTGAGGCTGTCCTTTCAGTGGCTTTACACAAGAACCACAAAGCTTTGTTTTGTCTCGTTTTTTTTCCCACCATCCCTTTTAGTGGTTTTGCCAGTAAGAACTACACACTATACACCAGTGAAAATGCTTCCTCTTAGCATAAGGAATTTTAATGATAGAGGGGTTTTGAACAAGGTTGTCATTCCCAATAATAATTAAAGATAATTAAAGCTATAATTAAACAACCTGATACAGTGGTGGATCAGAGTGACCCTGGGAGCAGGTGGCTGGTGAGCAGTCCGAGTCAATGAAACACAGTTGGAGTTTTACGTCCAACTCAGCTGCAACAAAGACAACAGAAATGGTCCTGGAGCTCTGTACCTTTGAAGTAGCTACAAGATTAGATTCCTTAGAAGTATAAAAACATCCACTGAAAACAGTTTTCCCTTAAACTCATGAAACTAGAACTATTTGAAAGATTAAACATAATTTCAGTACTTAGAGAGAACAATTGAAATATCAAGGGAACTCCCTGAAAAATTGTTGATAAAGTGAAGATCCTAACACTGGGCCCCAGATGACTCTACATCTATGTCTGTTTTTTCATTCAGGCATAATGCATACCAAAGTAACAGCTATTGAACATATTGCTTCTTTCACCCTCAGTTCCTTTTCTGGGAAGATATAGAAATATATTTGCTGCTTGCTACAAATGAGAGAGCAGCTGCTGTAATTCTGTGTCATCCTTTACATAAAGCTAATACTAATGCTTATTAAAAAATAGTTTTGTTGGGTTTTTGTTTTGTTTTTTTTTTTTTTTCTAATTTCATCACTCTGTGAAGGATAAAATCCTAGATGTGAAAGGTCTAAAGAAAAAGTAGTCCTTTCCAGTTGAAGCCAAATACTATGTATGTCTTATGCCTCACTCAAAGGGATCACCATGGTAAATAAAATATAACATCATTTCTACCCATTCAAATAGATGAACCTAAATGGCGACACTAATCTTTATTCTTGGAATTTTTTATACATGTTCCTCCACTGAAAATATTTTTGAAATATACAAGAAAGGTAGATCATTGGAAAAAATACATTAATCTCTAAAAAATATGCAGAATTAATAACAAATTTTTGTGAAAAATATATTGATGGGCCATGTTCTTCAATTGCTTCCTTCCTTCCTTTTCTCAGCAGGAAGTTTCTTCTATTTTAGTAATGGGTTGACATGAGCTTCCAATTAAGAATCATTTTATCAGCTTAACATTCAAACAATTCTGTCTTCAAATACTGACTTTTCTGCCCATAGAAGATGCCAAATATCTGCCAGAGAGCCTTGGACAACTTGCTAGCAACAAGCAATCAGAGCCTAGGACCCAGTGACTCTGGATGTTACTCATGTTCATGCCAATCCCATTAGCTAAAGTCAAGGTTATAATAAAGCCAGTGGCACAGTTCATTTTGGCTACTGACATATATAAAGTGGTTTCTTAAAGAGGAACTATATAAAGATTAGATTTGCATACACTCATACTCTATCCACATCTGTTGCTTGCTACAACTTTTTATTTCTGTAGCTAGCATGTTGTGAGATAAGCACAAAAAAAAGATACAGATTTCATAATCTTCTTTTTGAGGGTTTTCATAGTAGCTGGTCTCAAAAATAGAATTTATGATTTATATTATTTAAAATGAGGTGATGAGCAGTTTTGTGAAAAAGGGAACAATTTTTGAATGATGGCAACATTTTTGCACATGTACTCACACTCTGTGTACTTCAGTAGGGAATTCTACAGATATTTTCGTTATTTCTAAACCCATTTTTTTTTCCAGATTGACAAAACCTGACTGACAGTGAGTTAGGAAGAGTAGTAGTTAGTGAAATTTCATTCCATAGATTTCTCTTGAATGAGTCACTGTACTAATGCTGAAACTAACACCACCGTGCTACTCTCTTTTTGCATTCCACTTATGATTTCCAAATCACATGCTAATTTTTTAACATCTCCCAAACTGTCAGAGCTGTCCAGATGGCCATGTAAATGCTTCCACTGCCAATAATTAGGAAAACATGCATTCACACCCTTATTTCTGATATTTTACTTAGCACTGAACATTCTGAACAAAAACTTGCTTTCAGAAACATTTGGAGAACATAAATGAAAAGAATTCTGAACACCATGGAAGCTGATTCATGGTTTCTATTCAAAAAATTGCTAGCGAAGCCTTCTAAAACAACTATAATCATGAGCATATTCTTCCCCCCATGACCCAGATTAGAGGAAGAAGTGCATGGGTAACTTCAAACATGCAAATAGTGTCAGTTGCTCACAGATTTATATATGCAATTACGTTTCTTTCTTACCCAGGAGCTTTATGATTTTTATTCATGTTCACCTTTTCCTGAAATTTTATGGGAAATCTTTAAGAATGGCATAAAACAGTGACTTAATGAAAGTGTTAATCAGTCAGAAACTTTAATGTCATAATGCAAGGGGGAAAGAATGACACTGGAACAAAAGAAGCAGATGAACAAAAAGAGGGATATAAATAAATGGTAGCCATAGAAAAAGAACATAAAGCCAGCATGACTGTCAGTCTAAGAATATAAATTTAAAGTCAATTATTAGAAGGTTTAAAATGCCAATCAATACAGAAATTGCTCGAAGTAATTCCACTGTTAGAATTGGTCGATGGTCATAAACAAGATGAGGATCCTTCAACAGGATGAAGTGTTGCTAGGAAAAGAAAGTCTCTACATGAACTGAAGAAAAAACACAAAAACTTCATGACTAATAAGGAGTCACTATAACAGTGACTCAACAACAGAACATCAGAACAGATTATTTTATTAATTGTCCAATACCTGCATTGCATTACATATTTCTGAATAATTTCCTTTAATTTCTTTATTGTGCATCCACTTAGAGCTCCTTCCTTTAGGAGAAAAATAGGGATAAATTTATAATAAAAGGCATAAAGAAACTAAACATTGTGTACCTTTTATAACAGGGTATCCAGAAAAACACTAAACAAATATTTGAAATAGCTGTTTAAAAACCCCCCAAACAGATGTTTTGCCGATCCACAAATCCTATATATACAACCCACTCAGCCCTTTGATCCATGAGTGTTATAGTCAGGTGGTGGCACAGCAGTAATAGGTCGATACTCAGAAAGAAAACATCTTCCTAAGATATTGGCTCCAGCTTGTTTTTCTGTCTGTGACACAATGCTCTAGGAAGTTGAGGGATCCATTGATTAAGGGATAAGAAAACTAAACAAAGATAGCCTTTGGCTGAGGAAGCAAAAGAAACAGAAGAAATGAATGGGAGAGCACAAAGCTGGAGCTACAGTTTTAATGGAAGACAGATTGAGGATACAAGATATAGGGTATGAAAAAAATAAAGGAACTAGAGCCGAAGTAGGTTGCTTGGGACTATCAGCTAGCAAAGCTACCTTTTTGAAAAATAATTGTGATGCCCACCTCTCAGTCTCTCTTGAGTCCCCTTGTATAGCAAGCAAAGAGCTGGACTTCATCAGTAAATAGTGGTTGCAAAAACATGGGTTGGAAACACCTTTTTCCTTCTTTGGTATCATAAACTTTCATACTTCTGCTCCTGCATAAAACCAATGGCCACAGTAACACACCTACTCTGCCTTCATAAATCCAGGGAGCAGGGTCCGTGATGTGGGGTGAAGATGCCAGTAACAACCTTATTCCATTAAAGGGAGGGTGATGTCTATGCAGTAGTTGGATAGGTAAGATTCTCCATCCTATTTTGTCATGAGGCTTCACAGATGGCCAGATAAGCTTCCAAGACTGTCTCTTGAGAGACCATGAGCATAGTCTTCCATAAAAAAATATTTTAATGGTGTTTGATGCATCCTCCTTTCCAGTAAACCATAAGTAAAGAAGCTTATACTGAAGGCATGAACAATAAGACCACAGAGTCACTTGTGTTTTCATATTCCTCCACTAATAATCAGCAACAAAGGGAAAAGAAGCTGGGACCTGAACACAAAGAGAAAATTAATAACAACAATGCTAGCAATAATAACAGCTGTAATAACAGCAAAAATAGAATTAGACTTCAGTTGACATTTATGATCCAGAAGGAGAACTTAGGTAAGGCAGTTAAGTGGGCATGTCTTGCATTGTCGGGAATAATTTTCATCAGGTTTAAACAAAAAGCATACAGGAACTGTAATATTAAAGCAAAATTTAAAAATGTTCATGCTGCTAAAATAGGTAGAATATTCTGTACCCAATTCAATCCATTTTAGCCATTGGCACTTATTGTTGAGTGCATAGCTACACGCTTCACATTCAAAAAAAAATTTATGACAAAAAGCCCATATGTTTGTGAGAACAGTATTAGTAATCTGTTTTTCTTCTGGAAACACTATTTCTTGATAGCAACAAATGAATACACTAGACACACTTGTAGTAATGTATTATAATCTACACTAAAACAAGATGTCTCTTGATTACTTTGTTACCTGAAGATCAAGGACTGGACTCCAAATTATGTTATCTGTTCAACTTAGCTTTCAGACTCTGAAGTTTGAAGATGTAAAAACCTTTCTGACTAGAAGGTAACAATTTTTCTTTTTAAAAATTAAATCAATTGGAGCAAGAATCTGGAGTGAAAGGGACAAGGATTTGGACACAGGTTCCCTTATGAAATAGTCTGAGGAGGCTCAGCAAAGCTGCATTTGCTCTAGTGTTTCCAACAAAGAATCCTACAGAAAGTCAGAAAATAGTAGACGCAATCTGGCTGTAAAAAACATAGAAAAGTGAAAAGGAAACTTCCAGAGAATGGTCTCTTTTGTCTGTCATTCTCTGATAATGGCAATGTATTTAAGAATAGTATTACTGATGAACATAATCTGTAACCTCTGTGGGCTTTCCCTGAGAATCGGAGAAGTTTTAATTCTGTGTGGTTCCTATTCATCCTTAGAGGTGTTTCTCCAGCTTCAGAATAACTCATCCTTTATTTTTAGAAGAGATTTCTGTCTTTCAATTCAATGCAAACATTTATTGTCTGTGGAATAATAAAAAGTCCCATTTATTGACTGTGAAATAATAGCTCATAAATAATCTGTTTGGAATACACATGCCAATGCCATTAGTGCATTTTCTCACTAATGGATTGAGTATTTTTTTTTTTAAAGCATGTGACCAGTATAAACAGTAATTGAAACAGCTTTTCTGTCCTGTAGATATGCAACATATGCCAGTATTTTGAATTTATTTTGCCTGGGTTATTTCATTATTAGTTTACTCTAGTTTCAAAGCCTTAGAAACTTGATAATTTAATTTGTACCACAGGAAAAAATTACTATTTTGTGCCTTTTGAGTGGTGGGAACAACCTAATTAACAACACTAAAAGGTAGGCATTTCCTTCTAACAGCAAGTTATAATCCAAGAAATTTACCTTGAAGCCAGAGGCACTGTGTTGGATCAGCACACCGGGAATACAATCAACCAACAGCATAATCTTCCATTAAACACTTCCATCTTGAAAACAAACATCATGGCCCTGCATATGTGGGATCTCAAACACTCATATGACATATTTCACATTTCTTTCTGTCTTTGCTGTTTGTCAAACATGACCACATTTCACAGCTATAAAAATTGGGTACTGGGAAACAATTCATTTCTTCCTCACACAGAGATCCTTGTAGAATAACCCAAGAGCTATTTGACATCTGAATTAGTTTTGGTTCTCCATGCCTTAAATTCTTGCTGATTAGACTTGCAATTCACTCCGACTGTGCAATCCACAAGGCAAGTGAGTATCAGACTGCCAAACCGCAGGACACTGTTCTGACAAATACCATGTTACAGTACATCCTGCTGCCATTTTTCTGACGTAAACCAGGTCACCCTCCTTCTGCACTGGTCAGTGTCCTCAGTAAAATGATGTCTCAGAGGCCTGCCTATCCCAAGGTTGCTGTATTTTAGCCCCTGATAGTCCCAAGAAGTTAAACAGGAACCTGACATGAAAACAAGATTTGGGAAAGTTCAGTAACTGTTTGCTGACTACTTTTTTTAGAGTTTCTATTTTTGCCTAGCTTCTAGTTATGAGATGTGAGGTACTAATAGCCCACCATTCAGAGCCCTGGAAAAAAAAATAGAAAAAAGAACTGAAAAAAAGGGAAAAAAGTAGATAAGCATGGAATTTGTTTGACTGAATAGGTGTGTTAAGCATTTACAGGAAGGTCTTTTGTGCCGTTAAAAATAGCTGCAGACATAGGAGGTGGATGATGCTAGAAGTCAGCTGGTAGGGACACCAAGCTCCGTGGGGATTGGGGTGGGTGAGTGGAGGTTAGACTTAGTGAATTTTCTTCTGTTCCTAAATCAGCCAAAACTGTGTGATCAATTAGCAGAGGGTGAGCTGTGCAGAAGAAAAATGTATATGGAGATAATAGACAAAAAAAGGAGAAGAAGACAGGAGAGATGGGGGGAAGCAAGTCAGAGCCAGACAAATGAGAGTGCAAATGAAAGCTTTCCTGGGTGTATCTATTGGAGCAAATAAAGATAAAGCCCAGATATTGTGCTATAGATTTTTAATTTAAAAAATTCACTCCATATATCCCTAGATTTTGCTGCTTACACAACTGAAGGGAAAGAATCATGTTCTTCAGCCCAGTGATCTGCTACGGGCACATCCCTTTTGCTGGAAATATACTTGACTGATTATGTATGAACAGAGACTGTATCTGCTGCAGCTTGAGCAGAACTCCAAGACATAGAATTTCATATTCACAAACAACACATCTATGACACTGGCCTGATTAAACAAAGGCTAATCATGGAAACTCAGTGTAGCTTGCAAGGACTACAGATGGCTCTGGGACTCTGGTGCAAGAGGATGTAGAAAGTAAAGGGAGGTTCTACTAATCCAAGTCTCGGGAATTATAGGGAGTCTAGGAAGAAGATGAACAAAAGGCAGACAGAAGATTAACATGTCTCTCCTTGAGTCTCAGTAGCCAGTTGGTTTTCATGAGGGAATTAAGGCTCAAATTTCCTCAGGGGAAAAAAAGAAGTGACTATAAAAAAAGATCAAACTCTTAAAAATACCAGTTTCTCAAATTAAATAGAATATTAACACCAACAGTTAGACATAGTGACTAGAACTGAAGGCCTTTATGGGAGAATCTTGTAGAATTGGAATTAAAATTTTGAAAATAACTACAAAGTGATTAAAAGAAGTGAGAACATAATTTAATTTTGAAGATGATTTAGGAATTCTGAAATTCATTGTAATCTTGAAGTCATGAATTTTGTCTTTAGAAAAAACCAAAAACACAACAAAATAAAACAAAACAAAAAAAACCCCAGAAAAACAAAAACAACAACAAAAAAACAGCCTCTTGGAAGTGGCAAGATGTGATTTTTTAAGGATCTAGTTAACCTTTGTGGTGTATGGGAAAACTGGGTCTGGAAACCCTAGAAGTGCTAGTTCCCAAGTTCTGAGCCTGTAAATTACAGGCTTTGTCTCCCAGCTCATTTTTATGACTGGCAGCTAGAGTCATAATTGAAACCTCAAAACCCAGAAAACCTCCAGTTCCCACTTCGACAAGGAACTGAAGAGTCTAGAGTTACTTAATCTCCAGCAGGCAGGCAGGATACAAAAATGTTAAAAGAAAGTAGCTGGCAAAATTCAAAGCCCTGCCTCACCTATCATATCCTCACAGAAATCAAAATGTCTCTGCAAACATTTGAAATTTGACAAAAATTATTGTCTGATGGAAAAATTGTTCCCTTTGAGCATTTCTCAACTATCTGTTTAGCAGAGTTGAAACACATCATATTCCAGAGAGGAGACACAAGAAGTGAATAAAAAAGGTTTTCTGATAAACGTTTGATGGCTTCTGAGCAAGTCTCTTGTAAGTCTGTTCTGCTTCTTTAGCTCTACCTGAGATCTTAACAGCTTTATCACAACTGCCTAGCTTCACCAGGTTGGTAATAACCAAGAAATTGTTTTGACACTCAATACTTCCTGTCAAAAATAAGTCTTGTAACTTGCTGCCACAGTGATATGTCATTAAAAGAAAAATACCTATTTCCAAAGTTAAATAAACACTCACAGTTCATACAACTGCAAGATTGAATCAGCTGGATTGGGAACACTGAAAAACTATCTTCACTTTTTAAAAAATATCTTTAAGATGCTAACTCTACAGAGGATTTATGGTTCAACAACCAGCTTAGCACATCTGATTGCACTGCCAAGTGAAAAAATTTGCTCTCTAAAGCATGCAATGATTTGGAGGTAGATATTTTCCGTCCAGTTGTGATTTTAAGGTCTTTTTCATTCTAATTATATAAAAAACTCATCTTAGACTAAGATGAATCTTAAAATCCCAAAGAATTTACTTCCTAAGATTATTTTTCAGTTCCTTTCAAGCACAGTACTAGAAAAAGTTCTAAAAGATTTCACTGTTTCCATGAGAAAATTAGACAAGATGTCTGGGCATCTTCTTTCACTGAAATTTTGCCTGTCGTAACATTGATTTAGTCTAGTGGGTTGAATCTGAGTTGATGGACAGTCTTTTAGACTAATGACACTTCTCAAAATTTACATATTTAAATCGCCCAGAAAGGCAGGAGTTTTCCTTTGTTCCAGCTTGCCTGAGGGAAACTGGAGTTGGGGGGAGAGTGTGGTGCACGATGAGCCTCCGGGCCCTGCTGGGCTGGGCCATGTCCCCTGTCCCTCTCCCCCTTCCCCACCGCCGTGGCACAGACCCTGGGTCGCTGGGGAGGGAACCATCCCAGAGCCCAGGCAGCTAAACCCAGCCATGGACTGGCACACAACTAAACCAGCCATGGACTGGCACACAGCTAAACCAGCCATTGACTGGCACACAGCTAAACCCAGCCATGGACTGGCACACAGCTAAAATCTTTCCAGAGAGGCTCCTTGGGACCGGCATGTCCCCCCTCCTGTCCACACGGAGCCGGCGGGAGCCTCCTTTCTGCAGCCAGCACACTTCGGGCTGAACTGAAGAAAACACCATGCAGCCAGCAGCACAAAGGGAGCGAGGCTTTCTTCACCATAGAGCCTGAACAAGAACATTCCTCACCATAGAGGCTTCAGAGTGTGAGTGTGAGCCATGTGAGACAGAGCTGGAAATGGTGGCAGAGAAAAGGGGTGGTGCCGCATTCCTTGCACGGAGCTTAAAAATACTTCTGGCATGCAGTGGTAAGAAACTGTAATATCTCAAACTGTTTGTCTCTTTAATCCATTTGGAGTGCATGGGGGGATGGAAGACTCACATGTGGCTCGTGAAGATTGTGAAGAGTGCCTGTGCCAGGCCATATAGAAGCACTGAGAGGCTTTTAGAGACTCACGGTGAAGAAAGCCTTTGTGTTCAGGCCAGAATAACCCATCCTTAAAAAGAATAATAATCCCATGTGATGGCCCATGTTTGGCAGTGTGGAAGAACTGTGAGATTTTTCATGAGAGAGATGTATTACACCACAGCAGATTGTTTCTTTCTGGTCTGGTTTGCTGTTGGTGGTAGTTTGGGAACCACATGAAGCAGAAAAAAACCTCTTTTTTCTTTAAGTATGAGAAAGAGACTTCAAAAGCTGGAACACTGACTTAAATCCCTAGGTTCTGTTAGCCTTTGTGCGAGTTGGGGAAAAAAGCAGGGGGAGGAGTTTGGTTTAATTTCTTGTTATGTCTTTTTACTTTTAATTCTATTAGTAGTAAACTTTTTTTCTTTGTACTGCAACTGTTTAAGTTTTGTGCCTGCTTTGCCTTCTCCTAATTCTTATCTCACAGAAGCAAAATAAGTAAGTAATGGGTATTTTAAACCAAACTACTACACTAAATTGGTGTTTCTTCCCAGTTACGAACTGAACCCGCTACATTCATTTGGCTAAAGAGTCAGCTAGTGCATACTAGGAACTATCAGAGTTCACTTTGGATATGTGGGCACATGCTCATGATAAGAAATATCAGTGTGGATCACCAGCTGGGTAAATCACAATCATTTATTTGATTTCAAGTAGCTCCTGTATTTGTTAGGGTTAAAATCAGAAAAGCAATTATGATCCCATTTGAGAAAGATTTTTTTTTCTGCTTTTATTGATGTAGTAAAAGAGCCATGGTGTAGACCATCTCAGTATTTCTGTAAGGGAGAAAATAATTAGCAGGGCAATTTGAAAAACAGTGACACAAAATCATTTAGGGCATTATACTGACATAAAGTGGTACCATTTTTGATAAATTATCAAAGTCTGTTGTTACCCTCAGTAAATTTTTAGTGCTACTTCTAAATAGGGATTTTGTACATAAACTCTTGATTGGTAGGTCCCAGCTAGATACTTCCTTGGTATCCCAGGGAGAGTAGTGACCACGTAGGTGGCCAGGGAACCAGTGCTCTGACTGGGACCATTAGGGATAGAGAAGAACAGCAACAAAGGAATTCACTTTTCAGAAATAAAGTAAGGGTTAGGCATCACACCTATGAAATGTGAAACAACAAGTTTCTTCAGCTGTTGGAATTTAAGTACTTCAATTATCTTGCTCACAGTTTTTTGTTTAGGGGCTTGACATCCACTGAAATCTCACTTTAGCTGCTTTTATGTATGAGAAATCTAATAAAATATTATCATGAGCATGTCTAGTGTAAGTCTTGCAGAGTACCAAGGCTGAGGGGGTTAGTATTTTAGTGTGAAGGGAAGGGCTCCTGTGTTAAGATCTGTGTCATAGAAATACCCATTCTGAAAAGTGATGACCTGTTAAAGTTAAGGACAGGAAATGGGAGAAAGAAACACTCAAGGGTGTTGTTTAGAGGCTGCTGCTATGGCCAGTCTATCACTGCATGAGGCAAGCAGAAGGTAAAGTTTCAGAGTTCCTGAGAAGCACTCAAGAAGCAAATATGCAGAAAGAAGATTTGGGATACCAGCTGTGAAGGCAAGCACTGCAGCAGCTGGTAAGCCCATCAAAAATCAGGCAATAGCAGAGATCCTGTAAATTATTGCAGAAATACCTAGTGTGATTTTTCAGAGTGAGAGAAAGAGGTAAGCGTAGACTATAAAACACAGCTGCAGTCACCAATTTTGGCAGCAAGCCAGAGAATTAAAAAGTATTCTGTACTCATAAAAAGAAAAAAACCCTGGACCTCTCAGGTTTTGCTATCAGTCCAAAGGATTTCTGCCTTTTCTATTATCTGTGTAGGTGGTGGGTGTGAGGCAATCTGGCCAAAAAATAGGCAGTATAACAACACCTTCATCAGGGAGGCTCAAGTGGCCATGACTGAAGGAAAGTATGGGGGGTAAGAGCAATCTGTTCAGGCATATCCTGAGTTCAGGAACCAGTTCAGCAGCTCCGAACCCCATCATGGCCTTCAGCAGCCAGGCAGGCAAGGAACTGTAGTGCCAGGAGAAACCAATGGAGATTTCAAAGGCTTCAGGGAGAGCGAGCAACCTGGATGGTGGTGAACAGGGACAGAGACAAAGCATGGATGTTTATTGCATTCTTGCCTCTGTCTTTGACACAGATGATGGACCGAGGGCATCTCAGTGCCCAGAGCTGCAGGACCATGACTGTGAGAATGATCAACTCCCAGTCGACCCTGAAGTTGTGCAAGATCTGCTCGTCCAGATGGAACTCTACAAATCTTTGGGGCCAACAGTAACATGGATCTTATAGCAACATGGGAACAGGTTGCATTGCATTAATCTGTGTTGGGGAAAAAATATGCTTAGTTGAGAAAGAAGAGTTATGAATTAGTACAAACATCGTATATTGGCTGACTAAATTTGCCTAGTTTTCTTTTGCTCTAGAAACCTAGACCGAGGGCTGGATTGTAAGAAAACAGACCTCTTATTCATCTGTGCATCAAAATCCTAGCATGGATTTATAAATTCTAAGGAAAAGTGTCTCTCACAAGGACAAAAAGTCAATTTTATTAGGAACATTTGGGATGAGTATGCTCTCTTTGAAGATGAAGAAAGTGCTGTGATTTGTCTCACAAGCCAATTGGCATGAATTATGCACCATCAGAGCATTGCTGGTGGCACACCTGCATGGAACCTGTGTTTGGGATGATACTCCAGTCTATCAATCTAGCAGGGCACTTCAGTGTGAGTGCTGAGCACTGCTGTATTAATCCAGTGATCCTCCAGCCTCTAGAGCTGGCCTGCAAGCAGCCAGAGTAGTCATATCAACCAGTCCTTTACACGCCTGCCTCCAGTATATGAAGCATAGACCTATCTAAATCCAGAAAGTGGTGAAACTGCTTGCTATCTCAGTGGTAATGGTCTGCTGTAGTTCTCTTTTTGATCCTGGTCTTGTCTGACTGGACATCAACAAGCCAGTCCATTTCCTGAGTGTGCCTTAGTTTTATATCCACAAAATGTGACAGCCATTCATAATTGTTAGTAAGATCTTCTTGAACTATGAACTCTTTCATGCACTCAGTCTTTTCTTGGTATAATCCCATGAAGGGAGACTTGCTGATTTTTTTCTTACACTTGTCACAGATAAGGGAGCGTAAACTAGCAGAACAGCATGCTTAAACTACTGCTTCTCCCTTGACATTCATTTCCACCCCTCAAACACTTCTGTTTCTACTCATCATCCCATTAAGCACATTTATCACTTCATTTTTTTTCTGCATTCACCCCATGAGTGATGGATGTTATTTTCATGCAGTAATTAAGAGTTGCACTTCATTCCTCCCAGAGATAAGATTTTCAGCACAAATGAGAGTTTTGGTGCCTTGCCTCTCGCAGATGAATCTTCTATTCAAGTGACAAAATGCTCTTTCTATTCTTTATTTATAAGTGACTGTTTTTCAGCTTCTAGGGAATAATCCATAAAGAGTTTGGCTTTAAATTATCTTCTTGGTCTTTCATCTGCTTAATGGCCAACACAGTTTGCTGATTCAATACTTGGAGTGTTCCTGAATATACTCCATAAGTGGATATCATAGCGTTTGGTTATCAACTGTTTAAACTTCAGTTACATTTGGAAACGGATGAATCAGGAAGAATCCTCTTCATCGCACAGAGACTCTGTCTCTCTGCATTAGGGAGTGCTTGTAGCCAAGATGTTATGGAGCAGGTTTGGGGAGAGCCTGGTGGCACCATTTTTTGAGGGTCTTCTTCTGGAACCAAAGCAAGTGCTTCCCAGGACCAGGGAGCAAGTCTCCAAACAGGAGTCAGACCAGGGCATTGCATTGTGTGCACCACAATGAGTGATGCATACTGAAGAGTAACTCCATGCAAAGCTGTGCTTGTAAGAACACACTCTCCCATTGATGTGGCCTCCTCCCAATATCAATACCCACCTCAGCACAGCTTCCCTCCACTCAGAGAAGAAGTTGAGAGAAAGCAAAATGCACCAAAGAAGTTGTTGGACTCTGTGCCCAGTTCATTTGTTATTCAAACCACAAAATACAATTAGGAGCCTTAATTTAAAACAACTGACCCATCAAAATCCTAAGAACATAATCTCAGGAATATTCCTTCTGAAGGGATGAGAAGATGTAATTATATGTTGCAAAACTCATTGCTTTCAATACTTCATTGTTCCTGAGTAGACTGTGTGTGCAGAACTGTTACAAAATTCATCTTATATACCATAACAGATATAGAATTTTACTAGCAAGCAAACCAAACGTCCTATAGGGAAGAAAAAAAAAAATTGTAGGAGAAGTAACGTATAGTATAGCTTAATAGTTTTTGTCATGTAGTTATAAATCTCTGAGTAAGTTTCATTGAAATAGGAAAGAACGATTAAAAGCAAGCAGGCAAAGAAAGAAGTGGTAACAGAAACGTTTAAATGCAAGTACTCACATTTCAATGAAGATGGTTTAATTTAAGATGACATTTAGTCCCCTCCATCCACGCTGTTGGAAGCTAAAATCCAAACAGAACAGCATTATGTTATTTTGCAAGTGAAATTTAACACTGATCAAGACAAGAAAGGTATGTTCAAATTTCAGTAAGAGAAGTGAAGCACAAAAAGTGTAAACAGAAAATAAAGTGACTTAAATGTATAAATTACTTGCTGTGATAATGCAAGAGCCGTTAGTCAACACATGGAAGAGATTGTGCAGCAACTTAAGTTAGCAATAAGGAATATTAGACAGTGTATATTCCATTAAGAAAGAAAAGCTGACTCCTCTTCTAGAAAGGCTCATGTGCTCCTACCTCATTAAAATAATGAGAAAAACACAGACTTCTCATTCAAATCTTAAAAAAGCCATCAACACAAAGTGCTTTCCTGTTGTAGTGCGGGGAATCCTTACAACAATATACAAGGCAGCGATAGACTCAGAAGGAAGGATGAAGCGATATTTTGTAGAAGTCCAGAGATGATTTTTATTCCTCCGGCCGCATGGCTGGAGTTCCCAAGCAGACTCTCCTGGGACCCTGCTCTCTCCCCCTCAGCCCCCGGGCACCCAAACCACTCGATCAGGAACAGGCATGGGGCACACATGACATGGGGACAGGGACCGGGACAGATCCGTACCCTGCAGGGTCCCTCCCCCAGGATTTCAGGGGAGAGGCACCTCCACAATTCACCCTTTCTTATTAAATAAAATAACATGGGAAATAGTTAGATGAACAACAAAACAATTTCAAAGGAAAGGAAGCCACTCTCTTGAGTCCCCAAATGTCCAAACAGATTTTCTTTGGAGCATCAGAAGGGAGAGAGGACTTAAGCATGCTTCAGATGGAAACTGAGGAAGGGATTTTCCTTTTTGTACCTGTTGGAATCTTAGAAAAGGACAGTTAATTTCCTCCCTCCCTCCTTTTCATCCCCCTCATCGGCATTGCAAAGGGATTAAAGGCATATGAAAGAGACTGTTTTTGTGAGGGGAGCCAGAAAGGGAGATTTGGGCTGGGTATATGTGGGGGATAAAGGGACATGGGATAAAAGGGAAAGGTGGGATAGGGGAAAGGATAGGGATTATGGGGATATTGTCCAGCATATCTACTGCCTTTGACAGGGACACCCCCAGGGCCTGTAACACATGCAGCCTGTGGGCCCTTCTTTCCTTGCACAATTTTAAACTCTACTCTTTCTCCTTCTTCTAAGCTTGGAACATCACTTTTGGGGTTCTTTTATACAATAGCAGATTTATGGACAAAAATACTTTCTCCGGTAACCTTTTTTGCAACAAGAAACCGTAATTTTTCTTTACATTGTACCACTTCAGAGTTCCAAAAACCCTAGCTGTGATAACCTTTTCATTTTTCCAAGTTCTTTTTATCTTGTTTTCACTTTCTGTTTTTCTCTCATTGGAGCTGCTGCAGCCGGGACTGCCGGGGCCACCAGCATGTTCCTGTCAAGGGGTGTGGACTCCTCGGGATTGCGTGTGGGGCCAAGCCACATTTGGCACCATGCTCGCTCCCCCTCTGGAGCTCCACGTGACTGCTCCACGCTTTCCAGGCGTTCGCGTGTCTGCACGGCCGTGCCCTGTGAGGCGTTCGCGTGTGCACGGCTTTGTACCGCTGGCACTGCTGCTGCTGCTGCTGCTGTCGGCTGTGTGGCCGTGGGCTAGCACGGCTCCCTTCTCGCCCCCACACCCCTCTGGCTCTGCTCAGCGTGGCTCACCATGGTCGCCATAGCGACTGCCACAATCACCGCTGCCTTTCTCTGTAAGGGGCTTGGACCGTCGCTGGCCACGCGGTGCAGGGCGGCCATAGCTGGGACGCGCCTCGGCCGCCACCGCCCTCGCCTCTGCCTCAGGGTGAACACCGCTGGGCCCGCACCGCCGTGCTGCTCCTGGCTCCACTCCTGCCGCCTTCGGTCTCCCCACCGGCTCTGCTCCCGCCGTGCCTGGCCTCACTGGCTCTCCCACGCGCGGGAGCTCCCTCGCAGCTGCCCGCAATGCACTGGGCGCCTGCAGCTGGGGCCGAGCGGTCTCCAGGATGGCAGAGGAACCCTCTGCAACGTGCTCGCTGCTCGACCACATGGTCGCTGCTGAAACAGCAGTGGGCCACAGCCGATATTGCTCAACAGCCTCTGTAATCAGGTAATATTCGCGGAAATAGTCCTGCATCGGCCTATTTTTTGATTTGGAAATTAACTGTGTCCAAACATTCTTCCAAAAGTCCTTGGTATGAATCAAATCCCAAGAAACATAGAAGAAGTTTTTAAACAGCCATGCCAAAAAGTGTCTTAATTCTTTCTGAGTTTGAATTAAGCTGAAGTCTATATATTGCTGTTCCAGAACCATTTTTAGCTTAAGGTAAATGTCTCTTTGTGGTTCGGACAGCCATGAGTCCTTCCATGAGTCCTCCATTGTTCAGAGATGGGACATCAAAACAAAAGTAAGTAGAGATATCGAGAGTTACTCACAAATTCTCCAGGGATCGTTTGCCAGTATTTCTCCACCATTTGTTGTAGTGCGGGGAATCCTTACAACAGTATATAAGACAGCGATGAACTGGGAAGGAAGGATGAAGCGATATTTTGTAGATGTTCAGAGATGATTTTTATTCCTCCGGCCGCATGGCTGGAGTTCCCAAGCAGCCTCTTCTCTCCTCGGACCCTCTCTCCTCCCAGCCCCCGGGCACCCAAACCACCCGATCAGGAACAGGCATGGGGCACACGTGACAGGGGAGCAGGGACAGAGGCAGACCAGACCCTGCAGGGTCCCTTCCCCCAGGGATTTCAGAGGAGAGGCACCTCCACACTTTCCTACTCTCCATTACCCAGTTGTCACCCAGCCTTCTGCTTAGTAGACTATACTGGTAGAAATTGTGACTCTGTGACATGACAGTTGATACCTGGGCTGCATTGGTTGACTTCAGAAAGGTACATAAACGACTGACACTCAGCACAGCACGGTTCATTTGCTCTGATATGCTACTACTAAGATGCTATGGTTAGAGAAAGCATGCAAGGAAATTACTTCTCAGAAATTTAGGTCAGTATCAGTGACTTTTTGAGACAGTATCTTAGCTTCCAGGGTTGCTTCTAGTCAGACCCTGTTAAGGAGAATTCTTGCTGCTATTTTGTACAAATAACTAAAAGTATGGGAGTGATCCTGCACAAAATTTTCATGAAAAAATAATAACACAGGCTATTCTTCGCTGCTTTAAACTTTGCTCACATCCACACGTAAGCTCTAGCAGATAATTGCATTTTGTTGACTGTAGAGAATAAAAGAGAGCAGCAGAGAGGAAATGGAATGGAGGCCCGTTCCTAATACACTGTGCAAATCACACAGTAAAATCCACAGCAAATTGTTATTTCTCTTCTCTGGTATTGCTGTATTCCCAGCTGCTGCAAACTCTGCTCTAACATCACCAGAACTGCAGCTCAGAAATTATGCTGATGATTCTGATATTCTCTCTCCTGAACTGCACTCATACTTTGTGGTAAGGACAGGGGGGAATGATTTCCTGGACTGTTTACACATAAGACCTAACATCTGGCAGATGGGCCTGTGTCTTTCTTAATGTGACTTCGGTGGAACTACTCACATACTGCTGTTAGTCCTTATACACAAAGAATTCTTATCCTAATTCCTAGACGGCCTGACTATGACTTTTGTTTTCCTTTTTTTTTTTTTTTTTTAATTATCTGCCATTAAAATAATACCCCAAGTTATTATTTTTTTAAAATTGAACCTTTTCCTGATCACCTTGTTCTCTTTGTTACTTGTTCAACCTCCATGACTGTAGGTTCTGAAGGATAACCCTCTTGACTGTATTTGACCATGAGCTCTGAGGAAATGCTGTCATCTGTATTTTGCAGGAAGAGGGTCAAAATCACACAGCAGTTGATGGAAGTGTTTCCTTTCTGAGAATGGATTCTGTACTTTGTACATCAAGTACTATGTGAAACTTGCATTTATGCAGATTTTCCTCTCGTCTAAAAAATACTGCAATCATTGATTTATGTATACTTCTCTTTCTCAGTCTTCTTATTTGTTTGAAAAGAATCAGGTCATGCATTGTGTAACCCAGGGACCATAACTGAGTTTCAAACAGCCTTCCACCAGAATGGGAGATACACTTGCTGGATTTTGTTTGCATGTGTAATTCAGTACTGGTTTTGCTTTGGTATGATCCTTAGAATCTGTGTTACTCTGTGAATATGAAACAAAATTTTCCTTCTGTGAATATTCCATAACATCTGATATTTTAATAAGACCACTTGAAAGATATTCCCTTAACCAGGCATAGACATATATGAATGTAAATGTGGTAGAAACAATAACAAAGTGACATGAAGCAAACAGTTCTGCACATGTGGGTCTTGGCCTCTCAAAAATTTCTGTACATATAAGCTTGTGTGTAGTTTGCAAGACTGATGTCTTAACACTTTCCAAAAGATACTACTAAATATTTCTAGGTTCCTGCCTAGCTTGTCTCAGCCCTTCTGGTCAATGAATAATATGCAGATAAATCATCACATTTCGATTTTTTTTGAAAAAAAAAAAAAGCTTTGGCATGTTTTACATAGCAGCCACAAGCAATTGTAGGGCTGAAAAGCCTATGTGAAGAGGGATCTCAAAGAACCTATTCCACATCCATTCTACGATGTCCTCTCTACTCACTATCCTGGAAAGCATGGGAAAAGCTGTTGACCAGCTCTCACTGTTGAGCACACAGGTTAGTTTAATTTTGTATTGAAATGTTCCTGTCAGTCCCTCACGCCTTGGATATCTGGGCCACATGTGCTACATACCTGAGAATTTGGGTCAATGTCTGTTGGGGCTACACTGTTAAAAGGGAAAAACTACCTGCTTTCAGCAAGACCACTAACTCAGCTGATCAAGACCAGCATTCAAATTCTGAAGCTTGTTTAATTCTGTAACAAGACTGCAAGGTTATTTATGAACTGTCTTCTTTTTGTAGCTCTGGAAACTGAACGCTATTTTGACAGTAAAGTCACAGTGCCAGGGAAATGACTCCTTTCTTCTCAGACGAGTCTGGTAGTAGGTGAAAAGTAAATAAGCAGGGCTGCCTAAGCAACAGAAACAATCATGCTGAAAGAATGAGAAGGAATCTAGCCTAAGTTTCAGCAAGAAACCAAAGAACAAAATGTATTGAGAGAGTAAATTTTGTTTTCTTTGATCTTAGGCATCTGATACATACCTGCTGTTGTTTCAGTGTGCCCTTTACATTTGTCATGAATTAGTTCTTTATGCTGCTTTCAAAGAATATTCTGAGACCATAGTATGGCCCTAGTGGTGGGTGGGATGTGGGAAAGGGAGGCACTGCCACAGCATCACCTTGATCTATTAAGGTTCTCCAAAACCTAAATATTTTATGTATACCTGTACATATGTATGTTTGTATTTAGACAGACTGTGAATGTCTCCTGTCTTACTGATACCCAGAAGCTATTAGAAACATATTTGAACTTAAAGAAAGCCTACACATGCCATTTTCTCAGTGTCTTGCTTAGTCTATGCCTCATCTTTCATAATATCAACTTTAAAACAAAATCACAAACAATGGAAGGTTTTGAAAGAAGAGTGGAAAGGGTCTTATCTTGAAAAGAATGGAAGGAAAAAGAGGTGCAGGTGTAGGGAAAGGACTGGCAAGTATGTAATATTACTCTTATCAGAAATCTATTCATGAAGGGAGTTGCTATGAGGTTTAAAAGTCTCAGAAGAGCAGAAGAAAATTCACTCTGGGTATTGCACAGTGATATCAGTGTGAGTTCTAAGCGAGAAGAAAGAGTAAATTAGCTGGTGAGAAACCTGGAAAAACTGTTTTCTGAAGACTATCTCAAAAATCAATCAATCAATCAATCAATCAATAATCTACATATTGTGAAAAAATATTAGGTTTATGTGGCTTCTTTGTCACTTTCTGATTATGTCTAGCTTTTTTTTTTTTGTAGAGTCAGCAATAAAGGATACAAACTGTTTTCTCATCTCTTGTGAATGCACAAAAAAGCTGTTTCGAGAAATGTGTCTTGTTCTCAAACACTCACATCAGGGATGAAAAATTCAGCATCTGTTGTATACATACTGTGAATAAATGCATAAAAAAGGATGCAAATGTGAATCTAAATAGCTATAGAGATTTGAAGAAATGTCTTCCTCCATGCCTGAGCAATACTAGTACACTAGTTTTCGTCATTGTGTTTCTAAATAGTCAAGTCATAATTGAGCATGAATTGCTTAGCCTGCCCCTGCATTGAGAGATATGAGATGCAATTAATATAAGCCATTTGGTTTAGACTTTCTGAAAGGGTCTTTATTGAGGTGAATTTTTTGATCAGCATACTGTTGACTAGCCTGCATTGTCAGTCACTCACTAACACCTCAAGCATGGTGCAAAGCTACGGGAGGAATCACAGTGTTCAAGAATCTGTCTGAGTAATCACCAGGAGCTACTGGTGGACTCCTGTCAAGGAGATGATGGGCTCAGAAAATGAGCGGCTACCTACCCTGACAGCTGTTTTTCCAGCTGGTGATGCTCAGTCCATGCGAGTTGTAACACCAAGATGCTGCCTGTCCAAGCAAGCACCAGGTGACAGAGATGGCACAGCATGAGAGGCATGTCCTGCCACCGCTGTCTCAGCAATGGCCATGGAGCTGGGCTGGGCGAGGCTCGTATGTCACCCAGACCTCCTCCTTAGTCAGCATTGTGGATACATCCAGTGGTGATGAGGTCTTGCATTGCCTCACTGCTTAAAGGGTAAATTTCACAGAGACTTTGCAACCAAATGGATTTCATTTCCACAGCCATAAATGCGATGCCTTCCACCAGCTCCGCAGTCACTTTCAACTTAAATAAATTGAAGCAGGCAGCAGGGCAGGGGAAATTAAACTAGCAAAGGAAAATAAAATTACTTAAACAGACTGGAACAGTTATTGCTGCCTGCTAGGAAATGTTTTTATAGTCTTTTATCACCACATACAATCCCTAGTCCTATGTGATTACCAAATTCATCTTGAAATACTGGTGTTGCTTGACTGCAGGGGAAAAATTAAGTGGTATCTTTAAATTCTTGTTCCTCAACTCATTGAAAAAAGATGTTTTGCACCACTTGGATTCTAGCATATATAATCAGGCTACACATTTCCTATCGCATTCAACACCTTGCAATCTCCTGTGTGCCGATTGTGCACAGTGCAATGATATGTCTAGAGGTAATTATTTCTGTCACCTACATAAGGGCAAAAGAGATGAGAGTCATCTCATGCTTACCTTTTTGTATACGTTTAAATGCCTGGCTGGATTGTTTTATACATGAGGACACATTTTATTCTGGATATTTGATCCCAAAAACAAATGCAAAGGGAGACACTTATGAAAGAAATGGGCCAAATATGCTGTCTTTATTCAGAAGTATCTGAAAATTATTAAAATTACTGCAATAGAAGGACATACAAAAGATGAAGCCAATAGATTTTTTTTTTCATTACATAAGGTATGAGCCCAGGAAAAGAGTTATGGAAATATTGGTGAATGAAAATTGAAAGCCAAATCCTTGCCCCTTTCCACAGATTTAAAGGAGGAAAAAGCAACAGTTCTGATGATGCAATGAGTCCCATTGATCAAGTCCTGCAAAGGAAGCTGTAAGATACCCTCTCCCTGGAAAGAGCCAGTCTACATAGTAATTCCTTATGCCATGGAGGTGATGCAGATACCTGAGGATAATGAGGCATGTGCAGAGAAGAGAATGTTGTGAGGCAGCCACAGCCACTGTGAGCATGCAAGGAGCAGTGGCAAGGTGGAACAAACCATCCCTATTTGCTAGTGGGTAAGACAGCAGCAAGCAGAGTGGGGGTTTCATCTCAAGAGAAGCAGAATGATGGTACTTGAGTTAGTGAATGACATTGATGGTTCTCATCACTGGAAGGCTAGTAGAAGAATTGAGTGAAATCTGTCTCAAAAGGACCTAAATCCATTCAAACCAACCTTAGCACACAGAGGAACCACCACTGGCAAGACTTCACTTTTCTTTGTTTTGCCCTGTGGATTCTGCAAGCTGATTTCTTTGCTTTCTGATACTTCACCTAGATTTTAAATCTTTTCTCACAACTGTGTGAAAACCAACAATACCTTTTGTTCCACTTCAAATATGTAAAGTCTCCTAGAAACTTTGTCATCACTAAGATCTCATGCCAGGTCCTGTACCTGCCCACAGGGGCGAGCCTGGGAGCAACGTGCAGTGAGGGAAAACAGTAACAAGGAGAAGCCCACTGGTGTTCATTCTACAGATTGAAAACTACTGGCTGGGACTTTCCACTGTGCTTACTGGAAACAGCCAGCCTGAGGGATCTGAAGTGTGCACGGTGGTGGATGAAGCCTCATTTGTAGCTCTGTTCTGGCCAAGGTGACTTCCATTCAGCCCTGAAAACATGGCAAGCACTGCCTTTGATCAAAAGTTATGCACAAATTGGACCAGTAGCATGTCTGATGAAGCTGTACTTCTGCCAAGATGGCCTGGCAGACTCTAATGGCAGAAAATAATATAAAATGTATCATTTATTGTGCCTTGCAAGTGAGACAAAAGTTTATGCAGTGTCACAGACTGAAGTAGAATCATGCCCTACTCCTTGTCAAACATCAGAAATGGAGAACACAGGACCACAGAGCAGGAGAGGTTTTTTGAGGCAGGATATGTGATCAGATGTTGGTCACTAATTTTCTCAGCCCCTTACAGCTCTCTGCATTCCTTCCTAGTGTTACTTATGGTCACTAACAGCTCCACAGCTGAGACAGAAAACTATACATGTAGCACAAACACATTTTTCAAAATATATTTCAGGCATTACCTAGGATGGTCATTTATATTAACTGCAAAATTCTGCAATATGAATATTAGGTATGGCATTAATATTGCAGCCATGAGCCTGGAAAAATAACCTTTGGAAAAAAAATCTTGGTTGCTTTCCATGATCAGTAATCTGCCACAACTGGAGAAAAAGGTGAGATCAGCAGTTTCACTCCATTAGCAAGATCTCTTCAGCAATAAGTATAAAAAAAATTTAGTAAGTCTACATTCAGACCACTCTTAGAGATAAACAAAAGGGTACTAAAAGATACACTGCAAATGATCCTTCATCAGCAGAGTAAGGCTTTGTCCAAAAGTTAAAAACGTAAAATAGCATTTTGATTCTACCTGTGTGATAGCTAAAAACATCATCTGCAGAGATGGCAGGATACTGTCAGCACAGGATGCTTCATGTAAAAATAGGCCCGAGTAGAGCATTTATAGGCTCTACATTGGCTTGAATAAAGTGAGTTGAGTTTTCTCAGCTGTGTTCAAAGGGCAGCTATGCACATTCAAAAATAGTAAAAATGCTACTTGTGGTTGATTTTAATAGGTGACAAGAAGAATTCTGAGTTCATCAGGGACACCAAAGACTGCTTAAGAAGTAATATTAAACTCCATTTCCAACGGCTCTTCCAGAGAACCAAGGAGCTAAAGAAGTTTGTTGTGCTGTCCTTGCAGTCTGCTGTGCAGTCAGAGGACACAGATGTTTGACTGGCACCTTTCCCTGGTCAGCATGCTCAGCTAACTGTAAGGGATGAAGGACAGTCAGACCACTTGGCTGGAAAGGAAACAGGGAACAAAACTGCAGTAGATCATTTTGTCTGTGGGAATATCTGCTGGGGTTTTGGGAGTTGCCTTTTTTCTCTTGAGGAATTTTCTCCCATATATGTTACCGAGACAACAAATTGCTGGGCACTTGGGAGAAACAAAAGACCTGGCCACAGAGAGGAGGAGCCCATCTGGGGGCTCCTGTCCTCACCTGGGTGTGTGCTGGGACTCGGGACTTGGTGTGGAGATGGGAGAGACCACTCTCGTCAGCACTGCAGGCTTCCTGCTGTTCTTCCTCCTTGCTGGAAAAAACCCCGGGATCCCAAACCTGTCCTTCCCTGCCTCGCTGGGAGCTGAGCTGCAGACCCTGCTGCCTCAGCCTTCGCTGCTCTGCAGCCCTGCCCGTGCCGCCTACCAAGACCTCCGGGGATTCCTACCACAGCTCTGCAGCTCGATACATCTCGCCTGCCACCCGGAATTTGTGCTCCTACTGCTGCCCCAGCCTGCCTGGCCAGGAGACCCTGGACAGACCCCAGGATCAGCTGCCCAGGAGGTTTGTGAAGCCTTTCTTGCACCCCTTCCCGGATCCCAGGCCGCCATCACTGCGTGCTCCCCGAGCTCGCTCCGGAGCGCCCCCTGCAGGGGAACCATCGCACCTGCCCTGCTCACCGGGAGCCGCCAGCGCCCCTGCCGGCTGTGACTGGAACTGCACCAGAGGGGAAAGGGCCTGACAGCCGAGAGAGGCTGCACTGGGTTTGTGCTTCTGTTTGTTGTCACCACTGTAGTTATTGTTGTTTGTTTGCCTGTTTATACATCTGTATTTTAGTAAAGAACTGTTATTCCTATTCTTTATATCTTTGCCTGAAAGCCCCTTAATTTCGAAATTATAATAATTCAGAGAGAAGGGGGTTGCATCCTTCACTTCAAGGGAGGCTCCTGTCTTCCTTAGCAGACATCTGTCTTTTCAAACCAAGACAATATGAATGATTTTGGCTACACACAAGATCAAGTCTCCATTTTCAATGTAATTTTGTTTCCATTGCAATATTTTCCTTTTAAATACTGAGCTTCACTGCCATTATTTTCCATGTTTCACAGTCTGAAGCTTGTTTCTTCCATTGTATTTGTTATTTTAAAATCTTGAAAACATTTTCTGTGAATATTTTGAACAGTTATTTCCCAAGAATTTTTATTCAGCAACAATGTTTTACTCTACCTGATGGCAATCCTTTACATGCTGCAGTGACAGATTAACTAAATTGCCCTGAGTTAGTTCTCTTTCTGCAGAGGGAAACAGTAAGAACATGCTACTTGCAAGTATGGCACCGATTCAGTATCAGCTTTAATTATTACTGGTAAGAGTATACACACACACCTGGAGGGTCTGTGATACTGAGCCAAGGGAGAGAGGCAAGGTAGCTAGTCCTAACAGAGCATTATCTCAGCATGGAACTAAATGAATGGGAAAATGCACACATTTTAAAGTTGCACATACAGATCCCAGTTTCCAATCGTAACATTTTGTTTGGCCACCTAAAACCCAGATGACGTACTGCTAAATTTCTGAAACCTTAATCACAATTCTTGGGGTACCTTTCTTGGTTCCCATTGCTCTACCTGTCATAAAGCTGCAAAAAAATTAATAGCTGTTTGCTGGTGTGAATCTGTATTATCTGCAGAGGCATTACACAGAAGAGCCAGCCCTGACCACATTTAACACAGCATAATTTCAGGATATTCAAGAGCTGGCAGTGCTGAAACAGTATGAAAGGCTATGTTGTGAAAATTATTTGAGGCAGAGATAGGAATCTGCTCTTGCATTTCAGTAGTTGAATTAAACCTGCAAAAGTGGCACAGGAATAACCAAAGAAAATACTGAATTTTCTATGTATTTGTTTAGGAAAATATTCCTTCTGCTTTACAGAGAAAATATTTTAAAATTTTCTCCTTGGTGTTCTTCAGTCTCCATCTATAAATTTAAAATGTTTTTGATGTTCTATTTGGGGTGTAACTTCTCATTATCTCGTAAGAAATGTAGGATTCACTGAGATAATTATTCAATTTAAGATGTTGCAGTTTGAGACAATATTTTCTATTTGTTTGAACTTTTTGACAATTAAAGTTCCAAAACCTTTTCCAAAACAAGCGGGTCTACCTGTGAGATATGGAAGGAGGAAGCTATAATTAGGCTGCTTTAATGTAGAGAGAGGATTTAAGACACTTTAAGGATCTGAGAAAACTGCTAGACACTCTTTGTATGAAAACAAGTGCAAGTGTCAGAAATCTCTTAAAGATTGATTCACACCTGGCAGACATTCAGTTCTGAAGGAAGGATTGCTCTCTCTCAGGTAAAATGCATCAAAAGGCAAGATCATTGAATGCCTCCTGGGCTTACCCTAAGGAGGAAGGGAAGGCTTTCATTTGACAGGAAGGTGCCTGGAGATTTTTTTACCACTGCCAGCTTTGCCTTTTTCTGTGTGGATGTTTTTTGTTATTTTGCAGGGGGGGTTGTATGGATTTTAAGGTGGATTAAACCATTTTAAGCCGAAGTGATTGTGACACTTTTTATCATTGTTTTCACAAAGTTCAACCAATCTTCAGCCCCATACCCCTACAGTTTTCATGGAAGCACTTGCAATAGCTCCACAATTATGGTGAATGTGATTTCTTTTCCCCCAGAACAGGGTGGGATTGTTTATAAGGAAAGATTTTGAGGAATCATGACAAAACACAGAATTCCCGTGTTGTATATAACATTTCTACCATCTGTATATTGTTGCTTGCTATACACTCAGTTTTCTTTTGTTGGGAGAGGAAATGGACATAGAAAACAATAAAAATCCACTCAATTATCAATGGGATTTTAGACAAAATTCTTCTGTATAACTCTGACAAAATAATCTGCTAACATGAAAAATTGTAGTTTGCAGTACCTAATGTCTCATGTCTGTTTTAATGTCATTTTGCAGTCTACTTCTGCATTTCAAAACTTAAAACCATTATACAAATTTGAGCTGGTTTAGCCATTTTTAGAAACCTACTCCCTCGGAGAAGGTAGGTTGTAAACCACCCCTCCCCCCGGCCAGGTTCGGGAAAAATTAAACTTTTTCCTCGAAAGAAAGTGAAAGTGATAATAACTATTTATTCAACAAACACACAGGTAAAGGATAATAATGATAAGCAACAAGCCCCCTTCGCTATAGAGGGAAAGAAACCTGGGAAAAAAGAAAATCCAAGTCCTTCCGTAGGTATTCTCTCTCCTCCTCCTCGGAGCGGGGATGAGGTGGTCCTCCCCCAGGCCCTCCACCTCGATGAAAAAAAAAAGTCCTGATGTTCTGATGTGAAGCAATCCAGAAAAGAAGAGAAAAGAAACCAAAATTCCAGGGAAAAATCCAACCCTCCGGAGGAAAAAACGAGCCGACGATCCCGGGAGCCCAAAAAAAAAACCTCCCAGAGAGAGCTCCTTATCTCTGTCCTTGAGACACTGTTTAGAAGTTTTCTCAGTTCTCTGTCTCTCTCCACTCAGTCTCAGTCCAAAAACACAGAAAGGCAAACAGCCAATTTTCTGGGCAGGGAGCAGCGAATAGGGAATATAACATCTAGTCACCCCTAGACAAAATTTTAGATAAAATAATAGCTCAATGGGAATCCCATGGGAATTTTATCTAAAATTTGTATAATGGTTTTAAGTTTTGCAATGCAGAAGTAGACTGCAAAATGACATTAAAACAGACATGAGACATTAGGTACTGCAAACTACAATTTTTCATGTTAGCAGATTATTTTGTCAGAGTTATACAGAAGAAATGGTGACATATACAGAAAAAATACTATCTGATCAGCCACCTGCTCTCTTTTGGGGTTTTATTTGGCTCTGCAATTACATCTAGTGATGTAAAGAACCTGGGTTCACTTTCAGCCCTCCAAAAGCCCACGTGCTTCTCTTTTCATTTGGAGTCTCCTTGCATTTTACAGATCTGTCATCTTCCCTGATCTGCAAAGATTTCACAAATTTCCAAATAACTGTAAGACTTGAGGAATGCTCCATGAAGGAAAAATTATGAGAATACAAGGATTACTTTGCTCTCAAGAGATGCCACTGTACTAAAATCAGTCATATGAATTGAAGGCTTTCGACAAATGAATAATTCATACACACTAAATTAATTAATGCATTTTCAAGGCAGGCTCAGTACATTTTCCTGTGTTAGCCATCAGCACATGAGCAGAGCCGGAACAGTTCTGCCATCTTTGGTCCCTATAGTCATGATTCAGGTTTGGAAAGAGGATGTAATTTGCATAGCACTTGTGTGTGAGTGAAAGGATTATTTTTTTATTTAGTAGTCAAAATAGTGCTGTATACATATTACTCTTTTTAACACTCCCCTCCTCCCCTTTACAAGACACTAGGAGCAAAACAACTGTTTCTTCATGAACACTCCAACTACTGTGTTGAATAGAGCTGACATTTACATAAATGGATTGCAGTGCAGTTGTTGAACATATATAAGGATGATTCTCTAATCCCATTTTAATTAGATGGATGTTGCAAGCATAGAAAAATTACAAGCCTCGGTCCCTGTGGTGATGCCATACTGGCAAGGAATCAATCACCACGGCCGTGGTTGCCATGGAAACTGATAGCTCCTGTGCCACCATCTAAGTGCTAAATGATTGGTGGTGTACTCCTAACGCAGGGAGAGCAATGAGTTTTTATATCCCATCCAGCAGCTGTGCCAGAGAGTTAATTAAAAGCCGAGAACATGAAATAAATCTAAATCTGTGTAGAAATGAAATGTACAGTACAAATTGAATTCCCGTGTTGGACAGAAATTAATATGCAGCACAAAGCACGGAGCTGCCTGAATAAGCAGCAGCTGTGAATCCTGGGAACTGGTACCTCCGTGGCAGCTGAAACCCAAAAGTGGAGAGAGCACCTCCTTATCTTGTTACCTAAACAAGCTCTTCCTTCAGCGCTTGTGTGGACTGAAGCATGCAAATGCATCCTCAAATGTGAAAGGTTTTCAGAAAAGCAGGAAGGACAAAGCTTAACCAAGATCTAATTAGCAACTGCAGTTTATCAGTTGTGGGCATGATGTAAGTAAATGTTTGCACTGCCATACTCAAATTCACTAGACAATCTCTATGAAAGTCAATGTGGTTTTATTGATAAGCTGTGAATTTTGAATTCATATTTCAAATATCATAATTCCCACTGCCACCTCTGAAATGCTTCTATCACAAAAAAAAAAAAAAATAGCTCTGCATAAAATATTTTTCTGGTGGAATGGGATGCAGCTGAGGCACAAGGTTCCCACAGCCCTGACTTTCCCTCCCTGTCAGCCTGAGAGTTGAGGAGGCAGATTCCTGTGAGTGGGACTGCACAACTCCATTCTGGAAAGATGCTTAACCAGTGACACATGACAAAAATGGCAAGTGGGCAAAGGCACCACAGCTGAACTCAGTCCACTGTGCACAAGTGAAATTAAGAAGGGAAATGCTGACAGTGAGGAAGTCTCATTCCAGCCCCAGATGCAAGTATGTCTTGGACAGCCATCTTTGAAGTAATAAGATTTACTTTAGCACTGTCTACATCTGAGGCTTTTTAGGTGACTTGCATCTTGTATCAAACCTTTTATGTTCAGTGATCTCCTGTTAGCCTGTTGGGTCAGTCTGGTTGGTTGGGTGTTGGTCATCTTTTTCTTAATTTCCATCCCTTCTTTTTCCCACTGTCAGCTCTTCCAGTTGATGTCAGGTACACCAGAGCCTGAGGATTTTTCTCAGACTTCTGGAATGACATGACAAAAAACAAAGCTGTTGGACTGATTCCTTGAGATGAAGTTATGGTAACCTAACAACACACTTTTCACATTCCTGTTAATTTTTCCAAACAAATGAAATACTGATTGTCTCTTTAAGTTATGAAGTGGAAGTATTGTCGCTATCCAAACATGTTTTTAGTAGGTTTTTAACACGGAGAGCAGACATAAGTTAGAAACCTTTCTTGGGTATCCACTATGACAATTTCCTAGCAACCTTTCATGGTGGAGACAAATGTCAGAGAAACTCTTGATTTTACCTTTTCAACAGTGCACATCCTGCTGCCTGTAAAATCCTCTACAGCAAAAGAAGAATAGATCTTCTGTAAAACCATAAGTGTAGTAAATTTTAAAGTTTTACAGTTTGCTTTGTGTAGTTTTAGTAACATATTGCACAAATTATGTCATAAATAGATGTTGATAAAATCTTCTCATAGTTCATCTTAAGCCTTCTTGTCACTGTGTGATCACAAGCCTTAGGAATAAATAGAAGAAATAACTTCAACAACATTACCTTAACTAGAAATTCAGAAAACTTTCAAACATATTTTAAGTGATTTTTTGTCACTTTATGTAAGTTTCATACGAATAAAAAACACTGCTTTGAAAAGATACTAAAGCTATCTTTTTTCCTCAGATTAAAAGAAAATATAGAAGAGAGCTATTTGAAATTGAAGAAAGTACCAGAAATCACCTGTTTCACAAGAAGCTGGGGATGAACAGATGGAGAGCAGCCCTGTGAGAAGGACTTGGGGGTGCTGCTGGGTGAGAGGCTGGACATGACCCAGCCATGAGCACCCACCCACAGCCCAGAGAGCCAAACGTGTCCTGGGCTGCATCCAAAGTGGCCAGCAGGGGAGGGAGGGCATTCTGCCCCTCTGCTCTGCCCTGCTGAGGCCCCACCTGGAACACTGCATCCAGCTCTGGGGTCCCAGCACAGGAAGGACATGGACCTGCTGCAGTGAGCCCAGAGGAGGGCCACCAGGATGATTAGATGGATGGAACAGATTTCCTTTAAGGAAAGGCCAGGAGAGTTGGGTTTATTCATCCTGGAGAAGAGAAGGCTCCTAGGTGGCCTTATTAAGGCCTTTCAATTCTTAAAGGAGGCTTATGAGAAAGATGGGACAAATATTTTAACTAGACCTGTTACTAATAGGGTGAGGGACAATGGTTTTAAAAGAGGGTCAATTTTTATTAAATATTGTAAAAATGCTTCTTCCTTATGAGACAGTAAAACAGTGGGATAGGTTGCCCAAAAAGGTGATGGATACCCCATCCCTAGAAATATTCACAGTCAGATTGGATGGGAGTCTGAGTAACATGATGTATTTGAACATGTCCCTTCTTATTGCAGGGGTGTTGGACTAAATGGCCTCCAAAAGTCTCTTCCAGCCCAAACTATTCTATGACTTTATGATTCTATAATTAATTAGTTCTTGATGTGTTGCTTTAGTTGCACTTATTTTTGTGCAGTTAAAGAGGCATCATATAGTGCACACACCTGATTTATTCTTGTTAATATGTATGATAATTTGGACAGGAGTGTTGCTCCATTCATCAGTATTTTGACAGATTACCCTGGAACTTGAGTTCAGATACTACAAAGATATATTTAGTGAACTGCTGGCAACTATCAAAGACAATTTTTTTTACCTTGGTACATTTTTATAGGCATTATTATGCCTTATTATATTATTCTAGCCTTCTAATAACATCTGAATATAGTATTTAAAAAAAGTTGGAGTATGCAACAAAATACTCATAAGGGATATCTGCCTGATACAATGCATACTATATGAAAGGAACACATATGTTTTGGAGAAGAACATGTAAATTCATTGGCCATGTGTGCATGTAGGTGGGAAGAAGTTATTTTGAACTTGCTTTCAAATTACATATCTCTGTATCAGTTCATTTTACTGAAATTCTAATGCTTAAAAAAAATGAAACCAGAGTAGGGCCTCAAGATGAAAGTCAGCAGAGACAAAAATGATCGTATTCTAAGAAGTTGTTAATCAAAAGAACAAAGAATGGAAGATATTCTACCTTCAGCTGAATCTCAACTAATTGAGTGCATCCAACATTTCCGTGAGGCTTAACAAAAGTTTTGGATAGAGGACATTATTATTGATCACTAGAGTTGATTGGCTTTGCAATGTTTGCACTGTTGCATGAGTTAATGGGTTTCAGTGTCTGCAAGGGTGGTCAGAGTCTGTGCTGCTCAGCACTGCTTCTTTTCCTGCCAAACACCAGAGGCATTGTTGGGCCTCTTTGAGGGGGACAGTGTGTGTGTTTGTGTGTATGTGGTTATGTGGCATTTTTGTATACACCCCTCTTCTTCCCCGGAATGAGCTCTTTCTGAAGATGTAGTTTTCTTCCCACACAAAAACCACCCCAAATGTCAAAACCTCCCCATCTGTTGATGAAAATAGCTATCTATTGAAAAAATGTCACATGGATTTCTTGTCTTTGTTTAATATCATACTTTGTTTAATATCATACCTAAGTGTCGTTATTTTGGATGTGTGCTATGCATTGTCGTCTTGGATTAAGCTGAAAGCCCAGTTCTGACTGGTTTGGAGAACTGTTTTGTTGATATTTTCTCAGAACAGCTCCTCTTCTGAGAGTGAAATTTTCAAAAGGCATTGAAATAATGTATCTTCAAGCTCTCTGTCAGGGGAAAGTTGGCAACTAATTCACTTAATTGCCTTAAAAATATCACTTGGTTCTCAAAAAGTGCAATCAGTTGTGGTCAGTAGAATAAGTTGCTTTTTCCAACACTAATGATGAAATTACCTTATCTTGGTCTTTTGGGTAGAATAAGTATTTTCCCCATTCTCCATGCACTCTTCATTCATCAGCCTCTAAGCAATAAACATTGAGGATTAGTTCATCATATAGAGATGAAGCTCATACTACTTATTTTCTTGTGTGGTATCATTTTACCAGCAGTGACATCTACACTTAATAAATACTTAACATTTCTTTGCTAACACACTGGACAAAACCCAAAAATGTACAGAATCAGATTACAACTACCACAATACAGAATTCTGTATTACAAGTACAAAATTTTAACAGCATAAATAAAATAGCGGAACAACTACTTCACCTGTCAAATACTGGTATGGCACAACCACAACAGTTTTGTCACCTGAGCTGTACATAATCTATGTTGATAAAACATTTTAATATAATGAAGGAGGTATATGGTAGGCTCAAAATCATAGAATCATAGAATAGTTTGTGTTGGAAGGGACATCTAACAGTAATTTAGTCCAACCCTTGCTGTGGTAAGCAGAGACATCCTCTACTAGCTCAGGTTGTTCTGAGCCCTGTCCAAACTGACCATGAATGTTTCCAGGGATAGGGCATCCCCTCTGGGCAACCTGTCCTAATGCCTCACCACTCTCATGGTAAAAAATTCTTCCTTATATCTAGTTTTAATCTACTCTCTTTTAGTTTAAAAACATTAGCCCTTGTCCTATGCAATAGACCCTGTTTGAAATGTGTCTCCGTCTTTCTTGTAAGCCTTCTTCAAGTGTTGAAAGACTACAGTAAGGTCTTCCCAGGACCTTTTCTTCTCCAGACTGAACAATCCCAGCTCTCATAGGAGAAGTATTCCAACCTCTGATAATTTCTGTGGCTCTCCTTTGGACACACCCCAACAGATTCATGTCTTTTCTATGCAGCTAAGGGAAATGTCTTCTAGAAGAAAATAGAGCAAAACTGTGACTATATAGAAAACTACAAAACCATTACATGCTGTAGGTGCTGAGAAATTATTTGCATTCAAACCAGTAGTGCTAGTTTCTTAGGAAAAAATCTCTTAAACAGCTGTGTACCATCTCAGCATCAAGCCACTAAGATTCATCCCAGAGGAAGCAGGGACCATGCAAAGGGAGTGCATTCTTCTTGTCCTCCTCTTGCAGTCTTACCTAGACAGGCACCATGGACTCCTGCAACCTGTCAGACAGGGTCCTGGCCTTGGCAGAGGCTAGCTCAAGAAGTGTTCTTATATTCTTGTTTAAGTGTAAGAAATCTGATGGATTTACCCTATTTTCCTAGAGGCCATAGGAATAAAACAATGTTTAAGAGGTTTGCAAACTTTTCTAACAAGAAAATATGACAAATATTGCAGATTTTTTGTGAGGTAAAGGTATTTCTTCTGTAATCTCCAGTCCCTCCCTCCCTCCCTCCCTCCATTCCTTCCTTCCTTCCTGGAATCCTTCTTTCCTGCAATCCTTCCTTCCTGGAATCCTTCCTGGAATCCTTCCTGGAATCCTTCCTTACTGGAATCCTTCCTTCCTTCCTGGAATCCTTCCTTCCTGGAATCCTTCCTTCCTGGAATCCTTCCTTCCTTCTTTCCTGGAATCCTTCCTTCCTTCCTGAAATCCTTCCTAGAATCCTTCCTTCCTTCCTTCCTGGAATCCTTCCTTCCTTCCTGGAATCCTTCCTGGAATCCTTCCTTCCTTCCGTCCTGGAATCCTTCCTTCCTGGAATCCTTCCTTCCTTCCTGGAATCCTTCCTTCCTGGAATCCTTCCTTCCTTCCTTCCTTCCTTCCTTCCTTCCTTCCTGGAATCCTTCCTTCCTTCCTGGAATCCTTCCTTCCTTCCTTCCTGGAATCCTTCCTTCCTACATCTGGCATATTTACAGCGTTTCAAAGGATGTTTTCAGGTTCTTCCAGGTTCTAGTTACTGTTAAAATATTTAAACCAAACCAAAACAAACAAAAAAACCCCAAACTCACCTTTTCCCCTCCAAAACAGAAGCACTTTGCTGGCTCCAGTGGGAAGTAAAACCTGAAAAAGTCCTCAGCCACCTGTGAAATGCCTCTGAATGCAGCAGCTGTGTGCTCCCAGGATGAGATAGCACTCACTGCCTCCCTCATGGTGTGAGTACACACAGGGAGGCACAAGGGTGTGTAGATCATTTCCGTATTTCCTCTTCATCTGAACAGTTTAGTTGGATACATGAAAAACCCTCCTGTTTTCATTTCCTGAGATGGCAATCACTGAAGTGGCTTTCACAGAACTCAGAGAATTATCAATTGGAAAAGCAGGGTCAGATACTTCACGGGTGGAAAATGGTGGAGTTCTGCTGCTTTTCAGCTCAGCTGCAGAAGAGGAGTACACTTGTGTGGTAGGTAAACTGCAAAAAAGGGAAAAATAACAAGGATGCAGCAACAGTATGAATACATAATAAAAGGGGATGAGAACAGCAGCAACATAGCCATGCCATGGAATCTCCTCTCACTCAGTTTTCACTCCAATGTCAATGACATTTCCTCTATAATAGCTGGGATTTAGCTTCTTAGCATGAGAGAAACCTTCAGCTTGAAGCCACTCACAGTAAATTTCACAACAAAATTCATTTCAGCTGCATGAAGAAAGGATGCCACATGGAAACAGTCAAGGTGAGAACACCACAGTTGGGCCTTCCAGATAGACTCCACATCGTTCTGTGGAAACGCTAACACAAAGCCAAAATATGTGTATCTTCCATAATTCATGAGTCATGAATCTCAAAGCAGCTGAAAATTCCTGGTGCTGCCTTTACAGTGAGAGGTTATTCTCATTTAAGCCACCCCTGTACACTCAGCCTTTTGATTACCTAGTATAGCACCAGCACATCTTCCCACATGGAAATGAATCCTTACAAGGTCTACTGAGTGCTTTTGCCCAGTGGCCTGTCCGAAGAAGGATTCCAAACTATTCCCAAAGAGAATGAATTAAGTGGGAAAATTAGGTAGTGAACAAAACTAACAGAAATTAATTCCCAGGGTTTTGAATGGCAATGGTCTCTGTGAGTCTTTAATATAAATCTTTAAAAAGTTAATAGGCAATGTAATAGATCTTCCATATTTTCAGACAATCAACATACCTGAAAAAGACCAGAGACTCTTGTGCTACACAACAGGATGTGCTAATATCATAACTAGAATATCATATGTAAAATATTATGCAGTCTAATTAGTTTTACTGGTTCAAAAAATAATTTCTTCATTGCTGCTGTTTTGCCAGCCCCCTAAGTTACATAGTGCTTTCCATAAGTACCTCTGAGGGTGTTTCAAGAGCACATCCTTTAAGATAGTTTTTTCTTAATCAGTTTTCAGAGTGTAAGTCACTCTGGCCTATGTTAAAAAAAGTCTAGAATGATGGAGTTTTCTTTCACTCCTATTCAAAATCAGTTTATTTCCATATAAGTTTAGAAGAATTTTTCAGTTTAAAGGCGGTCTTAATGAGATCATAAGCTGAATCACTATTTTTTCATTCATTTAAGGATTTAAAATCAGGAAAACCTCACCATTTCCTCATCCATATGTAAGGAAAACCATTTAGAAAAAAGGAAGGGAAGAGGATGAAAAATGAGTAAGATATGTCCAGATGCCCTCTCTAATACAATGAAAAAGTTTCATGGCAAGGATTCAAAACATGACTAGCAGAACAATATCATGGAATGGGTATATACAAAATAAAAAAAAGACCAAGTGAACAGGTCCAAGTACGAAGAACTGCAGTACAGTTTTCAGGCATCTGCAGTCAAATAGACGTTCTCAGGGGAGAAAGAGGGACTATAATTTTCAATCTTTTATAATATGATTCCTGTTGTTCTGCTTCAGAGATAAACACAGAATCCTTAAGCTGATAGGTCAAACTGCAAAGCAGCAGAGTCTGAGTTAATAAATTTGTTTTAACAGCCCAAAGTCATAAGATGGTGTTTAAGTCTGCTTCCAGTTACACTTGTTGAGCCACGAGAAAATCACAGAAAAATCATAACTTATATCAAATTCTCTTCATGTTAGCTCACAGTTGTAAGCTAACAGTTCATAGCTCTCAAAGCTAAATTGATTTTTGTTAATTAGACAGCATTTTGTAGACTTTCAACAGCTTCACATGGTATGAGCTTTGGTCTGATTTCAGCTGATAAAACACAGACATGGTCAGAGATTTCTTACATGCAGTAGTGAGGGTGTAGATGAAGAAATAGTCCCTCCATTTCAATTCTGGCAAAGAATATGGAGAAAAAGAAAGAAATGGTATGGTAGTGTTTTTCGCAGCTGTGCCAGGGACTACTCAGCTCTTCTACCATGTTAACTTTACATGGTATCTATCTCCTCATAGACAGTCTTTGCTAGCAACAGTTTATGATTCTTTTCTGTTCAAAAAAGCCTCAAAAATTTGAGATAGTTCAAGAGCAAATGACAATCAGCACAACTTCCTTACAGACAAAAAGATGGCCTCTTACCTTCTAAAAAAAAACCCCAAATCATAAAACATGGAATAAAAATTATAAGGATATCAATGTTTTGAACAAATTCCATCAAAATTATGAACAGAAAGAGATTCATCCCTTGCTTACTGAAAGTACCATTCAACACCTTTTCCTTTCAAATAATTAGTGGTAAACTGTGGGATCTCCAGTGATCATGAGCAGGAAAGTATATGGTAACAAATTTACACTTTTTTTCTATTTCTTTTGTTAATTATTTTTGTTGTTTTCTATTGCATTATTAAAGCTTATAGTCAGAGCAACGTTAGGCAGTGTGATAGATGTAAAAATAGCTTCCCACCGCTTATGAGACAGAAATCAAGTATAGCTTGAATTGAATGAAGATGAAATTTTGCTGCCTGATGTGAGGTACCTATCTGTTGAATATCTTCCATGTGCCTGCCAGGAAGGCACCCAACCCATTTTTTTGTTTCTGCTATTAGAATTGATGCCAGCTGGCACTGCACTCTGCAATGAGCTGCTCTGCTATTAGCTTTTTAGAAGTACCCACCAGAATCTGATAGCTACAGGGAAACTGAATGGCAGCACAGGAAATGCTGTTAACAAATACACATCAGCAAGCATGCAGAAACTGACGGTGTATGCTACCAGAGCTGGTGGTAAATGATGTGGAAAGCACTTTAATTTCTTCTGTTTGGGTTTTGCCTAAATCCTTTCCCATTTTTAAATGCATAGGAACACATTTGCACTTCTAAATTTCCAGCTGCAAGAACATTTAGTAGCATTTTGGAATCCTGACCTCTGTCACTGAGAGGGGAGTTCAGAAAATCTGTACCCCATTTTAGCTACTTTGATGGGTATTTTGAGTGGCTAAAGTCTACCATATATCCAGTCCTTTATTTTTGTGTAAAAATAAAAATAGAGAGCAGTCTCATTCTAGTAAGGCCAGTAGTCTGAGACAGTGATAGTGTAAAATATCCCTGTGGAAGCCTATGATTCTGCCATAGAAAGGTCATCAGCTTCTACAGCTGAATCAGGAACAGGTACTTCTTAAAACATGCATAGCATAAAAGTTCCAGCATACTGTACACACACTGTTGCTATGAGGTGATCATTGATTACAATGTAAGTTTTTCAAGGTCAAATGAAAGTTTAGCTAGAAATTTGCATCAGATGGAAAACTTGATTCATAGTAGAAAGGTCTTTTAAAGGCTTTTCTAACTTTTGGCAGTGATATACTATATGCTGCAGGCTCACTATGTCTCCTCAGCAGGTCATATATTTTCCTTTATGCTCAGCTGACTGGAGCTAAGATCAAATCTTAAATCACATTGCTATATTATCCATCTTTACTGTTACAGACAAGGTAGATAATTGTTTGCTATTTTAGAGGTCCTTGAGTTACAAAGCTAAATACTTCTCCCAAAATTCTATTGTAAGTCTCACAGTGACCACTGTTTGCTACTTGCAGAGTGTTTGTGTGTACAATGTACACAAAGAGGGGCATAAGCACAGCCATCAACATATACTCATACATACACAAACAATTAATAAATTATTTCTTTTGTGAAAGATGTTTTCTTCAAAACCAAGGGGCTATTTGGTCCCTCCCACAAACAGCTACGAAAGGAAAATAACTATGAAAGAAAGATTTCTGTTTCCACTAACTGAAAAAAATGTATAAAAATACAGTGAAGCTCCTTTTTATGAATATAAAGCACATTAATAATTCAGAAAAAAAAGAATTAATTTCTGTGTTGTACTACATACCACAGGTAAACTACAAAGCTTATCTAATTCGTGATAAATCTTCTGCAGGAATATGTTTTGTGCCTGCCAAAACAGATTTTTTTTTTGTGCTTTCCTTTCTATGAAATGACTCAATTTTCTATCAAGGTATTTCTGGCCCACAGGTCACTGCTCTTTCTGTGTGTGAGTGTGGGACTGAATGCACACTGTCACACACCAACTTTTCCAGGGTGAAATTTTTGCTTTTTCTCCATGGTCTGATACTGTCAGCTTCTGGAAAGGCTTCCACCTTGGAGATAAATCCCTGGTAAAATGGTCCCCAGGAGGAACCATGGCCATTCACAGCTGGCCAGCAGCAGGAAATATGACCTCTATATGCCACCTCAGATCTGTCAGGTATCTGTGTCAGACAGCAAAGGTCCTAGCTATTCTCTGCTCATCTTATTGGTCTCGTTGTTGACTTGTTCTGGAAGCAACACATGAACGTCATCTCCTTTTCACTCTCCAGCCTATCTCAGAGACTTAAGAGGCACTTTAGTCTTACAAGTGGCTTTTAATGGCATAACAAGGTATTCAGTACAAACCTCAAACCCACCACTCTAGGAATGTCACAGGATGTTCAATATTATTTGTTTCACTCTTGTTTTGTGTTTATTTTACAATATATTTAGAAAATTGCTTTTGTTAATACTTAAGAGATGCAAGCTATTTATAGAAATTACTTGATGAATTTGGACACTTTCATCAAATAAGTCAGTCTGTGATTCTGCATTTGACTGTCTTTGTAAGGTGTCATGTAGTTAAATATTCTTCAGTCTAATACCTAGTGAGAATTTGCACAATCTGACCAGAAATCGTTCAACTAAATTTTCTCAGATCATACACGTGTCCAACATGGTATTGCTTCAGAGGCAGCAGGCATTATGAATCCTTTATGCAACATGCAGAGAAAGAGCAAATAACGATTTCATACTGCTGGAATGAAAAGAAAATCACTCGAGAACATAATGATTTAGCAGGGCCCTCTCTCTTGGAGTCTGCTACAACAGATTCAGGCACTGCAATAATATCACTGCTATCCTGTAATAAAATTGTGTAGCTGGGAAAAAAAACCCACACAAAACAAAAGCTGCAGCTACAATGTGCTATTCAAATAAGAGAGAGGGATATAAGATGCTAGAGTAATTATTTGCCAAAATTTTACTTTCCTGTAATAGGAGGAACACGCTAAGTGAAATTCCCAAATCATGCATATGGCTGCTCTAACCTAGAGCTGGATTCCTTTCTGACCTAAAAATCTGTTTTGATTTTTTTTCCTTAAACATAAGCTTGTAAGTAGACTAGATAAGTGTGAGATTTTTAATGTCATTTAGCTAATTTAGTACCTGAAATTACTTATTCCCAAGCTTTGGAGGATGTGAGAGGAACAGGAAAAAAAATCTGCCTGTATTTTTCTCTAATTGACAAAAGATACCTCCTTATATTACAATGGAAAAAAATACTAAAAGGCCTTTACAGGTGACCAAGGAAAGCCCTAAATTAGTATTTCCATATGAGGCAAATATGGCACAAAAAGTAGCACTTTATTGTATTTTCTAACTCTTCTGCACATGCTGCTTCATTTCAAGGTTAAGGACAAACGTCACTGACATAACTGACCACTATGAGAATTTCCTTGTAAATGGAAAAATATATCAATGATGTATTTTGCATAAGGCACAGAAAAGTAACAGAACAGCACCAAATCTTTTTGGACTTTCTAGTGATGCCAGCAGAGGAACAGAGAGGATAAAATTATTTTCATGTTACTATATAGAATAGTCAAGTTTATAGTGAAGTGGAATTTTACCACATAAGGATAAAATTTGCAACCATTTTCAACCACTTTTTGACAGGAAGTAACACTGTGCAATTCATAACATGTTGCAAAATAAAGGTCACATTATGCCCTGCATTTTGTTCTCCTGGTTTAACACGGGAAACCCTCGTCATTTCCTTTAATCGTGATGCATGTTTTATACCCTGCTACCTCCCATTCAGGATTTGCAGTTTTGGCCGTGTGTGAAGGCATTAAAGAGATCTGAGTAAGAAGCACTGTGTTCTAGGAAAAAATTCAGGCTGTGTGAAGTTTACTTTAGTCCCTCTCTAAAGATCCAGATAAATCTGACCACTACTCATGTTTAAGTACCAAGCAAAGTAGCCAAGGATAATGAAAATAAAGAGGCCTAGAGAAGCTACAGTAACATGTTGATGTTATGCCAAATACTCTGAGCCAAATTCATTCCTAATGTAAGTACTTCCACTGTGGAGTTGCACTAGAAAAAACTTTACTCAGCATTCTCTGATTGCAGGCAAATTCAGTTCTAAAGCAGGGGATAAAATCGCTGACCCAAATATAATAAAGAGACATGGAATGGCAGAGACCAAATAAATGAAGATTGAAACTCATTGATTTGTACTATCCTGAAAGTCAATCTGCCCTTGTAAAACTTTATTCAAACACTGCAGGAGTTTAACGTACATATTTGGAGATCTCAAATCGTCTGTACCAGAAGAGGATAAACTGTATATTCACTAAGGATGCAAATAACATTATTGAGATTAAATTGCAGCAGGGGAAGAAAATGTTGGGGTTTTCTTCAGGCACAGTGCTTCAGGATCTGCAGAAGAGCTATTACAGACTTCAGAGGAAGAAAACAAGGCAATGCCACAAAGGAAAATAACTGGACCAGCTTCCTCCATGGGGAAATAAATGCACTGTGTTTAGGTCATAGGTAGAATGTCTCCCCAGAAACTATTGATTTTGTAATGAGTTTATATAGTAAATTCTCTTCAGTTTTATTTCTTTCCTTCTTTCTTTCTCTCTTTCTTCCTTTTTCTCTTTCTTTCTCTTTTTTTTTCTCTCACTTTTTCTGTTTCTTGCTCTCTCTTTTATTCTTTCTTTCTCTTTCCTTCTCTCTTTCTTTCTCTCTCTCTTTTCCTTCCTTCCTGGAATCCTTCCTGGAATCCTTCCTGGAATCCTTCCTGGAATCCTTCTTTCCTGCAATCCTTCCTTCCTTCCTTCCTTCCTTCCTTCCTTCCTTCCTTCCTTCCTTCCTTCCTTCCTTCCTTCCTGCCTGCCTGCCTGCCTGCCTGCCTGCCTTCCTCCCTCCCTCCCTCTCTCCCATCCTTCTTTAATTTTCCAGTCCACAAAACCATGGAGGAAAACCATCAAGTCAAGAGTTTCAATGTTCCAGCTTGTGTAGGTAGAATCAGTTGTGCTTTGTAAAATACAACAAGAAGCAATAAAACTGGAAAAGAAGCATGAGGCTTGGTATGAAGAAGTGAAAGACAACTCTTCTTGCTAAGAATAATTGAAGGGTGTGTGGATATTTCCTCCCATTTCTTGACACATTACATTTCAGGATTTAAAATTGCTTTTAGCTATTCACGCTTTAACAACTTTCCATCTCTATGATCACCAATATTTGCCTTACTGTCCCAAAAGTCATCAAATAGGTAATATCTAAATTGTTGCATGTAAGACTGGCTATAGCCTCATGGACCAAGGGAAAAAAGCCTTTCTTTGATGGACATCCTCTAAATGCTTGAATTATGTGGCTTTCTAAGTGTAATCACTTATCAGTTTTCCTTTTTTACTATAAATATAAACATACTACTAGATTTATTTGTCTTCTCACAACTTACTTGAAAGAATAGGCAGAGACTTTGCATGGCATATAAAGTTTTCTACTGCAATATGATGTGTATAAGCACAGCAATATTTGTCTTCACTGGTGATTCAGCAAGCCTTACTTTTGGATAGACACTTCTTTTTTTAAGCTTCCTTGAACTGAACATGCAATAAAATTCCAAGAAGTGAAAGCAATTTCAGGATTAAAATATTACAGATAAAATGAATATTTCTTCACAATCTGAAGATTCTAATTCCTTTCTCATTCAATGTTAGACCTTTTAAATGTAGCATCCAGCTGTAGCACCACGCCAGTCTATGGATATGGGGACATGATAATACAATTCTTTCAAATCTTAATATAATTTATTTTAGTTAGCTTTTGTCTTCTTTTAATACTACTTGTTCCATATTTTTATCTAAACAGATCAGCTCATTTACTTGATATTTCACATTTTATTACAGATGCAACTTGTTTAATAGCTTGCTGGAAGGTGAGCCCTCTTCTCTCTCTCAACTTCTGTTACCTCTGAATTTATAAATTTCTATTCCCACTTCTGGGAATAGAAGTTTGCTGGATGGTAATTATTTTATTGAGAGAAAGATATTGCTAGAGAAAAAAAGGTAAAAAGCCTGTTCTTGTTTGGGAATCAACAGTTTGATCTCAAAGGCAAGCTTGAAGAAAAAAAATTCCTACTATTTATGGACTATTCTGATGGCAATTATGTATCACTAAAAACACTGTTTCAGATGCCAACTGAATGAGTTAATATTGTGCTAGGAAGTATTAATAAATTACTTGACAGCAGCAGTATATCTATAAAAAAGAACTTAAGTACAACTATCGTAACTAATAATGCAAAGCCTGCACCTATATAAACTAATCTTTTTATGATTTTAGTCAATCTTGTGAGGGTCATTGCACAGTGACATCACTTTACCATGGGCACAAATCACTCATTCAAACACTTTCAGGTGTATACTGTTTTGCCTGAAAATTTGGACAGTAAGTAAAGAACAAAAGAATCTTCAGCCAGAGATTATAAAGAAGTCTTCCTACTCTGAGAAGCAGAATCAGCAATTTTATACATTTATCAGGTAAATGTAATTTTGTTGTCTAGTAAAACAGTATTATTTTTGAAGACCAGAATTTGAAATTAAAACACTGATTTAAAATGGCATGCCATTTAATATTAATTTTAACCTGTTTATGTTTCCATTTACAAGATTGTGGTAACTGAGAGCATCACAACAACTTTTTTTTCCCTACTGCTTAGCTTTTACGATTTCATAGAGCTGGTTTCAGTGTTTCCTCTTTTCTAGTGAACTCTAAGCTCTTCTTATTAATCCCAAATGTCTTTAAATAACCCATGGAGGAAAAAATAACCACACAGGACTATAGAAATGTATTATGTATTTTTGAAATAAGCAAATTCATGAGGGAGATTGGAAACTCGAAATCATTATAAAAATACAAAGAAAAAAGAACAGTTTGTTTATTTTTCAAAGTGTGTATGTAACTTGAACATACAAAGATTTTTTGATCGTTACGTCAAAGACATAGTAAGAGAGTAAAAGTTATTCAGCCTGAATCTAAAATATTAATTTCTTTTCTCATTTCAATGCTACTCATGTATATTAAATTGTTCCAGTCAGTGATTTCAGGATCTGTCAAATACTTCATGGCTGCTATCCCACTAGAAACATTTTTCTTTTTTCCATATCTCTATAAGGGAGTAAAAAAGGTAATGAGAATCTGTGTCAAGAAATAGAGAGATTCATAAGCCATTTTTTATGCTGCAGAATCATATAAAGACCTTAAAAATGAATAAGTCTGCTAAGAGAAAACCTAGTGTATAGTAAGTTTGGTTACAATAACTGCATCTGAGTCAAATTTCAAGAGGTGAAAAAAAGTGTTGAAACTGAATTAAATGTTCAGCTATGCTGTCTCTTTCAGGACTTGCTCTTTAAAGCTGGAATGGTTTTAGGGACAAGACTATTCAAACAGATCTTGCCAGAAATTTCAAAAAACATACAGATGGAGACATAAACATTGAAGCAGGCACAAATGGAAATAATTGGAAACTTCTGCTGGGATGGGATACTACCCAAGGTGTGGATGGTGGGTTGACCATACTTTGCCTTTTCTAGAGGCTTGTACCAAATGAAAAGTACACTAATTTCTGAGAAGATTTCTGAGAATCCCCCTGTGTAAATTGCAAGAAAGAAGTGCTGGATGGTCAACCCCCTCAGTCAGGAGTGCTCCCTTTCAGCTCACCCTTTGCTTGGAAGAAATCACATCTTCAGAGCTCCCTGAAGAAAAAAGCACTGAGATCATGTTCCGCAACTTCAGTATCTCACTGACAAATGTTAGGGTGAGACTGTGCCATAGACTTCACTCCGAATACTGTTCGTGTATTATTATAAAATTAGCTGACTGACAGAAAGCCACAGAAAATGGAAAGAAGTCAGAAATAGTGAATCACAGAAAAATCTGAGTTTGAAAACACCTTAAAGATCAGCTAGTTCCAACCCCCTGCCACCAGCAGTGACACTTTCCACTAGACCAGGTTGCTCTAACCCCCATCCAGCCTGGCCTTGAACACCTCCATAAATGGGGTACGCATAACTTCTCTAGCCTGTTCCAGTGCCTCACCACCCTCACAGTAAAGAATTTCTTCCTAACATCCCATCTAAACCTACGTTCTTTCTACTTTAAGCCATTATCCTGGTTCTATCACTACAAACCCTTTTAAAAAGTCCCCCTCTAGATTTCTCATGGCTTCCTTGATATACTGAAAGGCCCCAAGAAGAATTTCCACAAAGCCTTTTCCTTTACGTGCTGAACAATCCCAGCTCTCTCAGATTGTCTTCACAGGAGAGGTGCTCCAGCCCTCTGGTCTTCTTCACGGCTGTCCTCTGGACTTGCCCTAACAAACTCACACCATTTTTGTGCTGATGACCCCAGAACTGGATGCAGCACCCCAGATGGAATCTAATGAGAGCAGGCAGGGGCAGAATTACCTCTCTCACCCTGCTATCCATGCTGCTTTGGATGCAGCCCAGGACTCATTTGGTTTGCTGGTCTATGAGGGTGCATTGCTGGCTGGTGCTGTTTCCCGAGTCCTTATCCTCATGGCTGCTCTCAATCTTTTCTCTGCCCAGTCTGTATTTGTGTCTGGCATTGCTCTGACCCAGGTGCAGGACCCTGCACTTGGCCTTGTTGAACTTCTGAGTTTTGCAGGGCCATCTCGTAAACTTGCCAAGGTCCCTCAGGATGGCCTCCCTCCCGACCAATGTGCTGCCTGCATCACTCAGCTCAATATTGTCGAACTTGCTGAGGGTGCCCTCGATCCCACTGTCCATGTCATTGTCAGACGTGTGGAACAGCTCTGGTAACAATGCTGATCTCTGTGGGACACCCCTCACACTTGTTTCTGCTTGGACATTGACTGCACCACTTTGAGTGTGACCATCCAGCCAACTCCCTATCCCCTGAGTGGTCCACTCACCAAATCCATGTCTCTCCAGCTACAGACAAGAACATCCTGTGGGTAAATATTCAATGTTTTGCACAACTCCAGGTAGCTTCCCTCATCCACCAGCACTGTAACCGTGTCACAGAAGGCCACCAAATTTGTCAGGCAAGGTTTGCCCTTAGTCTTCACCAACCATCTCGGCTGTCTTCAGTCACCTCTCTGTCTTTCTTGTGCCTTAGCAGAGTTTCCAGGGAGCTCTGCTCCATGATCTTGCCGAGAATGGCAGGGAGATTTAAAAGTCTGTAGCTCCCCAGGCCTTCCACTTTACCCTATTTAAAAATGGGGGTTATGTTTTCCCTTTTCCAGTCAGTGGGAACTGCACCAAGCTGCCTTCTTTCGGCACTCATTTACATGTGAACTAGGGATTTGAAATATTGTCCTTTCAGGGGTAGACACTTAAGTTGTTGTGGAACCCTTAACTCCATTATTCTGTCATGTGTGCCAAGCTCCCAGGCAAGAATTCACAGTGTATATTTTGACATTTGTCTTCTAGCTAGTTTAAAAATAATCAAATCAAATGCATTTGTTGCATATATGGTTTATTTAATTTTTCTCAAGTATTATATTGCTGGATAGTATCCAAAGTACCATATCAGTCAGAGTTTTCAGCACCTCAGAGCTTGACTATGAATATATCTACAAGTAACATGAACTGGCCATTCCAAATGTGCAATCACTAACTGTAGACGTGGAGTTGGCAGTGACAGCTTATCAGTTGTACTCAATGTTCATAAGGGTCTTTTTTAACCTAAATGAATCTATTATTCCATGATATCTTCAAATTTTTCCTATTAGTAAAGAGTAATAAAGAATGTCATACACTAAGAAGAGCTTCAGTTTTGATCTTTAAGACCAATGCATTGTTCTCAGCGAAACATTTGGGTAATAAAGGATTTCTTTCCAGTCCAGTGTTGGACTGGAAAAGATGCTGCTCTGCACAAAGCAATACAGTCGTTTCAGCAGAGTAACCAGCTCACATGGTGGCTGATTCCTGAAAGTGGTCATCAGCTGTGAGCAGTTGTTATGATTAAAGTGTGCCAAGGTGTAACCCTTAATAGAGCAAGATCATCCTGACTATGAGTTTTGACAGATATTTAAAAGTCACAGAAATCTTTTGCTCGGAAAAGAGGCAATTTAATTAGCAATTTAAAAGAAGTTGGAGAAAGACTTTTTATTAATCAAATTCTGTATGCTGGACATTTAGGCTAGAACTGAAATTTAATTTATTCTTCCTTTGAAGAAAATCAGCTTGAGTTCAAAGATGATCTAGCTGTAGCAAATTGTCTCAGTATTAAAAATCAGGTTTTCCAGGTACAGAGATGAATTTTCAGGATTCAAAAGCTAAATAACAAATTTGTCACCATCATAAAGCATGTGTTCCATGTAGCTTAAAATGATCAATGTTAATTAGACTTGCTAGAGGCCACAACGTGGTTGACTCATATTTCCTGGAGGAAACCCTTTGTGCTGCATAAGCAGAAGGGTGATCCATTTCAACAAGCTGGTAAAACCTGCAATGAAAACAAAATGTTAAAACATTTGCAAATATCTTTAAAACAAGGATGAAAAACAAGGATTAAAGTCCTAGGTCTAGGTAAAGTTCTCTGGAGGAAACCCCTAATTTAAGGATGATAACTTCATTCATCCTCAAGCATCCAGGACATCTGTTTTGCTGATCTCCTATCCTTTTGAACTGAACTGTAGGTCTATGGATAAACCCTGGACTCCTAAAGGAAATTATCTGAACATGAGAAATTTCTAGTAGTAAAGGACTGGGAGGTGTTTAGTACTACAATTTATAATTTTTTCTTTTTTTTTTTTTTTGTTTCTCTGATGGAGGAGATGGGAGGTGCAGGTCAGGATATCATCCAATTGAGAAAATAGATAGAATCTCTTTTAAAGAGTAACTGGTGAGGAAGTGGGTAAGAATGTTGTATTGATGTTGATGATATGTGTGTGTATACAGATAAATATTTATGATTTAATGATATCAAAAAAAAGAGTTTTCTGAAGAAGTTACCTGCAATGTGGACAAGGAAATCTGCACGTGTTCTGCCTAGGTTTAGGTCAAAGAACAGCCAGGACTCGCATAAGAGGTCCTTTGAGACTCCAAGAAGGAACAGGAAAGAAGGGGGAAATGGAAATAAAGGAAATGGAAATGAAAATGATGAAAATGATGGAAATTATGGAAATGATGGAAATGATGGAAATTATGGAAATTATGGAAATGGAAATGGAAATGGAAATGGAAATGGAAATGGAAATGGAAATGGAAACAGAAGTGGAAACGGAAGAGGTTATGAAGAAGAAATCATCCTTGTGCCAATGTACAGATCCATAATGTTACAGAGTCTTGGACAATGGGTAAGAAAGACAGGATATTTCCTGTACGGTAGAAAAGATATAAAAAAAATAAAGACAATAAAAAACTTGGTTTCTTACAGGGTCTAGACAAAAAGTTAAACACAATGAGGAAGCTGATTATCCACTGGAAGATAGGCATGGAAGAATTCCTGAGAACTCCTGAGTCTCATGTCTCTTAATTTTCCGATCAGGGGAGAACTTTCAGAAAGATGTCAGCATCTTACACAGATATTTTCATTCCCGACAGTGAGACCTTAACCAAACAATAAAAACATTTTCTCTCTCTACATTGATTTGGGAACTGTGTCAATGCATTTGGGTTAGAACTCATCACCTTATTGTCTGAATCATTTTAATCCAATAATCATGACTGAAAAGAAAATATTTAAAATAAATTTATTTAGGATTTTGTATTTACTTTGCTCACAGAAGCCTACAGTATGTTTGTAGTTTTACTGGCTTTTTAAAATTGTTTTATTATCTTTTCTGTAATTGTTTAAAAAGAGAAAAAAACCTTTCAAAATCTCTGTTGCTTTCAATAGTGGGTTCAAATCACATCTTCTTCTGCATAAGTGTAACTCTTCCAACGGGGTTTCCATAGCAAGCTCCCTTAGATTAGTTTCCAAAACTATCATACACATGAATGGATTCACATCAGCCCACAAAAGTACTTACACAAATGCCTGCAGAAATCAAACCTAACAATAAGTGCAAATAAAGTGATATTTGTAATATATGGCCAGAAAAAAGGAGAGTACAGCATGCAATTTTCTGCAGAGGATCAACATTTAGTTATCTTTGTGAGATCTTTTTTGAAGTCAGTGCAAAACTGGAGCAGTGTTGAATTGCATAACTCAGGTTCAGAAAACCCTGAGTGGTGTGACAATCAAGTTTAAGACATAGAGCAAACTGTACCATCTTTATTCAGGCACTTCCTAATTGCTATAAAGAGAATTTTGTCTTCTTTTCTCTCAAGTACATTCTTCCTCCTTCCCTATTCCCCATCCTTTTTCTCCACCCTTAGCATTTCCTGTGATAAATTGACCTCCTGAAAGCTCCTCAGAGGGAAAAATCCCTCTCACAATTGTGAAGCCAGGAGAGGTTTAGTTCAATCCAACATCCCTCCTCCAAAACTTAGCCTCCTCAAGTGGTTTTGCATCTCACCAGCAGACCCCTGATAGGCTGTAAAGGGTTTTGTTCTTTTGCAAGTAACAGGTGACAAGTAGCAGATGACCTTCATAAACGGATTCAGGCTGTCTTCTTTCTGAGTTGAGAAACAGCGAGGGTTGTTAACACAGTGAAAAACAACCAGAAGTTAGAAATACAGAAATCATAAAGTTGAAGCTTTTTAATCAAGTCAAAAGCCATAGGATGAAAGAGACAGAAGTAAACAAAGTGGAAGAGTTGAGGAAAAACACAAGAGCTATTTCATAAAGCTAGTCTGGTGCCATGGGTCTACACTGCAGCACCTAGAAGTCATGACATGATGCATCATACACTGGTGCTATTGACCACTAAAAATCCCCAGAAATAAAACAGTAATAAGAACAGCCTTACCAAGTGATAAGAGCTCTCATTGACACAAGATATTTTTCTCACTGATATGAGACATACTTTTTTCCAGGTAATTTCTTCTGATTTGTGCTACAGCAGATTGTCTGCAGCCTGCATGTGCTAAAGCATTTCAGCATTGGAGACTTATGTAAAGGTTGCCAGCTCAGATACACCATCATTTACAAGCTCAAGAGGCTGAAGAAAATACGTCTCTAAGCTTTAGATAGGTTTCAACAGCTGCTCCCTGGTGATACGGTTTCAGGTAACTTTAGGGTGGATGACACAGATGTCTTTTGGAAGCATAAGTGTATCTGATCTGAAGCAGTAAGAAATTATTAATTTTAATATTTTCACATGGCAAATATGGTAACTGTTGAGACTACTGACCAAGCTATTTTTTTTTCTTTAAATTCTACTTCTTTTTATTCTTTTACTAATATGTGACAGGACAACACCAAAGAAATTCACAGCTGGAGTTCCCTTCTGATCAGCAGAGGACCCATTTTAAGTGTGCATCCTTTGCCAAGCAGTAGACTTCAAAAGTCATAGATCACAGAATCATAGAATGGTTTGGCCTAGAAGGAACCTTAAAGAAAATCTAGTTCCAAATTTCCTGCCATGGGACTTGACGCCTTTCACTAGACCAGGTAGTTCAGAGCTCCATCCAACCAGGCCTTCACTGAGGTTTTCCAGCATTCAGCCTAGGAATAAAGTCATTGATTACAGTCCAAGGTTTGTATGTTGTATGCACAGGTGTATTCCTCTTCATGTACTTTCTAGGTCAATTAACACATTTTTTCCCCCTACTTGGATGCATTCCTTTTTAAGAGTTCTTGCAGAGTACTAAGTATGTTCTTTGAATCTGCTACCTGAAATACTTGTGCTATACCTTCATGTATGTTTATAGTCTCTCAAATAAGTGCAGTTATAACAGCCAGATGTATTATATTTCAAAGAAGTCAGTTTTCAGCCTGGCCAGGCATATTCTTGAAGAGAAAGCAAACAGCTGTAGTAAAGAGGAAAAGAGAAAAAGGAGAGAAAAAAATAGAATGAAAAAATAAAAAATAAAGTAAAACAGTTAAAAAAAAAAAAAAAAAAAACAACATGATAGGAGGGTAAAGGAAAAAAAGGAAACGAGAATTTTTTTTATATTTCCAAACAGAAATGTTCTGACTTTTCACTAAAAAAAAAAAAGTATTTGTTTTGGAATATTCTGAATACACTTTCTGTGTTTTAGAAAGTAAATAATCTTCCATAAATAATCTTCCAACTAAAAATGTTTGACTTCAAGTCAAATCAATTTCTTGATGGATCATAAAAAGCTACTCTTTTATTTCATTTACCCAAGGAAAATGTAACTTCAGGAGTAATAAAAAATAATTTTTCAGGCAGGGCAGAAAAGGGGAAACAGTTATTTTAACTTGTTTGTCTGCTAGCCTTTTAGAAACACTCTTCTTCCGTATTTAGTCCTACATATCTGTGCTGTACACAGCATGTTTACAAAGCAGTCTGAATTTATTCTTCCTTTCAATTAATCCTTGTGCAATGCAATTTTCCAGTAATCTTTTTTTACATTCTCATTTAATCTTCATCTCACTCTCCACAGATGTGATCTTTTCCCTTAGTCATTACTAATGTCTTCTGCAGCAAGTCTTCCTATGGTGAGCATGAATCTGCAAAAGCAGTTTCTCTCACTTTTCTGGCCAGTTTTTTTGTAGTAGCCTCCTTGCCTTCCCTTTCCACTTCTCTTGGACGGAAAGGTCTCTTTCTTCCAAAGTCCTGGGGACTGAAGTGGTCAGACAGCTTCTTTTCTCCAGCAACATGGATCTTTTCTGAAAGCCTTTCAGTTTTCTTGTGGGACAACTCTCCAGGGATATCTGCTGCTTTACACCTGTCACTGAATGGGTGTCCTGCTCCTGCCTGTGGGTGAGCAGGGGGGTTCTGCTCTTGTCACGAGGAGAGCCTGTCAGATGTGGGGGCAGCAGCATGATGGGAGCTACACAAGGGGCTTATTAGAGATGCAGGATTTTATTAATGGAGTTTTAGACCAATATCATGGGTTAAATCATGGGCTAAAACAAACCATCTGAATAGACATTTACTGTGCAAAATGTACACTTCTGAGATTTTTGCAATGATCTGCTGCTATTACTTCATCAAGACGTCAAGTGTGAACTTCTAGAGATTACACCATCTATACTGGTGAATAGAGATATACTAAATATACCAGATATACTAAATCTTGGACAAAATCAAAGAAGTTTAACTAATATAATAATTCTTTGTTATTAACACGGTGGTGGTTCAGCACATGAGGAAAACATCATTAAGAAGGAATGATGCAAGTAGGTCTGGGTATTACAGTGATGATCAATGTTTGACTTGTGCAGGGGGGCCACAGATGTGTCACAGCTGTCAGGATGAAACTGCACTATGGCAAGAATTACACAAACATGAAACAATGCAGGATGGGCTACTTAAAAAACACAAAGCAAAGAGCGATTTTCTGAAAACAAAACACACACACACACACACAGCATTATCTTTTAAACAGAATGAATAAATCAGGAAAAATATTGAGGTAAAGCACCAATGAGGTTAAAAATTCCTACAGTTCCTACAGTGAATAACAGAACTGCCAATCTTAGTTACTGACTAAGAAAACTTAATAGTAAATGTTTTTCTGATCAAAAGTCTGGCAAATTGTATATGAAAACACTGCCCTTTTCCCTTCTATTTCTATTCCTAATCTCTTCTCATTCATTCAGTTATGCAAGGAGTTTTGCAGAACGCTGGGCTTCTAATAGTGCTCTCCATGCACCATTTTAATTTCTGATACTGGATTTGGCATTGCAGTTTGATTTGGAAAAGCTGAAAAAACCCAAGTTCAGTGATGATGAAGAACCACATTACACAGTGAAATTTGCCAATTTTTTTACATTAAAAAATCCTAACAGCATTCTTTGCTTCCTATTTATTTTAATTTGAGAATACGTATTTTAAGGAGGAGCATTTCTATTTTACCAATTCCAGAATCTCATTTCACTGTGTACATTTAGATCACCAGTAAGATGAAAGCACGATGGATGAAAAAGGGAAGGGAATGGAGGAGCTGGGAATAGGAAAATCAAGGCTTAGATACAGTCTCAGTATTTGTGAATTATTTTCACAGGGGTTTCAACATAAAACTCTTACTGACTTAAGGAAAAGCATCAGCACTTCTTTAGCTGGTGCAGTACTTTAATTTCATATCTCTTTGATTACCTCACAGCACTATGATACGTGTGTAATAAAAGTAAAATCTTTAATATCCTTATCCACCTACAAGAGCAATATAATTTCCTACTGCCTTCACAGTGCTCAAAAATAAAGTAGTATCTTCCTCCTGCTCGTTAAAGCAGCGTTAATAAAGAGTGGTTACTGTTTATCAATGTCTCCTGCTGGTTCCTACACACAAATGATATTATTTCTCTGCAAGATGTCTGCCATGCTCACAGAAATGCTACTTATGTGCAAAATGGCTGACAGGGGATGTGGGTTCAGAAGAGGCATTTGCTGCCTTGGAGCACACTTTGTGGAATAGGCATGCTGAGAAATGCTTCCTACATTTCAGCTTCCATAATTCTGGGCTGAACAGGAGGTTTATCTCTCCTTAAAATAAGAAATGTGTCACTGACTGAGACATTTGCCTTTATTCCTTTAAACATTGAATTAAGGTCATGATCATCGAAAAGGTATTAATAAAGTAACTACATAACAGAGAGCTTAAATAATGCAGTGACTTTATAGCTCAGGATCAGTTTTGCACTTCAGCGTTAGAGGCCACAGAATCAATTGGGGAAAAAAAGTTTGAAATTTAAAGTAAATCTTCAGATCATGTAATTTCAATTGTAATATTAAATAGAAATGGAGCAGGCAACACTACAGTGAGTGAGAGCTTATCCCTTCCCTCCTTTGTTTCTGTGCTCTGCTTCCTCCTGATGTTAAATAATCATCAGTACAGTGGACATAATAGACTGGAGTAAAAGGGGTCAGTTTAACTTTAAACCCTACACAGACATTAAATGAAATGTCTGGTGGGAGTGTGCCACTGTGGACATAGACATAGAAAGGGATTCAGATGACTATTTAGCTCATGGTAAAAAGTGTAACCACTTACATAAGGAGCACATCCTTAGAAACACTGAAAAATATCCTGAAATAATAGTGCTGCTGTTCAGACTTCTGAGGAAAAAGTATAAAATTTGAAACATGAACAGGATTTTTTTTAAAAAAGCATTAATTAAACAGGTAAGAGACATTTTCTAGTCTCAGACCATCAAACGGACTTCATTTTGTGCCTGTGCTTCAAATTACCTGAGAGACTTATCTCTTGAAGACAGACCTAATCAGAACAAATGGCAAAAGCTCTTGAGGTTACAAAAGCTGATATGCAAAGATGACTGGTATTCAAATATTAGCTGCTACCAAGGGTACTGCATAAGGCTTTCAAAATACAAATGAACCCACTTACTACATTTTAGATAATCAAAGCAGCATGTTTTGCTTTTATAAAATTTCCAATAGTTACCTAAGCCCTGCCTTAAAATCAACGAATGGATTAAAAATTATTTGCTCAGGGTGTTACCAATGTTTCTGAGAATTACACTTTAACCTTGGCTTTTCTCCCTGATGTAATATGTAACTTAGTTATCACCTTCTAAATATTTCTGAACTTGGACAGAACTCTGAAATAATACACAATTCCCATAAATAGGATTAGATATGTGGTAGTATCTGCTCTAGACAGATTTCTCAGTGAGATATGTGCAGTCTGCTGTGTGCCACCACCACACTCAGAAGTTTACTCTTCTACTTTTCAAGGAGAAGCAGACTCAAAGTGTAAATGTAAATGTTTAATACAGAAACAAACAAACAAACAAACAAACAAACAAACAAAAAAAACCCCTACAAAACTGTTTGTAGGTAATGACTTAATAGAAAAGATTCATTTTAAGTGTAGTCAACTTGGACCACAAAAGTAAGGAGACACACTTGTTAAATGTACTAAGAACATCACAAAAGCCTATGTAAACAAGTAAAAAAAATGCAAACCAGTGCTCAGAGCTATATACAAGCCAACTTTGGTGACTTACTTGGACTTCTTATTGCCACAATATTTCAAAGCCAGAAGTTGTAGATTTAAGTCCCAGGTTCTGAACAATGGCTCCTGTCCAAAGCAGGTGATGCAGCAGTGCATCCTGACTTAATGACAGAGCAGAGGAGATGTACGATGCTCCACCCAGGGAGGAATCTTAAGCCACCTAGATGTAATGTTTTGGGGCTAGACAGAAGATGAGCATGGGCAACCTTGCAGTGGGACCACACTACTGCTACAAGTGACCTGGTCAGGAAAAATTAGATGATGTCTTCTTCAAACAACTGGAAGAATCCTCATTTTGACAGATATCTGTCTTGAGTGACCTGACCATCCTGGTATCTTGGCAAGGAAAACAGAGCAGGGAGCAGCAATCTTGGAGGTGGTGGAATCCAAAGTTTTGAGAGGAAGAAAGAAGGCAAAAAATTAGGACTTACACTCAACTGCAATTTAATTAGGTTAGGAAATATTTGAACAAACTCTACAGACAAAAATTCCTCATGTGTCACATGATGCAGCCCCTACTCCATTTTGAGGCAAATCCTTGTTCATCTTTGTTCACTTCATGGTGAACAAATTTCCAAAGGACTGGGAGAAAATAAACAGCACTCCTGTCTCTGGGAATGAAAAACAGGAAGAGAAGAGAGAAATTAAACAGATGAGCACAGAAGTTTGTGACCAGTGGCACAAAATCCACAGCTGGAGGAGCATCACCAGTGGTGTATCCCAGTGGTCAATAGGACCACTAGGATCAGTATGGTTTTACCTCTTTACAGTGACCAGGATGCCGGGATGGAACAGACTCTACAGATGACTCAAAATAGGGAGGAGGGACTGATTGGCTGGCTGGCTGGGCTGTCTTCCAGGGGGACATGGATAGGCTGGAGAAATGGGCCAATAGGAAATACTTGAAAATAATTTTCCTGGAAATGCCAAATTCTGCACCTGGGAAGGAATGGCTCTGGTATCAGTACACACTGAGAGCCAAGTAGTTGGGAAATAGCAACAGAGGAAAGGACTTGGTGTTTTTTTTTTTTTTGTTTTTTGTTTTTTTTTTTTTTAGCATGAGCCAGCAATGTACTCTTGTATCAAAGACCAGTGGGTATCCTGGGCTGCGTCGGGAGACTCATTGTCAGCACATCAAGGAAGGTGATCCTCTCTCTCTGTTTAAGCCCTGATAAGGCAAACCTAGAGTACTGAGTCCAGTTCTGATCCCTCCAGTACCAGAGAGACATGGGTATACTGGAATGAGTCCAACAAATAGCCACAGAGGAGACAGGGGAATGAAGCACATCTTACACAAAGCTGAGGCTGTTCGGGTTGGTATTTTATCCATGTGTGTAAACATCTGGTGGCAAGGCATAAAAGTTGGACTGGATGGTCTCTGAAGGTGTTTGCCAAAACCAGTGACCATGTAGTTCTGAATATGGATTGATAATTGCCATATTTATATGTAAAGACAGATATAAAGAAAAAATTGCTCAAAACTTTTAAAAATGCGTAAATAATCCCTTCATTCTTGTAAACATGGCCTTAGCTGAAGAGTGACTCAGCACTTATTTAGATCAAAAGGAGCATTTCTACTTATTTAAAAGGGATTAGAAACAAACTCTTCAAGGATTTATAATAAAAACTTCTGAAATTTTTAAGGTTACTTTACTTCCTTTAAAGTTATTCAAATTACCAGTTTCTTATTACCTGCAGTTACTTCAAATATTTGAAGTAGCTTGAAAAGTTATGGTTCACACACAATTATACATTGATTCTCTGGTGATTTTTAAAGACAGTTTATATTTATATTAATGGTCACAAGTAAGCTGTTTGTATGAGAGGACCTTGACCACAGAATCTTGGAATCATTTCGGTCGGAAAAGAATTCTAAGATCACCAAGTTCAACCTTTGACCAATCACCATCTTGTGAACTAGACCGTGGAACTAAGTGCCACATCCAGTCATTTCATGCACACCTCCAGGGATGGTGACTCCACCACTTCCCTGGGCTGTCAATGCTGAATAACCCTCTCCATGAAGAAATTTTTCCTGGTGATAAGCCTGAACTTCCCTTGGTGCAACATCAAGTCGTCTCCTCTTGTCCTGATGCCAGATGCCTGGGAGAGAAGCTGACCCCCACCTGGCTGTAACCTCCTTTTAAGGAGTTGTAGAGACTGATAAGGTCTCCCCTGAGCCTTCTTTTCTCCAGAAAATACAACCCCAGCTCCCTCAACTGCTCCTGGTAGGACTCAACCCTTAGACCCTTCACCAGCTTTGTTGCCCTTCTCTGGACATGCTCCAGCACCTCAGTGTCTTTCTTGCAGTGAGGGGCCCAGAACTGGGCATGGCACTCGAGATGTGGCCTCAGCAATGCCAAGGACAGGGGGATGGTCGCTGCCCTGCTCTTACTGGACTCATTGTTGCTGATACAAATCAGGATGCCATTGGCCTTCTTGGTCACCTTGGCACATGTTGGCTCATGTTCAGCTGCTGTTCACCAGCACCCCCAGGTCCTTTTCCACTGGGAAGCTTTCCAGCCACTCTGCCCCAGCCTATAGCATTGCATGGAGTTGTTGTGGCTGAAGTTCGGGGCCCAGCCTTTCACCTTCTTGGACCTCACACCATTGGCCTCAGCCCATCAATCCAGCCTGTCTATACTCCTCTGCAGAGTCTTCTGCTCTCCAGATAAGCACTTCCACCCAGCTCCACAAACTGACTGACGGTGCACTCAAATGCCTCATCCAGATCATCAGTAAAGATATTAAACAGGGTTGGACACAAAATTGAGCCCTGGGGAACCCCTATAGTGACTGGGCACCCACTGGATGTATCTCCATCCCCTACCACTCTCTGGGCCCAGCTGTCCAGGGAAGAGAGAACCTGTCCAAGCCATGAATTGCAGATTCTCCGAGAGAATGCTGTGGGAGACAGTATCAAAGGCTCTGCTGGGAAATATAAAACCATGAAGGATGTGACTGCTCTGAGTTTTGTTTTGTGCGGTCGAAAGCACAGTGTTTGCTGTGTTCTTTTTGCCTGCAACAAGAAAGTGTTTGGCTTTAATTTTGGTTCCAAGATTTTCACCTGGAGACTTACATTAGTTTGGTCCTGTGTTTGTGCTCTGAAAAGAAAAGAGAGGAGAACACTCCCCCTCTTTCCAGAAAATCACTGTTCTTCCAAAGAACCCACTCAAGCTGTTCTTCTAAGTCAGTCTATGAAAGAAATGAGGATTGGTTAAAACCAAACTGTGATAGGCATGAAAATGTCATGCACTACCTGTGCTAATGTCCTCATAGGTCCTGTCCACATCTCCATTTTCCCCATCAAACACAAGAAAAACCTAACCAGCCTGCAGAAAGAAGCTTACAGTCTTGTCATTGGAATGGCTACCTCAGTGCCACAATTGCAAAGAAAGTACCATGGCCAATGTGTTGGTTGGTGCTCCTCATGGCCAAAATCAAGCAACCATTTCAGCAGGAACCCTTCCTGGTCATGGGTCCAACTTCATAGCAAGTGAGATGTTCCAGCTCATTGTGGAAAATCAAAACCTTCAGTACATTGTAAGACTGCTGGAGTATAACTAAATTGTGTCCTGCCTGCCCACAGAATCTTAAATTTGTGGGGTTTTGACTTCTGTGATCCCATATAAATGTAACATTCCATTGAAAACATGCAGCATTAATTGAAATTTCCTGTTCCTACCTTAAGATCTTCAAATTACATTTATTTTATCTGTGCTAAATGCAAGATATTTCTGAGTTCATTACTAGCTCCTTGGTTTTAAAATTCGTGGGAGCTAATAGTTCGATATTGAGTCAAAACTGAGGAAAAAAATTCCCCTTCCTTTCAGGGTCTAATTGCTGTCTTTTGGGCAGAAGCACTGTTACTAAAAGTATTGTTTATAGACCATATCCATCATATTCATATTCTTAAATAAACAGTTAAATTGCTCAGTTGCTCCCAGTTATGTACATGCGGGTTCTCCTGTGGATCTGTGTATATTGCTTTCTCACTTTCCTATAATATAGATAAAATGCACTATTTTCCTCAAGAGCTGTTGCAGGGGGGATGTCCTGCAACATCGATTGGATAGCAACAAAGACTCATATTGCTGTTTAGAAAAAAATAGCAGATACCTTTGGGTAGAAAAGAAGCACATTATATAAATTTTGTTCATGACAAAGAATTAGAGCTGATGTATCCCCCCTTTTTTTTTCTTCAGTCCTCACAGACTTGTATGTCTTCCCCATGTACTCTTTGGAGTAAGCTGTGCCTTTTATTACATGTGTGTGCAGAACTAATCACACAAATCTCCATCTGTGACATTCTGCTCTATCTTATATTTAAGAAAAAGCAGGTAATCAAACAGTATGTTTCAGGATTTATCTTAAGCAGAGGGAAGGCAGCAGTAGTTTCACATTGCACAAGCTCTATTACGGTAAATCTATAAAAGGAACAGCAGCAGTGAGACATTTCTTGCCTAATTCACATGATATCATCAATTACTCTGCACCACAAGACTAGCCTTTCTACTCCTTTCAGTTACTAATATTGTGTGTTACAAGCTCTGATAGTATGACAAGAAAAATGGACAGTTTTATGACCAATGACTCCACAATGCAAGATAATTGGAAGACTTGTATAGGATTGCTTTTACGCGTTTTGGTGGGGAAATGTCAGTTGCAATTGCACTGTAACAACTGCCTGCCTACTCAAAATGTCTGAAGAGCAAAATTACAAATCTGAATTGTCAGATAAGACAAGGAACTGCTCCAAATTCCAGACACAAATCCGGGCAAGCAGTCCTCACTTGTTATTGCAGGACACACAGACACATACCTCTCAGAGCTGCACAGCACTGCAGACCCAATGCAGCACTCAGAAACATGGTACTCAGGTTTCTGTCCTTGGTTTAAACTGCTCAACAACCACCTCACAGCTTAGGGGGCTGGCATGGAGATCCACAGATGACTGAGTCTTGAAGATGCTGGTTTGGTTGTTTTCATTTCTTTTCGGGCAGCAAAAATGGTCACCTTTGAACACACCAGAAAAACATAGTTAATGGATGGTGAGAGACTGGAAAATGAGAAAGAATGAAGCTAAAATATTATATGAGAAATTTAAGTAAAATGGCTGAAATATTGGCAGATCCCTGTATTGTATTTGTTATAAATGAAATGTCAATTTTATCGAATTAATAATTTGCGTGAGCCAAATTATTAATATAAAACAAATAAAATTTATTTTTAATCAAATTGACAATCTTAATAAGCCACTATAAAGGAAAAACAGGGCCAAGCCTAGGTTCTTGACTCTGGGTGACACATACACAGCTCTGACCACCAGCAGTTCAGAGAGGTAAGTGCACACCTTTGAGGTGTTTGAGTCCAGTTTTTATACTGTTTTTCTTGCTCCTGGCTAGGAAATCTTTTGTTCTTTTCACTTCTGATGGTCCTCTGGTCCAGTGTTCAGTGGTCCATTTAGATGTTGATTTGTCCAAGGATTCTCTTTGTGCTTTGGTTGATGTTTTCCAGTAACCCATCTTAGCGTTTCTGGTAAGGGTCCTGTTCAGATGATGATCTTTCTGAGAAATCCTTATATGACTAAAATGAAGTGTCTCGAGCAATAGGTCCACTCATCAGCAGTGTCCAGGGAGTAACAGATCCTATCTCTTACTTCTTTCAGATGGAAAAGATTCCCTCGATGGGTAAGATGAACTCATAGTAGGTTGATGGGTCTGAGGTCATTTCTTCTGGGCTTGCCTTCACTTCCTATGTTAATTTGTACCTTCCTTGAGCAAGATGTCAGGAAACTTGCCAAGGTGTACTTTGAACATAACATATTTGAACATATATACAAATTACAACTTGCTATATTTCACATTCTATATTTCACATTAATAACTTATTCTGCTTATACCATTTTGATTCCTTATGAATTTTGACTTATCTATAACATATTCTAGAAGCATGGAGAAGTAATCCTAAAGTAGATTGTGTTCTGCAGCTTACCAAAAATGCTAATTTGTTATCATTTATTAATGAGTCTTCAAGAATCTGGGCTACCATGTTGGGCTACACGATGTACTTCCCTATCATTCCTCTGTGATCTTCACTCTATTCATGGCTTTCCCAGCCAAGGATTTTCATACCTTGGACTGATCTCTCTTGAAGCCTTTCTGCAGCCTTTGAGGACCTGATGAATGCACATCCCAGAGTGTCTGTTAGCCCTTGATCTTAGGAGAACAGAGGCAGGCAGAGTCACTGTTGAACCTGTTGGCTACTTCTCCCAAAATGAAAGGTCCTCTTGCCTGGCCTTTTCAGCTGCACCTGAGGCCCTTTGCATCCCCAGCTTCTTCCCCATCACCTCAGCCAGACCCAAACAATCACATTGTGGCACCAGCTGGGTATGGCACAAACACTGGGAAATATAAAGAGTAGCCCTGATCTCTGCCCGATGGTGCTTTGGGGCTGCACTACAGGGGAGCAAATCCTCCTCCAGTGCAGCAAGGGAGGGACGGATGCTCTGGGTCACTCCTACCAGAGGTGACCACCACACACGTGCTTACAATTGCTGCAGAGTTTTGTGACAATGTTGAAAATTTTATGGAGGTTATTGGTAGTCTGAACAAGTATCTAGACATATTTTTTTTTAAATCCCAGTCTTAGAGACTGTAAAGAAATTACTATAGAAATATAAATGAGGGAATTACTAACTTTTAATTCACTGACGGTTTCCCGTTGTATGCATTAAGTGAGGCCTGGAGCCATTCCAGAGAGGATAAAAGGGAATACCAGATGATTACCCTTCCCTGACTGAGTCAGGCACCCTGTGGAACAGCTTGTGTACTGTTATGTAAGAAAGGATTGCAAGGTAATGCATATGCATAAGGAAGGTGAATGCAATACCAGGGACAACTTTATTCTGGTAGTTCCTCATTTTCTGAGGACCTTAGGGGCCTTGCAGTGTCGGTTTGACATAGGTTATGGATTCAAGACAATTGTTTGGAACTCTGAACATTGTGGTAAGTTAAAAACTACTAAGATTTACTTTCTTAAATTAGAAAACTGATCCAGTAAACCATTGAGGGAGTAATGTCTCAGTGCAGTTTACTAATTCAGGTGGGTGTTTTTCTTGATGCCTTTGAGATGGGGAAACTCAAAACTTATGAGAGTTTCATACATCTACCTACTTCTGAAAGGCTAAAAACAGTTAGGAATAATAGTGTCTGTTTCAAATCCAGAGTTCAAGGAACCATTGCTTCTGCAGGTGTTGGCTGGAACACCAGTTTTATTCCTGCTCAATAGAATGAAATCTTCATTTGTGGGCAACACTATTTTCCTTACCCAGAATGTATCTTACCTCACAATACTCAATAATTTTCCTGATAATATTGAGTTAGATTAATTAGTTTAACCTGGAATTATTTCTAAAATTAATCAGTTTGGATATTTTGATCATCTTGTTATACTACATTTTTCCCTTTTTTTATGGTAACTTGAAACTCATCTAGGGTCCTGTTTGTAGCACCTACCTGTAGACATCAAATTTATATTTAGATAATTATGGCTTCCAATTATTTTTGCAGAATAACATACAGGGTTAGCTTAATAGATCTTGTCAGTTCTGAGTGAGACTTGTAATGATAACATAATGTAATCAAATAAATCAAGTTGAAGGTAGTATACTCTTTATGGTCTCTAGAATAGGTGCATTGATGTTTAAAGAAATAATTTTTCTCTCATTTATTTTTTTTTCAGACATAGTAACAGAATATTTTAGACTTGATATCCAAGATGCCTAAATGTGCTTTTAACTTAAATAGGCTTAATTTAAGTGCAACATTTAGTCTGCTTCCAGAATAACTTAGAAATACATGTGCTCAAGTTTACTGAAATATTGATGAGCTTGAGTGCTCACAAAAGTGCTTCACTAAAACGCAGCTCAGTGGGAGGTCTCAGTGCTGAACACTGACTCATTCATGGACAGTTTATATGAAGAAAGCTTGTGATGATAGTGCAAAAAAGGGACTAGGAATTCAACAGTAGCCTGGTGGCTGCTCAGGGGCTGCACTGTGTACTACAGTGTCTTCAGCTTGCAGTGCTTTTCTTTGATGGCTGTAAATAAAGGGGCAGTCAAAAGCATGCAACGTTTTGTATTTTGGACCTGAACAAGCAGTGTGCTGAGGTGGCCAAGAAGGCCAAAGACATCCTGGCCTGTATCAGCAGTAGTGATTTTTCCTCTGTGCTCAGCACTGTTGAGGCTGTGCCTAGAGTGCTGCGTCCAGCTCTGGGTCCCTCACTGCAGAAAAGACATTAAGGGGCTGGAGTGGGTCCAGAGAAGGGCAAGAGAGCTGGGGAAGGGTTTGGAGCACAAGTCTGATGAGGAGTGGCTGAGGGAGCTGTGGTTGTTCAGCCTGGAGAAAAGGAGTCTCAGGGGACCTTACTGCTGTCTACAACTGCCTGATGCAGCCAGATCAGGATCAGTTTCTCTTCCAGGCAACAAATGATAGGAGAGTTTGAACAGCTGAAAGACTGAGCATACACATACCATATAACTGACGGAAGAAAGGAATATGCATGAATATGGATTCAGGCTGATTAGACATTGAGCTGCAATCTCACCAGGTGAAAAAGGAATAAAGTTTTGGTTTACGCTGAGGCAGCATTCCATTTTCATTTGCTTCTGGAGATTTCAGATGAGGTCTTCTCTTGCAGGAAACTTGTGACTAAGTCAAAGAGATTTTAATATTTGTACTGTTTAATATTTGTACTGCAGCCTCCAGCCACAAGTCATTGTGTGCGTATATAAATCTGAAAATGCAAACAGAGAATACTGGGGATGAAATATGTGCAATTACTTGGCACATTGCAATATGTCTTTGTGCCTTTTCTCATTGGCAGAAATGCAAAATTCCTCACTCAAGACTTTGGCATTATGCTACTCTTTCCCTCTAACTGTCTTTTTTTCTCTTGCCATGAAATTGCTTCTCTCTCTTCTTTTCTCCTTTTCTCCTTTTGCCTCTTCTCTTCTAGTGGCCATTAGATAATCTTCTTGTTTGGATTTATTACAGCGTCAATGTCCAACCCTAAACTAGAAATATGTAGAAAATAATTTGTCTTGGCCCTGTCCCTGGCCTGCAGAGCCTTTATTATTTGCCTGATTTGTTATTATAGTTAATAATATTACTACTTATGCCTGCTAATACAGCACAAAAGAAAATGAATTGATAGTAACGAGAAGCTTTTAGAGGCAATATTTAAGCAATAATGACCTGAGTCAAACATTTCCTGGCAACTAATGACTGGCTGGGAGAGTAAAAGGTCTAAGATAAACCCAGGGGCTCTTAACCCAGCCCACAATTAGCTGCTAGGAAATGCTTGACATAGAGAGCACTAATGCTATTATACACCATAAAAACATAAAGAAAATCTAATTGCTTTTCTGCATGTTCGAGAGCTGAAAACTGAGTATCAAGTTGTCATGGATTGTTCCCTGAACTTGTGTTTTCCTAGGTGTTAATCACCAGAGTAGTTATCAAAATAGAAACTAAAAATAATTCACTTGGAATCAATAATGTTATTTGGGGCTAATTATTCACCCTTAAGTGTAAGCCTAGGGAAGTCTTTTTGCATCCTACTAAATTATTATATAAATTTAAGTCACCATAAACATGAATGTCTGTGGGATCCCAAAAGATAGGTGTCACGGGACTGCAGACTACTTTTTATAGCTTTATACATCTTTGTGCTGATACAGGAACAGCAAACATTTGGAAAAGAACAAAAGTAGTAGCCATCCTCCAATACAAGCTGAAAGTAAACATTTTTGCATCTTCTATTGCTGAATAAAAAAGAAAATTTTCTCCAAGCCAGAGCAGTTGCTATTCTAGAATAGAAATACAGTTTCTCACAATTTTATGACCTTGTGATTCATATGATTTCTTGGATATAGTTTCTTATATTTCAAATGCCTCTGACTCTTCCCCTGAAATGTGCCCTATGTGTTTTGTCACATTGTACATTAATCTTTAGACACCACGCTTCCTTTTCCCACTGCTCCTACTTCATCCATTTACATCTCCATGGTTTCTTTGTAAACGAATTTCACCTCTTTTGACAGCTGTCCTGGTATTCTTTGAGATGAAGCTTTGGATTATGATTTATAAAGGGGATTTGTTGCAACAAATTATTTCCTAGAGCATTGTGTTCGAATGGAACCACAGCTAGACAAGTGGAGAGAAGGAGATATCACCTGCAAAATGGAAGGCAGTTTGAATAAAGAAGTAGCCCATTTGGAAAATGTTGTTCTTTTCCCTCTGAATGACTGGGCATTACAATATTTATGCTGTTTCCTCCAGAGTACAGGATTCACAGTGCAGCTATTGCCATATTTTTGCTATTAAAACTAGCACTTCCACCCACCACAGATCAGCTTTACTGTAAAATTTTATGTGTTCTTCTTTTTTGAATATTATCCAAAGGCTTTGTTTTTGTACATATACATTTTTATTCCAGTGAGCTCAAAATTCATTCTTGAGTAAATGGGGTTTTTTTGTATTTTATATATCCCCTGATGATTTAAAGTCCTAGAGAAAATAGAAAGTTAATAAATCAGAGCAAATCCAGGAGGGGTTTTACAACTCAGATTGCACATGCTTTGTTAGAGAAACATGGCAAGACTCAGTAAAAATGAAGAAGTAGCAGTACAGTGTACAAGTTCACACCTATAAAAGACAAACAAACAAAGAAAAGTCTAGCTATAGCCTTTTCCTATTTGGCTCCCTATCCTTTTAACCATATTTAGTATGCAAACATAACATTACAGAAATTCTGTTGACCAAAAACTAGTTGAGTCCAAAATCCTGAAATTCTTTGATACCTGTTGAGTTAAAATATCTATCATATATAAACTCCATGGCCAATTCTATGCTTGACCATCTGGGAGGGTGTGCATAGCTAGATTCATTAGCAATTAACAACAATGCAGATGCTGCTACTCAGTGACTTTTTAGTACAGACATTTAATCTGCAATTCATTTAAGGATGTTCCCACTGTCACAGAAAGTTGTATTTGATACCTGCTTTCCAACATGCCATATTTGCTCTGAAACCCAGTCAGAATTTTGATTCTTCAGCACCATAGCGTACAGGGTAGAACTTTTCTGTCACCTCCTTAGTCTCCATATGGATTTGTAAATGTGTCCCAAAATGTACCATTAACATGGAAAGCACAAATGGTCTTCAAGTGCAACTACCATGTGAGCCAAAAAAGCAACAGCCCAAGCTGTTGCCAGTCATAGGAGTTCAACACCAAGGGCAAAACATGGCCCAGAGTCTATCACCTCTCTCCCCCTGCTTCTCTTTGCCACATTAATCTAATAAGTAAACGCTCTAAGAGCAGTGTTAATAGTTTCTCAATATGGTTCTTTCTTGAGCTGGTAAAACCATAAAGAAACAGTTGTCTAGTGCTGTTTTTGTTCTATATTCGAGCTTCATTTACTACCTGTGTTGCTAACTCTTTTTAGATAAGTGAGGAAAATCACTGAACTCAGATCAAAAAGAATATTTTTGCACACAGACTTAGAAGTCAAGTCTTATATAAAAAAATCGTTTCTTTGAACATGATGTTCTTTACTTATTTTGGATTAGTATAAAGGCACGGAACTCAGTCCTACTGATTTGCGTTAGCTACTTTTGATCACTGTTGCTTAAATCACAATGACATTTTCTCTAGTTCCAACTCCAAGGACACAAACCTGCTTCTTGCTTGGAATGACAGGTTCTGCATGAGAAATCATTATCATGGGGTGTCAGTGCAAGGTCTGCCTAGTGCAGGGGGTTAATGAACTAGCTTTGTGCCCTGGGGGACAATGAACTTGTAGCTAGTTTTGATCACAAATGGAAGACAAGTAATTCTGAACTGGTCCTCTCTTTTCATCTGTGCAGTGCAACATCCACATGGTATTTCAGTAGGGCCAGCTAGAAATTATTTTAATGATTTATTTATTATTCACCCAGTACCAGATCTCAGACAGTACATCACAAGCAGGCACTGAGGCCACCAGGAGTTGGCAGGAGGTCTCAAGTTGGTGAGATGTTGATGGTCCAAGGACAGCAGTGGGTCTACAACATCACCCTTTTCATCTTTCTGATGAAGTCACACACCACACCAGGACATAGAACTGTCCTATTTGCACCTGCTGGAAAAACTTTATTCCTGATGAAATTTACTTAAGATGGAATTGAGCCTGAATGGTACCTTTCCTTTGAAAAAAAAGTTAGTTAAGCAATACACAATTAAAAGAAACTAGGATGACTGGAGACCCTAGAAATATAAATACCTCTCTGACACCAATGTACTAGCACATATTTGAAACACCAGTAATTGCTACTCAAGTGCCTAGTAAATATTTTCACTGATCATTTTCCTATCTGAATAGTTGTTGCACAAGCACAAAACCAAAAAAAAAATGTGTTTTCCCATCACTAATTTAATAATATTTGACAGTGTAAGAATGAAAATGCCTTTTGGACAAGAATACATGGCCCATAGTCTCATCTCAGAAGCCTAAGAAATGGTGTATATACAGGGAATGATCTTTGCCCTGAAGGACTTTTACAGATTCTAGTAATACAGGCAGAAACTGAGAGACAATAACAGACAACAAGACAAGAAGGGATTTCAGATATCAAATTATTATTTATCTGCTGTAGACCTTAAAATAAAGAACATTTTTAAGTAGGTTGTGTAATTCCAGAGACCATCCCCCTTATTCTAGGAGGGGAAGGAGGGCTGACTTCACAAAACATAGAAGGCCAACCAAAGGAAATCCTATTGCTCCCACTGGGACTGGGTAGGACTTCTAGAGAAGCTGGCTACTTGCAGAATTCACATGCCTCCGGTTCTTCTTTTGCTCCCCTTGCTTTCACTCTCTACAGATCCTAGAGGCCAAAATACTGCTCACAATTATAATTTATCATATTGCAGAAGTCAAGCCATGCTCCTTGAACATGTTGCAAAACATGTTGAGGTTCTTTGTGTTTGATAGATAGTTTTGCACATGCATATTTAATCTTTCTTTCTGGTAAGTACATAAGTTGTGACTCAGATGCACTGCACATGAGGATGCACAATGCTTAATAAAACTCTTTGCACAAGAGTAGAGACTAGAAATAAAAAGTCAGGGTAAAAACACCTTTAAGAGCAGCATAGCACCAAGCTGTCTTTCTGTTCCTAAGACAGCATAGACAGTCAGTTTGCAGACTACACTGGAGAGATTTTCTTGGTTTTGCTGAAAGAACAAAGATTGAGCTAAACAAGTTTCATCTATTTTCCAAAATGAAAGGAAATACAATGCCTGGGCTTTAGCATCAATCAATAAACATAACTACAGTTTAATACAAATGTTGGTTTTCATTACTTTATGCTATAACAACTTAATTTGATGTGAAAGATGAAAAAATCAAGAATCAACGCTCCTATAAGGCACCAGATATATTAACATGAGTTTTCTTCAGGCTCACTGCTGCAAAAGTGCATGAAAAAGAAAGATCCCATGTGTGGCATGTTGAAAAGCAGAAGATAACTGAATGAAAGAAATTATCTCAATTTCGTGCTATTGAAATTTACATTGGAATAGAACTACCTATAGTCTAATAAAGACCCTGGTGTGTGTGTTGCCTTAATAGTTTTATTGTTTAAAGGAATAAGCAGTAGAGACTTTAGGCTTTTTGTACTAAATACTACATGGAAATGAATGCACACACTTACAACTTCCAATTCAGCACCATAAAATAAGATGTTCCCCTTTTTTTCTATCTTTTCCCCCTACAATTACTTCAAGCAAGATTTTCACTGCAAATTACATTTCCCAATTGCTGTTACTATTCCCTCATTTAAATACATATTTATATCAGTGACAAAAGTATGCTAATGTATATTTCCTCATCTCTTTTTAAGGATGAAAATTATGGGCAAGTTTTCTGCATGGAAGTTAATTCTCCCTGTCTTATCATTTTGTAATAATGTTACCTGAGTGCAAGTGAAAGACAAATTCAAAGTTCTGGTTGATTTGGATTCTAGATCCCTAGCAGTAGAAGATTAAATTCCTGGGACAGGAGTGGAGATCTGCTGGAGAACTGCTTCATCCACTGGCGTTGCAGATATGAAACATTTCTGAAGGTGAGAGATTCATGACTTAAAGTAACTGTAGTTAATATGCTGATAATATGCAGGTAATTCTGTCAATGTCATTGAGGGACACCACTGACAGATTTTGTACAGATGAAGTTCTGTTAATTGAAACTGCTTTCCTTTATTCCCATCTTATCAGTGTAGCAGTATAGACTTCGTTAATGATGTCTCCTAAAACTGCTCATTGTCTCTTCTGGTCATGAGTAGCTTGTACTGGGATAATTGCACATGCAGAGTAAACTAATTTAACCTCGAAAGCCTTGGAGCTTTGCACCCAAGGACAAGACCCAAGTCTGCGCCTCAGAGGTGTTCTTTGGATGCTGAAGTTTGAGTCCATTTTTGGAAGAGATTTTGTCTTTTAGCTTTCAGAAACACTAAGGCAACAGTGAAACAAGATTTACTCACAAAGTTTTTTGAAAATGTTACATCATTGCAAATTATGTCATGTACCGGTGGCTTAGGCTGCAGTGTAGATACAAGTGGAGGATTCATGTTTTATTTCAATAGAGTGCTTAGAGAATTCATTATATTTAACTGTTTTTTTGGGGCCAGAGACAGTTTTGCACTTTATATTGCCCACAAGTGCAAGAGGACATTTAATGTGATAGACTGACAGTTGAAAACCTATGAGAAGAGTAAGTAATGGGGAAATTGAGGCAAGGGACAGAACATGAATACTAGGACAGACCCAGTGCAAATTTCAGAAAGCCCAAATGGTTATGCTGAAAATTAACTTCACTGCAGGGAGACAATGTCTAATCTCCTTTTGAAATTTTTTAGTAAACTGGCTGACAAAGTGGCTACAGCTTTCTAATACTGGATAACATTACATATTTCTTTAGAGATAACAAAATATCAGTGTATGAATATTACATACTGCAAATAAAAATATAATTACAGATTAAAAATATTAACCTTAGCAAAGAGAAAAATGTTTAACAACTAAAACTAAGTGCATTGTCTCCCCTGTTGCTTGACTGCCCTTCAGGCAGTAACCAGCCTCTCTGGGGGAGATTTCCAGAATTTGTCAATGAGCTCCTCTTGAACTTCTCTGAGATATTTCCCAGGATCTGCAAAATGTGAAATTTCTAATGTTCCCCAGAAATCTGCTTCAAGTGTGTATATCACTGGCAGTGGAAAGCTTGCAGGGCTCAGGAGCCGATCAGCAGAGAAGACTGCCCGTGTGTGGGAGGGAGGTGTCTGGGAGAGGATGCCCCTCCACCTGCACCCAGAGGCATGGCAGGGATGGCCAACCACAGACAGAGGACAACACTGGTGCCCTGCAGGGCATCTGTGTCTGCCCAGGAGAAGAGGAGGGGAGGGAAGCCAACACGGAGTATCCTGATTTATGTATAGCAAGCTCCAGGTGAAGGAATGTGGGAAAGAGTGGCAATGTACCATACATTGTTTAAACATTGCCATGCATATCTTGATGGGATATGCCACTGGGATGCTCTGCACCCGTAGTCAGCCAGGTCTAGACAAGTTCTTTAGGGTGCAAGATGAACCATCCCATATTAGCTTAGAAGACCAAGTGACTCAGGTTCACTACTTACCCAGTGCATTTTGGTGGTAGCTACAGCTACACATGAATGTTTCAGTACCTACTCCTCTGTATGCTAGATTATTTTACAGCGCAGGTGAAATTGACTAAAATCAATATTGATACCAAAAAATCTCTGAGAATAAAGAGTTTCCCCTCCCTATCCATCCAGTTATCCTGGGAGTGGCAGAGAATTCTAAAGCCTCTGCTAAATAGGAAGGAGAATATAAAATGAGAAACATAGTTAAACAAAACTAAAACTGAAAAAAATTACCAAGCTAATACATTCAGGATTCAAGCAGAAAACAAAGCCACTGATTAAAAAGCTCCAGCTCCTTATTCTGTGGATCAGAGTCCTTGCAGGGGCCCCTCCACACTTCATGAAAGGAATCCTCCACTCACAAATCAACAGAATTTCAAAGACAGAGGAAAAAAAGTGAATTTTAAAGCAGTCAGTATGAAACAGACTCTGTTTCACCTTAAGAGCTCAGCCAGGACTGTTGTGCAGGGACACTTTCAGTAAGGAACAGAGAAGTCCAGGTTCAGCATTTAGGGTGAACTACTATATGCTACTGAAGTAATGCAAAATAGGGAGTTGGTGTATCTTCTGTACAGAGGGCAATGCCTGATGTACTGTGATTAACAGCACGTGAAAATGATGATATAAATCAGATATATGAGTTAGACTCTAAAGAATGGGAAATACTGGGGTTTTTTTAACTATTTCAAACTACACAACTTTTCTTTATGCTCTTCAGAGGATGGTATAAAACTTCTGTTGCTGAAACTATGCTTTGAAGGAACTACAATGCAATTTAGGGCATAGTTTGCATCCCAGTAAGAGGAAATTAGATTCTTTAAGCATTGTTTGTTTGCTTGTTTGCTTTGTTTTCTTTCCTAATGTTTTCCCTTCAGCTGTAAGATTTGTATAGAAATTGTGTGGAGACCATCAGTATCTGTCAATATATATATGGACTTTAGCCACCAGAAGTCATTATCAGGAAAAAAAGGAACCACTTCTTTTTGGATTAATATGTCATTACTAGTCCAAAGTTTGGTAGCTACCCTGGGGACAGTGCTTGGTCTGTTAGGTCTGACTGGATCTGTACTGCCAGTGTGAAAACAATTGTGTGTCAAGGACCATTAGGTCAATGCAATTTTTGCAACCGCAGAGTCTCGTATTGTGGTATATCTTGTAACTGCAGAAATCTTTTTGCCTGCAAAGTTTTGCCACTGCTCTTAAACAAATCTGCCAGTGGTCCAGAGACTTTGAAGCATTGAGTTTTTCCAGAGATTTTTAAGAACTTTAGGAATTGTGACTTTCTTTACTGTACAGTTAGAGAAACTGAGCTACAGGTAAAATAAATAATGTGTCCAGTGATAAGATACAAAGGAGAAAAGGAGATTAGGTAAGGAAAAGAGGCTGCAATAAAAACATTCCTGATATCATGATTTTCTGGTTCATGTCAGTCCTGCTGCTCATTGAACCAACTCTTTTATTGCAGGTGTTGTGTGGTATGTGTGCTACAGGAGATTAAACACAACCCCATAAAATCTCACTGAAATTTTATCCTATAGGGTTTTCACTACTACTTATACTACAAAATCAAGATTTGTGACACTAGCTGTTGCAATTAAATGGCTTGAGCATCATACTCTGTAATAACTTTACTTTTGGCTTCTATCATGTAACTCAGCTTGAAAGACTACGTAAAGAAGCTACCACCCTCTGCAGGAGCTGAGTAGGGCTGCAGGGACCTCTCTTGTTGGAAGGAGGAACACTACTTGCATGCGACCACTGGAGCACTGTCTGTCTCTGTTTTGCAAAAGGGAACCCGGGAGAAGGGATGTCACAGGGCACTGTGGAGCAGTGGGCAGCGTGTTCAGCCAGTTTCGTAGCCAGGATGCGGTGGGAGGGATCTGCTGATCCTGGTGCACCCGGAAAGCAGATGGCGGGGTTTGGGTCCAGCTTTATTTTGTGCTGAACCTTGTGGCAGGCAGCTGGGGGCTAAGCCAGGGTGAAATTATTGGCTATGTGGACATGCCTGGCAGCAGAAAACAACTAAAAACCTGTTAGAACAAAACTTTAAAGAAACCCTCTTGGTAGAGAATACACATGTGGGCTTTTACTCTTCTTTTCTAAATTAATCCTTGGAGAGTCAGAGTGGCGCAGTAAGAAATTTGTAGTTTCACATAATTTCGGTGTGAAGCTCAACAAAACTTGGCAGATATAAAAATGGATTTGTAGTATTTAAATGAAAGTGGTTTGGCTTTTTTTCTTGGCTTTTTCAGAGTAGCCGAGGTTGATAGTGAAACTGTTTGATAAATGGAAATACTTTGCTCAAAATAACCAAGGAAAAGGTGAAATTGTTCCTGAATTTTAATTATATATTTTCTTTAAATTTAAAAAAAAAATTCCATGCAGCATTTCTCAGAGAGGGCAATAATCTCTTCTGGAAGCAGCAATGTCCCTTTGCTCTGTCTTTTTACAGAACCTCATGAAGTTTTTACATATCCAAGTGAATTTCTTCAACTTGTAGCAGTAATTAAAAATGTGGAGCCTCTAAATCAGAGGAAAATATCTCTTGGAAAACCTCAGATTTACTCTCAGTCAGATTGAAATTCTGAGAGTATCTGAAGGATAGAGAAAACATTTTACTTCAGCTGTAAACTGAAAGTCAAACAAAACTGTTGAATCCACTGTAATATGAACTTCAATTTTTTCCCTCCTTTTTTAGTTTGTGCTATTTATAGAACTTCTAGTTTAGAAAGTTAGGACAAAGTACTGATATCTCTATTCCTTGTTTATGTTCAGAGAGCTGCTTGTAGCATTATTTGAACAAAATACTTTTATTCTCTTCCAATTAGTATATGAAAAGAGCTGGGAGAATGGATCAGATCTTCTTCTGACCTGTTATCAACAGGATAGTTGAAAATCAGTGATCTCAGAATCCTTGTCTCTGGTGAAATGTAAAGGGCAAATTCGCTTTCCAGATCCAAGGTCTTTTTGGAGCCAGCTATCGTGAATATTTTAATGCTACAGGTAAATGGCCCAAACTAAGAGACGATGATGTTATAAATGAACTGCCAATTAAATTGAATTAATAAATTGCACGAGCCAAATTATTAATATAAAAACAAACAGAATTTATTTTATGATCAAATTGACAATTTAGAATAGCCACTATAAAACGGCAGGGCCAAGCCTAGGTTCTTGACTCTGGGTGACACATACACAGCCCTGAACACCAGCAGTTCGGGGTGGGTAGTGCACACCTTCGAGGTTTCTGAGTCCAGTTTTTATACTGTTTTTCTTGCCTCTGGCTAGAAAATCCTTTGTCTTTTTCATGTTCATCTTGTCTTCTATGGTCCTCTGGTCCAGAGATCAGGGGTCCCTTCAGATGTTGATGTGTCCAGGAACCCCCTTGTGTAATTAAAATGAAGAGTCTTAGGTAAGAGGTCCGTTCATCAGCATGGTCCAGGGAGGAACAGAAACTTAGATGATCATATCTGTTGCTCCTTTCAGATGGAAAAAGGATTCTCCAGGTGCAGAGTGGATTTGGAGTAGGTTGATGTGCCAGATGGATTTCTGGCTTCCCGATGATGATGGGTACTTGAGACCTCTCTGGTGGAGGTGCCTGTGCTTCAGATGCAAATGTTATCACTGAGAAGGGTAACCCGTGACTCTGGCTGGGCTACCAGGGAACATGCCAAGGCACATTCCAAACATAACATCTTTGGATACATGTACAGTCTAATATTCCTTATACTTAAAATCAACCTTGATACCATTTAATTTATTATGAATTTTGACTCATTTATAACAATGAGGTAAACAAAATGCCCAGGAAATCATGTATTCTATTTACTTTTCAAAATAGAAAGGTGCTTTAATTAATTTGTCTGCTTTCTGTACAATATAAACCTGGCTTACATCCTCAATTCAGCCTTCTTCTTTCCAAAACCAAGTCATATACAAACATGAATTATTGACACCTTTGCATATTGGTTTTTTGGGTGTTTCTACATAACATTATTCTCCAATGTGGAAAAAATGTGGAAAGCTAAGCAATATCTGTTCTTGTTAGTGAATGTTTGAATTTAAAAAGGAACATAATTTGTTATATCATCCACTTAATTACCATTCCCTTCAATTTTTATTCCAGCTTTCTCACTAGGAATTTGAAAGAAGAACATGCCAATTCCATTTTTTCTGTCATGCTTAACTACAAGCCACCACATGCTTGTGAGACAGCACAAACAACCTGAAACTTTATATGTGAGCTACACTTTCTTTTCACATTTAGAAAAATCAAAACCAAAAAATTCACTCCTATTCCTACATCCTTTGACTGTACATTCTAAAAGTGGTAATGGTATCAAGTTTGACAGGAATACAGATCTATATAAAAATGTATTTCCAAATGAAACTTCATGGAGACTTTTTTATGAGTATCTTTTCCTTCTGTGACAGTGCAGTCAAAAAAGTTAAGTCAACTCACAACAGATATAAAAATTCCAAACTCTTCAGGATGTGGTAGACTACACTTGAAAAAGGTAAGAAAATTTCTTATTTATAGTTGAGCAGTAGTGGTTTGCATTTGGAAGCCTGTACCTGGATAATATAAATCCTACCTCAAAAAGATGACACCATGGCAGAAGCAAACTGAAAATATATTTTAGGCAAATTCTTTTTAATTTCAGCTTCTCTGGTTGTTCTTGCAGACACATGATTTCAGGAGCCAAGTTGAATTTTACTTCCATAAAACTGATTTGTACAAACTATGGTCTGCTTGGTTTGCTTTTAACGCCATCACAGAGCTAAATTGCTCCATCATTTCTTGCTTTGTCTGCCTTTACCAACATCTGAAGGTCCAAAACCAGTCTAAAAGGCTCAGAAAGTGAGAGAATATACATGCATGCTAATGATTTGTGCTCATATACTTTAAAAAACCCATACAACCTGAATGAAAAAAGATTAACACAGTTTACTTCAATGCAATAAAACTGGGTGTTGTGGGAATAAGATTTTTCCCATTCTTCTTTGAGACATCCAAACAGCAGTGTCAACCTGACACTGTAATGAGCCAAAAAACTCACATCTAGAAAGTAAGCTTTCACTTGGGCAAACAAAATCATCTCAGTCTTTGTTGCAAAAAAAATGTTTTGAAAACATAAAAATACCTGACAGTCACTTTTTTTCAGTAGGAGGTTAAAACTAAAGGATACCAAGACAATGCCAGAATAAAGCCTGCACCTTATTTGCACTTGCCAATATAATACTTATGTGATGCATCAATTAGCTTCAAGGTATTCATAAATTTATTTAGCTTTCATTCATGAGAATAGTGCAGACCTTGATGATTTCAGCAGAGGTGGAATCTACCTCTTAGCAAATGGAGCTAACAAAAGTTTGCGTAAAGCCAGAAAGACATAAAATATCATTAAGGAAAAAGAAGCTTTGGTAGTCAAGATCAAAAAACTACAGGAAATAAAAATCAGCCTTCAAAGCCTTCAATGGAAAGAGCAATTACAAAGAAAATGAGAATTTGCTCAGCAGTCAAAGGTAAAAAAATCCAAACCAAATTCCAAATTATAATAAATGTCATTTCAGCCAAAGCAATGCTGGGAACTCCTTTTTCAGCGAAGTCAGAAGCACTGAGTTCAGGAATTCTGCATCTGGTTCCAGGCATCATATAAAAAAAAAAAAAAAAAAAAAAAGGTTGATTTAAAAGGACATGTAGGATAGAAGAACATGCAATTTTTCTAAAATAAATGCATCTCTTTTATAAAGGGAATCATGATCATTTGTTCTTCCTGTGAGACATTGGCAGCACAACAAAAGTTGAATACAAATTATAATTGTTAAAGAAAGTTATGCTAAAGATTAGCAAAAGCTCTTAAACACTTAAGGCTGGATCTTTTTGTGGGACTTGTGGAACATCCTTCCCACTGGAATTACTTTTCTAAGATCTTACGGAAGTAATATCCATATTTGTTCAATAATTGGGACATGACTTACACAGTCTTTTTGACATCAAAACATGCATTTCTGTAAATCACAGTACTCTCAAAGACCCAACAGCAACTGAGGGACAGACAGGCAACCTTAATTACACAATGCATGCTCTCCCCATCCCCTGCAGCCCACCCTGCTTGTCCTTGTCCCCCCTACAGCAGCTGAGACAGTCAATCCATTCCTCCCAAGTTTGCTGCATTGCTGGCTTTGAGGCTGTGTGACAACTCCCCTTGCTTGTGAAAGGCAAGGTGACATCACCTTGCTGGAAACCCATCTGAAAGCTGCAAAGTAGGAACTTGACCTTGCAATGTCAGAAGAAAGGACCAAAAGTCTGTCTCAGAATACCTTGCCAGAATTCCTTGCTGGATTGTGGAGCAGACATCTCCAACTGCCCCCTTGTGTTTTGGAAAGGCACAGGTGACCCTTTACCAGCAAGTGCACGTGCTGGATGGCGCCAAGCTACGCTTTCTGAATTCTTAACTTCATCTGGGTTCCATTTGCATGAACCATTTCCTCATGCAAATCTCACAGGAAGGCTTTACATTACCTCGAGTAAATCTACCATCCTTCACAGAGAGTTGTGCCTTGGGAAGGGCCAAACTCATATGGACAGCTCCTGAGCTGCTGTAAGTTGGCCTTGTCCCCTGTGTTTGCACCACTGATGGTTACTGCCACTTGAAGAATCACTCTGCGCCAACATCTTCAGAAAATTGTCATTCTTTGGACTGTCATGTAGCATTCATAATTAGCAACATAGGTGTACATCCTTTTGGGAAACAGGGTTGGAAAAGCTGGAAATAGGCAGGGGGTTCGCAGGAGGTGTGCACACACACATGTACGTGTAGAGAGACAGACACGCAGTCCAAACTGCTTCATACAAAACAGGGGAGAAAACCCCAGCTTTTACTTAAAGCTTGGAATTTGCTGGTTTGGCTTTTGTACTCCACTCACTTTCTTGCAGAGCTTAAATAAAACCAAAATAAAAAGAATTGCAGGATTTTTATGAAGGTAGTGTGAAAAACCTGTTTGTATTTCTCAGTTAAGAACAGGGAAGATCATTGCCCACTGATGATGGTTTCTCTCATGACTGAAAAGCTCTTTACTGTATATATGGCAACTCCCTGCTATGCAGTATTTCATTAGAGGGGTTTTAATGTCAGTTTGAATGAGATTTAGAACAAGATCTGGCATAATAAAATATTAAATAAAATCATTAATAAAATTCAATTTTTCTTATATGTATTTATCACTACACTTGTAATGAATCTCCCTTATTATTCAAATATATTTTTTTTTTTTGGCAAAATAATGTGTAGGTTCTAACTGCTCAGTTAACAGCAGACTTAATATATGAACACTTTTCAGCCATATGAATATAAAAATATGTATGTAAGAGTGAAATCTGTACCTGAAAACACTTCATTTAAAAGAAAAATAAAATCTTAGATAAATGTAATTAGATCTTGTAGCCAATTTTGGCTTGCTATTGCAAAGCCATGGTATAAGATCTTACTTACAATATACAGGCTCTGTCTGGTCACAAAAAAAGTTAATTAAAGCGGGAGTTTTCCCTGTGACTCTGTAATATCCTCATTCTTATTTGTTTATCAAGCCTGTATCGTCTATTTTCAGTTCTTCTCGTGCCTCCATACCTCTGTGCCCATACATTTCCCAACTCGCCTCTGCCATCTTGTGGAAAAACGTGCGTTGCTACTTCTTCAGAAAAAGCTGAGGAAAACTCATTAGACACAATTTGTGTTCTGAAGATACTCCTTGCAGTTAGCAGAAGAACATTACTTCGTATGGAAGTCAGAAGTCATAAAAATCGTATATTTACCATGAAATAAAAAATTTACCATGAAATTAAAACCCAAAAGTACTAATTTCACTAATTTCTAAGTAACTGTCAACACTATTAAAACATTTTGTTCTCCTTTTATTACAAAACTCAAAGGGTGTCATATTAAATATCTATTCATATAATTTCTTTACACATACAGCATATTAATGTACTTATAAATTGAAGAAAAGCTGTTTTCACATTTATTAAATGCTTTGACATAAGAAAACTGAAAATGTGCTAAAAGACTTTAATTTCTTTCTTTTTTTTTTTTTTAGGGGAAATTTCTATACAACACTTGATTTTTTCATAAACTATATTTTACCATGGGATTTCTTTATGATTTTTTTTAACAACAGCGCCAGTGTATACTAAAAATTGTTAAAGGTATTAACACTAACAGAACAAACTTTATCAGTATAATTGGAAAATTTACAAGGTTTCATGTCAATGTAGGAGATCTTAAAAAGCAGTAGAATTGCAAAAATACATTATAATCTAACAAAAATTATCTTCCTTTTTGACACTTCTTCCAAAATTTGCATGATCACAAATATTTTCTGGACCATGCATCTAGGGGAAAAAGAACATCCTTATGTTTTCAAAAAGGTCAGTGGTGGGACTTTAAAGGGCTGGCTGCCCCCTCACTTGATGCAAGTTATTGTAGCAGGGTGTGGCACAGCATCACTCTGGTTTGTGTGAAAGAGTGAGCACACGTCAGCGCTGGACCCACAGCTCACTGAAGGCTCACAGCAATTGCAAAAGAGGAGGCAGGTCTCTGCAGCAGGGGGTAGGCAGACAGAAAACCAGTTTGTGCCTTTCCTCTGATAAGAGCAAGGCTTGATCAGCTCTGGTATCCTAGGTGATTTCACTCTTTCTGTTCAGTTGCTGGTAGGTTTGGGGTTGGGAGGGACATGGAGACACTCGAAAGATTACTTCCTGTGTCCTGAAGGGACCAGATTTTTTGTAGTTCCATCCAAGCTTTTGAATGCATTCTCCCCTTTAGATAGACATCAAAATGGGCTTTCTGGCAGGCTGGATACTCTTGCTGCTGCTGCCCCAGGATGATCTGGTACTGCAGAAATGTTGACAGCAGTCTAAGGTGTTGCCCTGTGAACTATTCTTTATTAAAGGACCAGAATCAACAGTGTTCTCTGTCTGGTGGACTCACTGTGAACACCTTAAATCCAGCTGACCTGGTGTGAAAGTCTAGGTTTGCTGTTGAGTGGCTTTGCCAAAATACCAGGACTTCTTGCTTTAATCTTGGGAACAGAAGATCCTCCAATCATGCATATTACTCATTCTCAATGTCCAGCAAATACAGACGTGTTTATGCTGGATGCACAAAGAGAGCAAAAGGAAGTTGGCCTGTTACCCTGGTCACTGTCCTTCAGGCATAAAAGTCAGCTTTCAGGTGTCTGTGCAACTCTTTGCAAGCTCGCCCACTTTGCAGACAGATGTCCCTCTCTTCTTTCACTCAGAAGCACATCTAACTCAAAAAATACTCAAATCCATATGACTGTGGTGCATGATGGCCTTTAGATGTGAACTGCATGGAGAGAAAGATTTAAGATTTCTGTGTTTTCTGCCATGAAACATGGGCAGCAGCACCCAGGAAAATGGTGGAAAGACTGTGATTTGAGGAAGGTCAGATGTAAGGCAGCAAATTGTACAAAGCAACAGTAAATTAGGACACCCCACACACCTTTGAGTCTTGAATTACGTCCTATAGTATATATTTCCTTTGTTCATGAACAGAGGTGGATAGGAATTAGTAGTTCTTACCTGCACAAGATATTTTTAATTATAAAAACCATCTTTTCTACTTTTGCACTGAGATCAAGTTAAAACTTCTTTGTGTACAGTTAACTGGAGGATGAGAAAAAGGAGGGAATTAATGTGCCATAGAAGTGCATTTCCCTCATCTCTCTTTTTGCACACATTTCATAGATTCCACTTTTAGTAATTTCCTATCTGGATCACTGAGTATGTACTTACACAATGTGGAAAGTCTTCAGGAATGTAGTTGTACAGAACTTCAGTTTTTGATAAACTTCCTTGGAAAAGAAAAAAAAATTAAAAATCATCATTTATTTGAAAATTTGCCAAACCCTTTTGACTTTGTCAAAAAAACAAATAATGAAAAAAAAAAATAGGAACAGATAGTGTCTTTTCTTTGTTCCCTCCAAACTTCTCCCTGAACTTGAATTAAAATTATAAAAGAAGAGAGAGCATTGCCTTCTGCTTATCCAAGAGGCAAATGGAGCACTTTATTTCTGAGTCTGCAGCTTTATCATTCACCCACCAGCAGTTGTCACTGTTACAGCACAGAATGTTAGAAGAGGCTGCCCTAAAAGCCAAATGAGTCAAATAAATAGCAAACAAGAGAGTCATCTTAAAAAAAACTACCCAAGGCCAGAGAGAAATTCAGGCAAATGATTTGCTAATGCTTGTGTATGAAAGCAGATTTCTCAGCCACTGTTGGATGAGTTCACCAGGTACTGATGGCTGCCTGCTGGGTCAGCTGTGCAATGTCAGACTGGGTTACTGCTGTACCAGCAAATCACCATCAGCAGTGCAGCACCATGGATGCTGCAGTTTGTTGTCCTCCTGCATGTACGTGTTCTTGGATGTGTCCCACAAGTAAGCCTGCAGGTCGGGATTTAGACATTGGGATAAAAAGTGGAAGGAACGGTGTGAAAGAAAAGTCTTGCCAATCTCAAAGTACAAGGTGTCACTCTAGTCATTTTAAAACATCCGCTTAGAACAACTCACACAGTAACTGTAACACACTCCAGAGAGGAATCATGAATATGCAATCAGAACAATTTCATGGGCTGATCGCCACCTCTGTCAATTACAGCAGTCACTGTCTGGGATGTTGTCTTTTTGACAATGATTTACTTTTGTGTGGTGTTTTGCAGATATTACACTTCACAAATAAAACTGTATCTTACCCTTTCACTGTAAGAGTAGAACATTTAAAGTAAAAAAAAAAAAAATACTCCTCATAATAATACTTTCACCAAACTAGTCATGCATTTTGAGAAAATTATCTGGCACAACTGCATGATGTGACCAAGCCCAACAAAATCAAGTCATGATGGAGCTTTGCAGACAGTATATAAAACCAGTGTGAAGGATTTTTCTGCTAATAATGCTCATAACAGAACATTTTTCTCCAATTAAGCGAGCTGTTTTTAAACAAATCATTAACATTATAGGATTGTAAAAGCAATATATTTTAAATACAGAAAGTTTGAACATCTGTTGCCTGGCTGAACATTTATAGAGCTCCTGTGTGTAACGTTCATATTTATAATAAGATTTTTCATGATGTTATACACTGACTATTCGCTACTTCACAATGATATAGAACAAGGCAAGGCTTTTTCAAAGAGAAAGAAAAATGTAGAATTATCATAACAAAAGAGGTATGTAGAAATCTTTGTTCAATAAACACTCACAGGATATTTTATTTTAAATAATAAATATATCAGTATATCCTTATATTCAGTTTATTTGGCATGGAGATTAGAGTATATGAGGGATACATATCTCAGTTGTCAATAAGTATAACAGCATAAATATCCTCCCAAGTTCTAGTTTTAAAGGACTGTCAGAGGCTAGAATGCAGACTGTACCAGCTAATTTAAAGTAAATAAAATAAAATATTAGAAACTCCTTTATTATTTTTTCTGCATTTGTTGTCTCTGTGATATCAAATGAGGAATCTTTTACTGATGATGACTTTAGACAGATATCCATGTAGATATAATATCATCTTTATTCCAGGTATTAAATTTTTAATCAGGGGCTTTAGACATTGTTCTCTGTATTGGAGATAGTATGAGTGTGATAAACATTGCATTGAGAAATGCATATAACTCTGGATCAGTTAAATTTTCAGTAATAACTTTTAGTGACCAAATTTGACATCAGAACTCTGAGTAATTAGAGCTTTCATGTAAGAATTCAGAATGAAACTATTTAATACTTAGGTGATAAAAAACATTTCAGAGCATTTTGCCTTAGAATTTTTACATACTCTTCATTGTTATCCATCAGCAGAGTTGAGCAGTAACTTTGAAAACAGGCAGGGAGGACAATAAACCCTGACTGAAATTTGTTGAACCTACTGAGAATCTACTCAGCCAGTAAAAGGAATCTGTCCATACAGACCCAACACAGAATGAATCACTTCTATGTTTGTTGTCTCTACCAGTTTTTCCCATGTGGTGATATTTGCACAATACCATTGAAGTAGTGACAGTCAGAGCAAAGCACAAAGCAATACATATTTCTAGATTCCAGAATACTAATAGTTCACTCAGCTCCTCTACACTCATTATGAGTAAAATACTTGCACCTAAAGGAAAGGTTTTGCAGAAAATTTAATGCTGATGTTCTTATTCAGGTTTATTTGTCCTGGCACTTTTTGACACATGGTAAAAGCAAAAACTGTCATCAGCAGTGTTGATATTTCTAGCAAAAGTACTCCCAAATATCTGACAAATAGAAAGGCTGAAAGGGCTTAATAAAGTATTACCTCCCTCTCTGGAGTCAATTGAATAATTCAGAGATATTTTGTAAGAAAAATATAGCCAACTTAAAAAAACAGTTATTTAGTAGCTATAATACACCAAAGACATTTATGCTGTTATTTCTAGCTCCTCCAATTAAAAAGAAAGAAGTGTAAAATTACAGAATCACATTGAAGAGATTCAAAGTACAGCAACAATATTATGGTTGTCATGGATGGCACAGGTTTAACAGGAAATGTCAAGAGGAATTTCTACCAAGGCACTCTAATTGCTTGAATACTGGTTGTAAAGTACTGCGTCTTCTTTCAATGGAAAGTGCCTCTTAAGTTACTTCAGATTTTGAAGTGTTTGTTAACCAAATGTCATTTCAGGTACCTTTGCATTTTATTTAAACAGATATAGCAGCAACAAATTGTTTTGGATAAATATTTTCTTCCAGTATCTTTTCCTGTCTGTTGAAGGCTTATTACCACCATCTCTTGGGTCAGTTTGTACAGCTGCTTTTAGCTCTACACGCAGACTCTGCATATAAGATATAAAGAACTTCCTTTCAGTAAATCAATTCTATAAAGACTCAACATACATAAAAACCAGCTAAGGTTTAACAGGCTAATAATACCCACTCACCACCCTCAGAAGACCCCTAAAGGCTATTTTATGGGCTGGGCAGGCATCAGGCAGAGAAAAGAAGTTGAACTACCAACACCTTCACCAGTAATATCAAAAAGAAAAGGAAGGGAAATAGCCGATACAACTGATAGACAACACATTTCATACTAATGGAAGGAAATGCATTTCATTAGTGCATAATTACCTTGTGAAACTCATTGACAAGAAATGTTTCTGAGGTCAGAAGCTTTGCAGTACTCAAAGGCATAAATCTCTTCATGCTGTAAGAGCACTCAGAGTCACTCCGAACAGGACAAGGGAAACAAAGTGTCATTCTTTTTTCCACAACTGAATCAGGTTTGATGAAAATTAATATTTTTGGGGGGTCTAACTTTTGTTTCTACACTCTTCTGGTGCAGCTGACAGTGCCCATTACTAAGGAAACTTCCCAGTCTGACCCTCTAGGAGCCACTCTGGCAGTCACTCTTGCACCACCTGAGCTGGGACCAAGGCCCCTTCCCAGCTACACCCCTCACACTCACACAGTCACACCAGGTTTCCTTATTGGATTGACCCCAGGTTTCCCATAGCAGAGTCTCAGACATCCAGAACCTCTTGGTGCAATAACTAAATAACAAACTAACAGCTCGAGCTGGTGCCTCTGAGGAGGGACCCGGAACAAAGGAACTCCTGGGCTCTTATCCCCTCACCAGTCTGAGTGTGGGAAGGCCTGGGATCCTCGGCTCCTGCCGTGTGCCAGTGTCCGGTCCCCCGGCTGGGCCACAGGTCCCCGAGCCCTTGTTGTGCCGAGGGTCGGCTCCCAGGGCCTCTTTGCCTGGCCTGTGTCAGCCAAAGCTCAACCTGCAGCTCCCACTGCAGCTGCACCCCGAGATACCTCGGTGAATGTGCTCCTCAAGGTCAGGTACGGAAACGTTACTGAGCTGGATGGATCACCACCATTACCTTCTGCACTCCCAGGTTCTGCAGCAGATAAAATGTTTTGCTCAGAAAACTTTGATCTAAGACAACAGAAATGTACCTAGATCAAATCTGAACTGATTCCCAACACATATCCAAACTGCTTTTCTTGTACAGTTTTAAATTTTTAATCTCAAAAAGGATTAGCCTATTAGGTGTTACAAGCAGATAAAGTAGGAATTCTAGTAATAATGCTTTTTTATTAAATGCTTTTCTAATGGACAAAACACATTAGGACTTTTCTAAAATTATTAAATGTAGTAATCAGAATATGAATTACTGAATATTAACTGAGCCTACAACATCAATTAAAGCATGAAAAAACACGGTATTGTTACTTCTGTTACTTTGAAAAATCAGTCCCATGTATTTTCCTCATTTGCCTCAGATTTGTCTCAGGGATAATCATTCCTTAAGAAGATGCTTCACTGCGTAGGCATAAAATACCTACTCAAAAATGCACTTTACAAACTGAAATATCTAGGGCCCATAATCATCTTGGGTAAATTTTTTAGCTCCAGAGAAGTAACTGGAAACATGCCAGATGATAAGCTGCATCTTGTTTATGAATTCCTCTCCCACTCTGTGCTTTCTTGACACGTATTCAGGGAAGGAAAGACCATTAGTTCACCTAGTTTAACCTCCATTGTGATAGAAAGTTACAGCAGGATTGCAGCTGGCTCCAGCTCCCACCTCCTTCTGTAAATGCTACAATCTCATAGGTCAAAGTAGTTAAAAAACTCAACTGAACAAAGAAAGAGGAAAATCTGTAGATGGTGGGACGGGTTATTATGAATGTGCATTACCTGTAAGAAAAGGGCAGTTGCTGGTAAAGGACATAAAGCATAAGGTGAGAACTGGAGTAAGTTCAAAGCAAAATAAAGTGAAAGAAGCAGAAGACAGAAGGAGAGATCTTCTGGTAACAGATAGGGGGTTTCACACTTACATAGCAGTATTAATAAAATGTGTAAAAGTGCCAGATGACTCATCCAAAAACATTTGTCTGCACAGTCAAAGCAAAACAGTTCAAACTGATCCTCAAAAACTATGAAGCATAAAGAAACACACCAAAGATATTTTCAGTGGGCTGAAATAGATGATATATCAACAGGTGGTGCAAGCCTAAGTAGCCAAGAGAAGTGGTCAGCTTTAAGCATTAGTCAAGACAGGTGCTTGAAACTGCTGTCAGCAAGGCTCAGTCCTTGTGCACAGACTTGCAGGGAGTCCTGTGGTTCACAAGCGCTGCAGACAGATGAAGGAAATGGCACAAGAGCTCATCAGCACTGGATGCCAAATGGTCACAGAAAACTCTTCTTAGTGGGGCATGGTTTGAGAAAGCCAAACTTGGTGAAAACTGAATTTTTCACAAAACAAATTGCATAGAAATTCTTGGAGTCCATAGAAGTACTGGCCCTAAGGTTTGAGAGAGGTGGAAGCAAGCTAGAAAGCAGCAGGACAGGACCTTCTGTCAGGACATAAGAGCTTGAGCTCTTTAGAGATAAGAGTAGCAACATTAGCTCTGGTAAACCAGAATAATCTCTTCTGGTTCAGCCTCAACTAGACTTGCTTTAAAAGTGAGTGGCAGATGTACTTTAGGCCCTGCTGTATATCTCTAGTGGTGAAATAAGAAATTATATTGCAGTTGCTCATTCAGAGACTGTTTATCTGGTGTACCCTCCAACAAAATAATTGTTTATTGATTGTAACTACAGAAAGGTTTTGCCATCCAGTCATACAGCAGATGTTATTTTTTCCCCAAGCCACTCTCAGAGGACTGATGTTGCACATATCACAGACCAAATCATAGTACACCAAGGTGAAGTTCACATCCATCTGATCACAGGCTTTTAGCTGTTGCAAGCCTATCACATACCTCTAGCTTCTGAGGACTACATAGTTTTATTCTCACTCCTACAGAGTAGGCTCATACCAGGGAGATTTATCTAGAGACTACAAACACCCTGGGCCAGCTCCTCACTTGAAATCCATGGAAGTCCACAAATTTATTGTTACCTGAATGGCTGTATTTTATTTCTGCTCATAGCTTGCCTTCCTTCCACTGAAACAAACAGAGCAAAGTGTTCCTCACACACACACAGGTGCAAGGGCATGTGTATGCATGCATTAAAACAGCATTACATGAACCTAAGGTACCAAATAATACCCAAGGCTGACACCTAAGAATTATAATCTATTTTTCTTTGTAATGGCAATGTATTTGGAAAATAAAAATAGTACTTGTTTAGTAAAAGAAGAAGTGTAAGGTCCTTCCACTGAAACCTTTTCACAATAGACTACCTTCTGTCAACTGTTTAAAGTTGAAAAACGTAGGTACTTTTTCACCTTTTTTATGTGGATGGAAAAAAATTGATGGGGATCTATATCTCAGTACTGTTTCTCATGCAGATACTGCTTTTGCAGCAGTTTGTTCACACGGTAAGTAACAAAAGAAAAATAAGAGCAGAAAAAAAATTTTAAAACAGAATAAGCTAAAATATAAAATTACCTGATTTATTGCAAAACAAGTTCAAGTAATTAAAATAACGTGACAGGAACTGCAATTGGGAACTATAGCCCTGAAGATGTTTTATTTTCCATCAAAGACAGCCTCCTGGCTGAGACAATGGTGTCGGCATGCCAAAGTTGGGTCAGTGACAGTGTGGCGCTGCTGTTGGGAAGTGCCTGCACTGCACAGGTTTGTTTCTCAGGTTTCTCACTCTGCTCTGTACCTCAGTGAATGTTCAGCCTGAGCAGGCCCAGAAGTGACACTAAGAAGCTGGGTCAGAGATGCTAGTGCAGGGGTGTCTAGGTAGCTTTGTCTACCATTCGATCTGCAGCAGTGTGGACCAGGTGAAATTGCTTCTCTGAGTCCCTGGACACACCTCATCTGTGTAAGAGAGTAAGTCAAAGGAGAGAGGATGGGTGAGAAGCAAGACAAAAATTTCTGCCTGGGATCATGGTATATGTATTTTGTGGGTTAGCTCACAGTGGTCAGTGAGAGGGAGAGGGACAGACATTTATCCCTTCCCAGTGCTCTTCCCTGGAAAGGTGTAGTTCTGTGTGATCTGCTAAGATTGTTTTTATAACTGACTTAGTTAAGATGCAGCTATTCAATAGCCGCAGTTTCAGTTTGGCAGCTCCAATCAGTTGTTCCCTTCTTCCACCTTTCAGAAAGCCTGCACTGCTGAACTTAGCTGAAGAGGAGTGAGCAGGCAAAAAAGTTTCACTCATAGGCAAAACTAAGTGAGAGTTCAGGGATATAACCATAGCCTACACACCACATCACTGCTTGTGAGTGACACACAGAATATACTGAGTTGGAAGGGACCCACAAGGATCATTGAGTTCAACTCTTAGGTGAATGGCTCATACAGGGATCAAATCCACAACCTTAGCAACATTAGCAACATGCTTGTGCAGCTGACTTAATCAGCCAAGCCTGAATTATCCAAAGCAGCCTCAGGAATATCCTATTGGAGACAGCAGCTACCATAACAAAGACTTGCAGGAGACCACTTCAGCTATCAAGAGAACACGGAGGGAAGATGTCAGCTTCCACTTCATTTGTTTTTTTTCCACACCAAAAACAGTGATAGTTCCCAAGGTCAACACGCACAGATTTAGCACACTCATTATCTGGGGTGGGAGGGAAGGACACACTGTGTACATCCATTACACAATGGTTCACAAATTTCTGTTGGACAGATAGAAAACATTTGTCCATCCAAATGAATCACATAAAAGATAACATTCACGTTGATTGTCAAGTAAGGAAATGTAAAGAAGCATAAAGCTCCTGCTAGTAATGGTCCCGTGTCATTGCTTACCAGCAAAATATGTTCAAAATAATAGTACAGAAAAAAGGTAGTATTTTTTATAAACAATAAAAATACAATTACTAACATATGCTTTTACTACTAACTTTAGAAACCTTAAAAATCATAGCACCTCACTAGTCCTCACACTTTAGGGAAGTTTGTCAAAATTCTTTATATTTTGCAGAAACAATTCGCAATTATTTCCAAACTCACCCATGAATTTAAAGGAAACTTAGAGAGGAAACCAATATCAATAAGAGACTGTCAGTTGTTAGGAAGTGATTAGGACCCTGATTGTCTGAGTGATCCCTGTGCAGCTAGTTATCCACTAGAGTCTGCTAAGCCACTGATTGCTCTGATTAAGAAATTCCCCTTGCTGTCTCTGAACAGAGGACAGATTTCACTGAAAGGTTTGTTAACTTTTACTAAAATTTTTGAGACTCTCTAGTAAACATTTTCAATGTTTCCAGATTTCTTAATGTGCAGTCTGACTCACTTCAAAAATACCTGGCTTTCCATAAACATGCTAATAATTCACTTTTAATAAGTTTACCACTGCCATTTAGGAAAAGAAGAAAATAGAGCTGTTAATATCCTCTAGACACCTTGCTTTGCTCCACTGGTCATATAATGAGCATTTGGCAAATGGTATCTCCCTTTCACATAAACAGAGAGATCCTCTATCTCTCAATGTAATATGAGGTATGAAGTAATTTGGAATGAAGGATTTTATCAACAATTAAGCTTCTTCTTTGGGTCATCAGCTGTGGTCTAAGCTTTCAAAACCAATGCAGGGTTTAATGGCAGTGCTGGTAATGGCAATTTTTTTGGTTTTGCCTTTATAAACCTGTATTGTTCAAATTGCCACATTTTCATTTCTCTCCTTTTCTCTGTCTCCCTCATAACACCAGTAAGAGAACTTTTATGTTGCTGCTGGGCTTCTTTCTTTTTCCACTGGCCATCTGATGGCATGCAATGTCCTTTGAAATTATTTTCTTGAAGTTCTGGGGGATCACTGCTGAAGTGTGGCAAATACCACAACTGCCTCCCACTCCCTACAAACCAACTGAGTAGATTCTCTTTGAGAAAACAATATTCCTCCTTGCTGAGAGGCAGAACTGCAGACCTTTTCTGCTTAAGGAGCTTCTGCACTTTATTCATAAAATATTTCTTTGCACTGGAAAGCTAATGATCAGTCTGCGCAAACACTATGACACACTGGCCAGTTCAGAGAAGATTTTAAAGAGCAATTTTTCTTGAGATCAGCTCTCCCTCTTACAACAGAATGGAGAGTATTTAAGAGTAAGACTGTCTGCACTTTTAGATATTTAATTTGCATTTGCATATGAATCATTAGAGGTATAAGCTCGTAGCTATGGAGAGGCAATTTTAATTTAACATGGATTGCTTGTATCCCAATAGTCAAAAAAGTAAGCTCTGGAATTGCCAGAAAAAATAAAAAAATTGGAACAAATTTAGACAGCAGCTGCAAACTGAAGTGTGTGTATGTCCTTGAGTCTGTTTTTGTAACAATGCATAAAGAAAAAGAGAAAAATGCTTAATTTTTATCTTCTTAAAAGATTGGCTGGTAATTTTCATCTTTGTAAAGTGAAACAAAAGTGAATCTCAGTGATGGCATTTTCCTTTCAGTTATCACAGCTATGCAAGGAACATGTGAGGAACAAAGAATTAAAGCCCCCATCTCTAGGTCTCTGAGAGTGTTCACACTGAAGTAATGATTAAAAGATTAAAATCATACAAATGTCAAAATGGGTTGTAGTAGACAAAAATAGATGGGAGGTAACAAAATACAAAAAACCATTTTCCAAGGAAATGGAGACCAATTCATATTTCAGAAATGGTGCCAGTTTTATTTAAACAGAGGAAGGAGTCTAAATCCAAAATAATCTGAATTGATATTCAGATAGGTTATCCCATCATTCTTTCACCTGACTTTGGCTTATTCTGGTGCTCCTCACAGTTTATAATAAGAAAATTAAATTAATATGCTTTGGGTTAATATAACTTTGGAATTATATGTATTCTTGTGCAATAACTGAGCTACCTTATCTGTCGGGAAAGGCTCAGAGAGCTGCAATTGATCAGTCTGGAGAAGGCAAGGGAGGGTGTGTGTGAGGGGAGGATTACACATGTGTATATAAATTAGATGGAAGGAAAGAGGACAAAGGAAGATTCTTCTCAGGGTATCCAGTGAGAAGATAAACAGCACAAATAGAATCACAATGAATTTCACTTAAACATAAAAAAACACTTCTGCTGTGAGGGCAGTCAAACAGTTGAGAAGGTTTCTCAGAGAGGTTCTGGAGACTTTATTCCTGAAGATATGCAAATCCTGACTGCTTATGGTCCTGGCCAACCTGATCCAAGTGACCCTGTTTTGATGGATCAGTTAGATGATCTCAGAGGTGCCAGTCACAGAAATGCTGTAGCTCTGTAAATGAACAACCTTAGATAAAAAAAAACAGAGGTCAGGAAAAAGAAACCCAAAACACAGAAGGGAAATATATATTCTAAGATTAAATTTTATTTAATGTAAAAAATGCTAATCTAAATGTTTAGATTGCTATTCTGTCTTGTCTTACCTACATATGTGGTAGTGTTCATTGTAGGAAGAATATATGAGGTGGGGGAAAGACTACTTAAAATTGAGAAAACTAGTAGGGAAGAAGACAACAGGAGACTTCATGGGAGCTAACTATTTAGCAAATGGGAAGCAACAGAAGCTCTCCTAAGCTCTGAACACTGCTTGACACAATGCAGTGCCACAGAGCTCTGTGAACATCCGTGTCTTTTTATAAACAGTGTCTTGCCTTGGAAGGGAAACCTTGCTGTTTATCTAAGGCTGTGCCATTTGAAAATTTAATATATAGCACTGTGAGGATAGTATCAATAGTAGGTGGGTAAAAGATGACATGACATGTTTTGTGGATCAATTCTGCCAGCCTGTCTGACAAATACTATGGGAATTGCATAAAGACTTCAGGTGTCGAAAACATTCCTTATGGGTATCCAAAGTCTGTAACTATTAACACAGGGAACGAGTTAGATTTTAAATTTTGTAAAAAGGTTTTTCTCTACTGCTGTGAGGTAAACAGCTGGCCTCAACATAGATGTTGAGGTCTAGTGCACCCTCTGGTCATCATCAGCTTGCAGATAGCATTGCTTGTCCCATTGTGAAACTAAGGCAATACCAAAATAATTATATAGCACCATGTCCACTGATCTCAGAAATCTAAGCACCAAGCCTAGAGTCATTCTCTTCCTTTCTACTGAATGTTCAATTAAATGATTCAAATGTTTTTCAACCAAATAATTTAAAATCAATTTCTTTAGAAAACCATCACCCCTGAAGATGTGATGCCATTGCCTGTAGTTCATTATTTCAGAGAAACTTAGTTAGATTTAACTCATGTGAGTATTTTAATTAATAGACTTCATCCTCCACCTATTTCCTTGGATTCCTTTATGCATGAACTATGTTCTTCTTTTGCTCCTCTATGAAACTGACTGCATTATTGCTAGTGGAAATAATTTTACCTGTGTATTAGTTTTACTGAATTGAAACTCAATGTTTCTGCTGCCCCTCATGTCCAAGCCATTTCTCTTTGAGACAAACCATAAGGAAAACTCTTTTGGCTCAGCTCCTGGCCAAGGAACCAGTGTGATATGTCTCAGTACTCTCTGACTTTGGCTAACCATCATGGTTCAGTTCATCCTTCAGTTTCATCCTTTCAATTCCACATCACCAAAAGAGTGGGGATAATGTGTCTTTTCTGATGGCCTTGACTCTTCCCTGTGAGGAGGACAAGACCTCTGCAATAAGCACTGTCTCTCTTGGTAAACACCACTATAGGGCCTGTTAAGGTCTTGAACAAAATAACTGAGAGGTCATGTTGCAGCTCTTTGACTCAGTCCAGAGAGATGGCCAGTGTTTAACCAAGACAAAGACACTCCCTGGAAACCTTTGTCGTCAGTTTTGAAGCTTACAGCAGTGCTGAACAGAGTGATCTGTACATTAACCCATGCAGGCTGAATCGGTTCAGTAAGGAGATACTTTCACAAATTTTACCCAGTGATCAGCCTCTTCTGTAAGACTCATCCTTAGCAGTGACCTCACTGGCATAAGCAGGCATTTTGACAGTGCTGTGTGTATATAGGTTGCTTGATCCTTCTGTCCTTGTGTTTGTTCTTTGCTAAAACACAAAATAACAAAGGGAATTTTAAATCTTTGTTGGTGTTATGATTGTTTCACTAGAAAATTTATCTCTGTGTATGTATAAATGAACAATGATAATACTAATTCACTTATGTTAATTTTTTAAAAAACTTGCATTGATTTTAAAGGTAATCACATTACATGGTGTACCCACTTCCTTTCCTTCCTTACACAAATAATAATTAATAATCCTTCTTCTTTAATTTTGAAAAACACTATAATTTTTGCTTGCTTTGTCAATGTTCTGCAATGTAAACATGTACAAAAGTCTAGTATAAACAACAGCATTTTTAATATGAAATACTATTATTTTATAATTTCTGGTAACTTCTTCAATATGGCAAACACCCTCACACTGCATTGCATTCTGGCTGGCATGTGTGAAAGACAAGTATTTCAGGAGAGGAGTCAGGTGACTGTGCACTCCAGGAATACTTCTCCAGTTATACCAGCTGCAGAATACTGGCAGGTCTTTTTTGTGTCCAGCCTGCAGGGACGGGCATTTAGAGAACCTTTTGGCCCTACCAGAATCTAATGATATTCTGATAATCTGTATTTTAGCCACTGAGCTGGAAATCTTCCCCATATCTATGAAAACTGAAATTTTCAGGGAAATGTAATGAAAGCTCTTCATTCCAGGGTGTGTTTCCTATTAGTACAGGTGTGTACTAACAAAGAAAACTGAGTAAGAACAAAAGGAGAGAGAGAAAGAGGGGTGCTGCAACTGGCACCACAGCATTCTAATAGAGTACCAGACAGAACAGGGGGTGATAAGAAGCACAGTAGGAAGAAGAAAAGACACAGTCATGAATAAGTCAAAGGAATATAATTAAATGGGAACTAATTAAATTAACCAAAACACTAACAACAACACAGTCAGAAGGACAGGAAGTCAGAGGGTATTCACCTCCTGTGTGAAAGAAAAATGTACATGTGCAGAAAGCCAAGACAGAGAAGCACAAGGGCATGGATGGGAAGTTCTCTGTGTACAGTAAGGTAAAGGATAGTCCCTCTGAAAGCATTTGTCTAGAGCAAGAGGTATCTATGATTCAAGACAAAGAGGGATCAAGGCTGAACAAGGTCATAGGTCTGAATGAAAAATGGCCCACACTGCTGACAGTGATGGTTTGGGATATGAAGGTTGTTTTCGAGCAGAATGGTTTCAAAAACGTTTGGCTTTAACAGTGCGAAGTGAGTCAAAATTCACAAGGGATGGCAGTAGAGCCAGTTGACACATACAGTTGGATAGATGGTGACAGAACTTTTAAAGAGCCATAGATGCATCAGTGTCTGTAAGAGGAGTGAGAACTGAAACCAAAATTACATCTCTGACTGTTCCAGGATGTAAAAAAAGAAGGAAAAGAAAAATGTCCAATCTCTGTGGAAAATCAGACAGAACAGCAATACCTAATGAAAAAATATACCAGTGGCTGGGCATTTTCATTTCTTGGAATAGACATCAGGTTTTCTTCCTCTTATGGGGTGGATATTTGGCAGGCTTCACTATTTGAACCTGCCTAAGAGTAGTAATTATCAATTAAGTAATTTGAGTTAGGAAATTAAATATTCACATTCCTAGTTTGCCTTCAGGATTAAAGTTCCTTATCAATATTTATTTCCTCAGTATTCACAACCACTTGCAGCAATTTACACTCCCTCCAAGTAAACAAAAAATAATAGAAAATACTATTCTAACAATTCTAAACTCCTGTGTAACTTACTCCCCTCTTTCAGAATTCATTTGCTATACTTTAATTATACTCCTCTACTAAAATGTGTTTCAAAGTACTTCATACAAAGGCTAAACAAAACAACATCCTAAACTTGTGCCATTTATTGTGACAGTCTGACAACTTGTTGTGACAGGCATAACAGATTGGGTAGCAAAAGCTGAGCAGCAAAGGCTGGCTGGCTGACTTTTGTTTCAACAGATGATACTCTTGCTTGGCTAGATTTTTAAGAGTGATCAGAACTAGAAAAACTATTTTCAAAGTAATTAAAATTTCCTTAAAACTGTAATGTAAACAGTGCTGCAGTCTTGGGGGAAGAGGCAAAGCCATAGCCTTATCATCCACACAAGGCCTCAGGAGAAATTAAGTCAATTGCTTGCATGCAGGAAATTTGGGATGAGGGTTTCCTCCTGATTCAGTACAGGTTGATTGGTAGCTTGAGTCGGGGTTGGGATGAAGATGATGCCATGAGTCACTATTAAAACTTATTTTCCCAGCCTCTCCTCCTGAAAGCAGGCTGTAAGGGCTTGGCCAAGAAATGAGATCACTGTTCTCATTTCCTATCTTGCGTGGTGTGGGTTTGGACTCACAGAATCATAGAATATACTGAGTTGGAAGGGACAAGCAAGAATCATCGACTCCTACTCTGGGCCCTGCACAGGACACCCTAAGAGACACAGCACATGCTTGAGAGCACTGTCCAAACACTCCCAGGGATGGCTTGGATGGGCTAGGGAAAAAAACAGTTTTAGTATTAGATACAAATCCATCTGGCAAAGGAGCTGGACACAGCTGGAGTGCTCACGCAGACACAAGCCCTGCAAAAAATCACCATTTTGCTCAAATGTATGGAAACCCTAAACTTGGAAACTTCCTGCTGGGAAACAGAATTGCTAGCAAGAACTTCCAGCCAGCCTCTGGCTGGCTCTGCTCATGACTTCAGCACCATCAAAAGAAAAATCCACCAGACACTAGTCCATGACCATGAAGACCTTAGCCAAAATTCAAAATAATTCTAAAAACGTCTGGCAGTGTGCACACCAGCACACTCAAAAGCATATGGACTGTATTTGAAAGACATCTACAATATCCCAGACAACCGATTTTCCAGAATTCACTAGCCACATACTTGACTGCACAAATAATAAGCAGATACTGAAGCAAGATCAAAACTGTACTACAGGTAAAACTCTCATATCTGTTTTTTGTTTTCTTGCAAGAAAAGCAGCCAAACAGATTAGTAGAGTTCATAACAAAAAGCAGTTATTACAAATCAAAAGTGCACAATACCTCTTAAAATACTGCTGTCCAGTAAACACCATATTTATACATTGTAACAATCATTTAATCAGATGGAAACCTGATGAAGATGGATCAATTAGTTATGCAGAGGCTGTACTGGAACCAGGAAATACGAAAAGACTTAAGAAAAGGAGGTAGAAATAAAAGATGCATATAGACAGTCAAGCAATTATGTCTGTGTTCATCCAGCAGAAGGAAGTTTGAGGATAGAGGAGACATTTTTATCTTGTGCTGTGCAAACATCACACAAGATACTTAAAGAGAAGAAAATTACTTCCAAAAATGCTCTGAAATTCCACTGTTCTAAGAAAATGGCCTTTCAAGTATCCTATTCTAAGCATATTTAAATTTAAAATAGATACAACAGCAAGAAGTCATGAAATGCTATGAAAAGATGCAACAGAAGGATTTAGGTTTCTCTGCATGCCTTTGTTCTTTTGTTGTTTCTGGACCCCAAAGCCAGGCAAAGGCCCAACCCAAGCAGACAAAGAGAAAGGGAAAAGAATTGTCTGACTAGTGTAGAGACTCTGTAGAGAATACCAAATGTTGCTGAGTGTTCTTCCATAGCTGAAGACAAGTGTTGGTACTTGTAATGGTGCACTGCTTCTTGTATCCTGGCTGACAGCACCCTCAGTACTTCCACCTTAAGTCCCATCACCAGCTGTCATTCAACTCTTGAGCTTTTCTCACTAACATGACAGGCCTGCCCGGAGGGTCAGCTCGGCCCTCCTCCCCCACGTCGCCTTTCCCTCCTTACGGTTCCCTGTCCGCACCTGTCCTGCCCTGCTCCGCCTCTTCCCCGAGGCAGCCCATGAGTGTGACAGCCTGGTGCTCCGGTGTTTCCCTGACGGAGCAGACGCTGTCTGCACCCAGCCCGCAGCCATCGCCACCGCCGTGCTTCCCGCACTGCCCGCAGCAGCCCCGCACTGCCCGCAGCCATCGGTCGCCGACACCCGAGGCACGCTGCTGCCGCTCGGAAATCGCGCCCGGCCGCTCACAAGAGCTGCACAGGCTTGTTGCTGCTGGCAGGACACAGGCTCCATCTGCCGAGTTGATCCTAACCGGGCGCCCGGGGTACAGCGGTAACAATCTATCCCTGTCTTCTGTTTCCTTCTCTCTTTTTCTCTCTTTGCTCTCTTTTCTATCCCCCTTTAGAAGGAACATTTATCTTTCTTTATCAATAAACAGTTGTCAGATATAATATTGCCGCATTTGCACTTTATTTTTGTCCAAGAAATCTATAAAAAATAATCCTCCCCGACTCCCCTTTTACAGTGGGATGGGACACATAGGATAATCTGGAATCGCTGGCTCCTGTTGCGTCTCCCTGGCTGGGCCACAGGTCCCCTGGCCCTTTGTTATGAAAGGGTCAGTGAGCTTGGGCTCTTGCCCTGAGAGCTTAACCTGCAGCTTGCACACTGTGCTACCTGCACCAAATATATTGTTCAACACTACTTCTCCACCCACCTATATATTCACACCTGACTCAAGTGCTCTCTATACAAGACATAGGTTGTTTGAGTTTAGAAATGAAGCAGCCTGAGGATATGGAGCAAGCAGAAAGCATGCCCAGCAAGTATGCTAAAGATGGCAGGACTCAGAACAACTGATTTGCTATGACAGAGTAGTTCTGCATGGGCATAGGCTAACCTTCTAAACTACATTAATATTGCTGAAGGAAATATCTATGGAACTGGCACTGATAATGATAATGTCTAACTGGGGACAACAAGGCATTATTACAAGAAACTATTTCTTGGCAGCTGTGGTTACAACAACAGATAATATGCTGCGTACTATTTCAACATGTCTGCTCAGTGCTGTGTAGGAGACAAGATCATTATTCACCTCTTTGGCCTGTAGGATATGGCAGGGGCATTTCACGACAGCAATTTGGCAGTCTACATTGTGGGGCTGGCTGTTTGCTGCAGAAGACCGTTTTCTGATTGCAAACCACGTCTTCCACCACTGCTCTGGAGCAATCAGTAGGCCTGTGCAAAAAGACAACAATAGTGAAATTAACTTCTGGCAACTTTCGCCATGTTAAAACAAGGATTATTAATACTCCCAAGGACAATCACTCTAACCTAGTTTTGCCAACCAGCCCTGTAAATCTGGCTGTAAATAGCAAACCTCACATAAAGCAATAGAAAATTTGGGATGAAAATAAAATAAACTGGTGTTATTTAATCATACTTCAGAATGCTGACATTTGTGCATTAATTTTAAAGTGAGCAATGGCACCTAGTGTGTCATGATGATAGTGTAATGAATCTCACACTCTGAAACTGAGATGCCTGCACAAAAGACTATGCCATTAAACAACATGAGGTTCTGTTTTGGAGCTGAACTCTTTAATTCACCTTTTATTTTCCCCTTTCTTTTTTGACCTGGAAGGGACTATTTAATCCAATCGTTTACTATGACCCACTGTATTGGATTGACAGGGCCTGCCTTTAGGTAGCAGGGGGGCCACAAAGACGGCTCCTGTGAGAAGCTGCTGGAAGCTTCCCACCGTGTCCAGCAGAGCCAGTGTCTGATGGCTCTGAAGGTGGACATGCTGCTGGCCAGAACTGGGCCTGTGAGAGAGGCTGGTAAACACCTCTATGATGGCATATTTAAGCAGAAAATCAAAACAAAGTCACAAGATTTCGGATACCAGCCAGAGAAGAGGAGGAGGTGAGAACACGTGAGGGAAACAACCTGGCGGCACCCAGGTCGGTGCAGAAGGAGGGGCAGGAGGTGCTCCAGCTCCGGAGCCGCGGTTCCTCTGCAGGCCGCGGTGCAGCCCATGGGGAAGCAGCCGTGCCCCTGCAGCCCACGGGGATCCACGGGGGATGCGGAGACCCACCCGCAGCCCGTGGGGAGGTGCCCGTGCCGGAGCGGGTGGGGGCCTGGAGGAGGCCGTGCTCCAGTGGGAGACCCGGGGGAGAGAGAGGGCGCAGCTTCCAGGCTGGAGCAGCCGGAACTGGAGGCTGCGCCCCGAGGGAAGAGAGAGCCCTGGCGCAGCAGTGTGGGGAGGGCTGTGTGCCCTGGGAGGGGCTCACGCTGCAGCAGGGGCGGTGTGGCTGCTGCTCCCGAGAGCGGGCCCACGCCGGGGAAGTTCAGGAGAACCGTGTCCTGTGGGAGGGACCCACGGCCTCACAGGGGAAGGCTCCTCTCCCGGAGCAGCGAAGAGAATCTCGGTGATGGACGGAGCAAAGCCCCATGCCCTGTCTCCCTGCGCTGTCGGTGGGAAGGAGGGAGGGGCTGGGGGGAGAAGGTGTTCTAGGGGCTTATTTTATTTCTCATTATTTTCCTCTGATTCTGTTAGTAATAAATGCACTTCACTGCTTAAGTTGAGCCTGTTTCCCCTTTTTAGTGTTTCTCCCGGTCCTTATCTCGCTCATGAAGCTTTTGTTATTTTTTTTTCTTTTTGCCTCCTCTGCCCGGCTGTGGCAGGGGAGGGTGAGCGAGCGGCTCTCCTGGGTGCCTGGCGTTGGGCCAGTGTCAAACCATGACACCACTTCATTGAAAAGTCAAAGAGCCATACTGAGTTATTTCTGCAAAATGCAGAGATTTCCTTTTTCTTGAAAAAAAAGAATCTGTATAAAGAGATTGATAAGGTCTGTTTCCACTCATTAATGCCTCAGCCTGAAATTATAAGTTTCTTCTGTGATGTTCTTCTTGGTGATGCGGTTTGGAGCACAGGTGGTCTCCATGAAGAAACATCTTTAGTTACAGCTAAAGCTGTTGAGGTTGCCTGTACAGGTTACCTGAACACAGCTCAATCACTAGCTTGTGATAATCCTCTGTATTTAATCATCCCTGTGATTCCTGCAGAGTTTTCACCTGTGCCAATTGAAGCAGGAGTTCTGTAAATTACCCATCACAAAGGAACACCACCTGAATGTGGGGAGAAATAGGATGGAATTGAGCTGTGGGCTGTGAGACATGCCTGCAGAATGCCATGGCAGCACAGAGAAGCTGGTCCCTGCCTGTCCTTGGGGGAAGGAGATGCCACACGGCAGAGCCCTGCGGAGAGAAGCCTGCCCAAAACCGACAGACACCTGAAGGGCTCATGATCACCCTCACATAAGAGCATTAAGAAAGTGTGTTACTGACATGGCAACGTGTGATAGGTCGCTTAGTGAAAAAATACCATGTAAGGAAATACTGGCTCTTAAAGAAGTGTATAAAAACAGCTCGTTTCTTTGAATAAATGTCTCAGATTTGTCTCGTTTCTTTGAATAAATGTCTCAAATGTCTCAGGGCTGGTCTGAGTCCATGCCCTAGTAATCACGTGACCTGAGGAAAAAGCAAAAAAGATAACAGTTTAATACAAGCTACATAATGACTATGTATTTTGAGATCCAGCAGGCTGCTGCCTGGTCTGTGCAGGAAAATGACAAATAAATGCTGTTTAACATTTTGCTTGAACAGTTTTTCCATTCAGAAAACTATTTGCAATACAATAGTGAGAAAAGCAGAACTGTGAAGCATTTTATAAGGCTGATTACCTTTCTAGGACATATAATTTGATGCACACTTTGTTTATCCAGAGTAAATTCAGTGGTTGAGAAGATTAATTGAACCTATTTTATGCTACTTGTACATGCTCTCACAGAGGAATTAACTTGTATTTTTTTTCTTATTGACTTTTGCACAAGAGCCTGCAGTACACCAGCAAGAGTAAAATGACTTTTCTAAATTTAGCAGTTCATAAATCTCACAGGATACCAGTCCATCCAGTGGTTTGGTTTGTGTTTTTTTCCTTCTTCCATGTCATTTTTATATATCCAAAAAAAAAAAAAGAAAAAAAAAAAAATAGGAGTGTATGCAGGAGATGAACAGTATTTGCTTTTGCTTTTCTCCTCTCCCAAGAGGCATGTCAGCTTACTCGTGCTCTGCCCCCTACTCTCTTTCCCTCTCTCCTCATAAACCTATAATGCATGCAGGTGTGCATACACACACATACACATGTACATACATCCATTTTTGACTCTTCAGCTAATGGACAAGAAACTACTACGACTTCAAGGCACAAAGCCCTCTTTTTTGGAGGAGCTGTGTGACCTGGTTCATGTAATTGGCTGAGGATTAAACTGTTACCACCCCAGCTACACTCACCAGGTGAACGATCTTTAAAATATTTATGCTCTGCATAAATTTTCCTCTATGCACTGGATGTTCATCTCAATGCCTTGGACAGCAGCTTCTCATTCAGTTGTGACTTGTTCTGTGCATAGCACACTGGATGGATGCCTGATGTCTAAGGGGTACGGGTTTTTAAAAGATAAACAATCCTGTTGCCACACACACTGGTTCACATGTTATTAATCAGGACTAAAGACTAACTTAGATGTGCAGTTGTTCACTCCACCGCTCGGGCAAAAAATTCTTCAGGACTCAGCATTATAGAGCATTCTAAGAGGGGACTTTTCCTCTACTTTCCATCAGCCCTTGCTAATACAAAAGATTTGCTTCAGTTAATTTAGTTCCCCTTTTGGAGACCACTGAAAATGTACCTAGATGAGCAGGTTGTCAAGCTAAGCTTGGGACATTTCCAGGTCTTTTGTCACTCCATGGCAAAGGCCATGAAACCTGTTGAACTGCAGACAGCCTCAGTCTGCTGGAAACTGACACTTGAAACTTCTTAAAACTGAGGCACCAAGCACCTGTGACACTGCTGATGATTTATCTACCAATAAAATGTTCAATAGATATGCATGACTGCAGCAGCAGCATTTTCTGCAACCACCTTTTGGATTCTGGTCCAGTTTGGAGACAGAAACATCCTTCATCTCCATAGTTTCACTACAATGTGATGAACCTAGAAACTCTTTTGAAGCACAGCAGGTGGGTACCAAGGGAGGAGCCCTGTACAGTGCATCCTGGGTTATTATGTATTTCTGACAGGATGAAGTGCAAACAAGCTACCAATCCTACAGGAACAGACTCTGCCTGCACATAGAGCAAGAAAACTATGTGGGGTTTATCTGCTCTCATGTCTTTCTCGAGATTTCAAGTTATCCTAGTGTGAGAGACTGGAGGAAAACCTTTACTTCCTCAAAACAACTGAAGTGTGTGTGTGTGGCAGGGTGGCAAGGCAAGCTCTGCGAAAAGTTGGACGATGCACTTCTCCACATTCCACCTCCCTGGAGCCTCTAGTCCAGCTCCACAATGGTTATCAGCCACAGGCACACCGGAAGACCCACATAGAGGGGAGGGTCCCAGGAGGCCAAAGCAAATAAAAACAGTTGCACAAAGACACACACTGTCCCTTTCTAACTTTCGCTTCTTGAAATCTGGGTAACTTAAAGTTGGATGGGTTAGAGTTTGCTAATGCCTCATGAAATGCTTTATTTTGATTTACTGTTTTAAAATTTGTCAGGTATCTTTATTTTCTAATGTGTGCCTGTAAAAGTTTGTTTAACCTCCAGAGAATGTTGTGTTTCTCCCAGGTGCCTGCCTCAGAGTATAAAAAAACTTAAGCCTATTTAAGAAACACATCAGGAGAGTCCAGGGCTTTACATCCTAGATCTCTGACAGATAAGAAATCTTCTCAAAAGGCACCTGGAAATCAGGCAGAATATTCAGGCAAAGTGAAACAGCCCCAGATAAGGTCATGTGGGTTGCTAAATCCAACACCACTGCTGACTGAAGTCTTGTCTAAGCTTACAAAATTATGCCAGGGGAACACTGGAAGAGGTTTGATGCATCTCATTGATTAATGCAGCTCAGTCCTTGTCCTGGCTTTGGCTGGGATAGAGCTGATTTTTTTCAGAAGCAGGTACAGCACTGTGCTTCAGATTCAGTATGAGAATAATGCTGATAGTAACTGATGGTTTGGTTGTTGCTAAGAGTGCTTACTCTAGTCAAGGACTGTTCAGTGGCTCATGCTCTGCCAGTAAGGAAGTGAACAAAAAGGTGGAGGGCAGCATGGCCAGGACAGGGGACCTGAACTGGTCAAAGGGATATTCCACAAAACAGACCAGTATTTAAACTGGGGGAGTTACCCAGATGAGGTTTGGCATTGGCCAGCAGGTGGTGAGTGATTGTATTGTACATTACTTACTTTTCTTTGGTTGTCTCTCCTTTATTACTAATGCTATTATATTTTACTTTATTTTAATTATTAACCTCTTAACCAACAAGTTTCACTTTTTCTCCCCAGTTCTCCTCCCCATCCCAGTGGGGTAGGGAGTCTTGAGTGAGCAGCTGCGTGCTAGCTGGTTGCCAGATGGGGTTAGACCACAACGCTTTCTCTTCACCACAAGCAGAATTCTTAGTAGCAGCTGACACCAAGTCTCACTGCAGGTAGGTGCAGCAGGAATGATGAGCTGGTTTACACAAAGCAGGACTGGAAAGCAATGGCTGCCTGTGGCACATTTGTTTTCTTCAGTTGTGCTTGTTGCCCTAGAACACCCTTCACAATTTAATGACAATTTCCTAGTAATGCGTGTCATGAAAAACAACCAGATGATGTTTCCCACAGTGTAAATGTCTCTTTGAAGCATTGAGAACGTTTTCTGACAGCTTGCTCTTTTCCAGTGTTTGCAGCAGATTCCATGCAGCATGCAGCTCCTGAACCCTCAAGAGCAGATTACCTGGAGACTCCTGAGTGGTGCAGTTTGCTCTCTCAGAGTAGCAACCCTGCAGGTTTTTTTTCTAATTGCACTGACATTTTTAAGCTGAACCATGTCATGATCACTGTGGCCAAGACCATGCCATCTCCCACCAGGCATTCTCCATTCCCAACAAGCAAGTCTAGGGCATCTTTCCTAGCTGTCTCTCTGCATACTTGTGATAAGAAGTTCTCTCCCACAAACTTTAGGAATTTTTCAAATCTGCTTACCACAGCAGGATGGCTGATTTCCAGCTGATCTCTAGGAAGTTGAAATCTGCCATAAGGACAAAGGCTGCTGATCCAGAGATTTTTTGTAATTGCCTGTCAAATTAACTTCTCACCACAGGCATCCTGGGTGGGCTACTGACAGAAGACGCCCACCACATCTGCTGTTTTCCATCCCTTCATGCTCATCCAGAGGTTCCCAACCACATCATCACCAACTGTAAGGGCTGTACCACCAAACTTCTCCCTTCTACTTAGTGTGACATCTCCCCCTTCCCCTTCCCCTCTTCTCAATGACCTGTACCCTCCATCCCAGGACTCTGGGCACAGGACAAGTCCCACTAATGCCAAGGATACCCCAGCTCTGGGAATGGACCATGGCTTCCAGTCAAAGCCACTTGCACCGGCAATCCCTGGGCCATCTGCCAGGGACACTCCACTCCCCAAACCCCTGCCCATCCCAAGGAGAATTTGGACAGGCCACTGGGACTAAACAGAACAAACGGAGCCACCACATTCATTCCAAGGAGATGCCAGAGAGCTCTTAGTAGCCAATAGCCAGAATGGACCACAGCAACGCCATCACTATGGTTCACATCACGTGGCCCCTGGGCCTGCCAGTGCCCTGGCTCCTTCAGATGTCTGTGCTCTCTGAAACTTTCTAGTCCCAAGGTAGGGACCAACCTGACCCCTGCACCAAGAGATGCTCTCAGGGGCAAGGGTGAAGGTGACTCACCGTCATCGCTCCTGACTCTCTGTCAGGCTCAGCCAACCCACGCTGACTAGTTGGGCAGGAGCAGCCCTTCTCCACAACCTGGGCACTTCCAGGTGATGAAGACCATGGTGTGACAAGCTACCCCCTTCTGCCCTTGAATGACCACAGTGCAGCACAGACCCACCTGCAGCCTGTAGAAAAGCCCCACTCTGGAGCAAGTAGAGATGCCCTGATGGAAGCTACAGCCCATGGAGATCTCACACAGGAGCAGGCTGCTGTCAGGAGCTGTAGCCTGTGCTTAGGAGCATGCACAGGAGCAGTTTTCTGGCAGCTGGAGCAATCTGTTCCAGAAGAACTGCACACTGTGGAAAGGGCCTATGTTGGAGCAGAGGAACAGTGTAAGGAGTAAGAAGCAGCAAGACTGAATGTTATGGACTGACTGCAATATACCCAATTCCCCACCCTTCTGCATAGCTGGGGAGGAGGAGGTAGAAGAGCCTGTAGTAAAAGAGTGAAATTGGTTTTAGTTTTGCATTTGTTTCCCCCTACTCAATTTTTCATTGGCAATAGAAGGCATTAATTCCCCCGACTCTTATCTGGCTAATGAGAGTAATCTCCTTTGTCCTTATCTCAACCCAGCTTTCCCATCTTACTTTCTCCCCTATCCTGTGGAGAAAGTAACAGCCTGAATACCTGGCAGGCAACCAGCCAAGGTCAAACCCATCAGACTTGTGAAGGTAATGCAGAAGAGACAGAGAAGGCTCCTGATTCAGCCCTCAGAGCTACTGCTGTGCACACAGAGAAGGGCCAAACCTGGAAAACAAAACCCTGCTCTGCGCCTTGCACATACCTGCAGCAGGACATCCAGGATGTGCTGAGTTGGGTGAATACTGGCCATTGCAAGGAGGTCAGGAGGAAGCATTTTATTGCCAAGGCTAGACAAGACAGATGTCTTCAAGTATGCAGCCACAGGGTACAAAGAAGAGAAAAAGACTTGCACTCCTTGAAGCTGAAGAACACAAGGCAGAATGTGCAGGCCCCAATAAGGGAAATAAAAAGAAGAAATCTGAAAAAAAAACAGGTTTCCCAAGAGAATACTCCTGTTTTAGAAGTCATAGGACAGAGGGACCACCCAGCTTTTGGGAAAACTCAAAACTGAACAAATACCACGCAATATGATCAAACTTCCTTTCACTAAAGGCTTGTATCAGATGATCTCCAAACAACCCTTCCAACCTGGAGAACACCTGACTGCACAAATATCCAATGGTCTGGATAGGTAAAACACCCAAAACAAAAAGAAAAAACCCCATTTGCAAAACACACAGTATGTATGTAAATATATTTAAACAAACAACAACAAAAAAATCTTATTGCTTTATTCAGATTTTGACATAGCTTACCTTAAAATTACTCAAAGTCCTTTGAGAATCTCTGTAGAAATCTGACTACTTTTCAGCAGAGATCAGCTTAAACCAAAGCAATTGAAATGATGCTGGAATTCAGACTGAGTAATTTTTTATGAACTAAACAATTTTTCTCTTGTCTAAGAAGAGCAATCCCCATAAAATGCATTTCCAGGTTTTTGTTTTGCGTTCCTTTTCTGTTTGGTTTACACAAAACATTGAAATACTCAGTGGATGGCTTTATGAAATTAAAACTTCCAGTCTTCTAACAAACTTTTAGAATTACATACTAGCAATATCCTATCTTCTTTGACTTAAAAGTGCATACACACTCAAAAGTTTTATACAATTCCTAGACATCTTTTTAAACAACAGAAATCCTATCAGATGTTTTAGTTCTCAAGGGGAAAAAAACATAGTTAAATTCACAATTTTAACAGGTGTTCCATGGAAAGCCTCCTACATTTTTTCTTCTGGGAAATCAAACCACGAGGATCTGTTGACAAGTCTCTTTGGCAGTCTTAGTATCAATGGCTCTCTCTCTGGACACTCTAGCAAGGAAGTCCTGGGGGAAGGCAGCTGACTGGAAGGCACTGCTGGTGCTTCCTGAACATAACTGGTTACAGTTTCTGTGTGAGAGATGTTACTGCTGGTATTCACTGTGGTAACACTCTGATCAGCTGCTATTTCTTGAGATTTGAGATCACCATCTGAGTTTTCCCTTGGGGCAGGGATACCATACTTTTTGTCTACCCCAGTTTCCCCACATCCCATCGTCCTCAGAAAAGAAGATGGAGACTCATTTTCCCTCTCATTTGTCTGAGTTGTGCCTGTCCATGTAATACTGCTGTCCCATTCCATATTTTCTGGCTCCTTGCTACTATCACTATCAATCGTAATCACCACAGGAGAAGATTGTACTGAGTTAGTCGTGTAATGTTTCCGGTGTTTCTTCTTATGCTTTTTCTTTTTCTTTTTAAGATGCTTTGTTGTGTCTGTTGCTTTTCCTTCATAGACAATCTCCACACTTGGACTCCTCATTTTCTTCTTCCTTTTCTTATGCTTTGTCTCACTGCTCGCTCGATTGTCTGACAGGCTATCTTCATTCTTGCAGCAGTCACCAAATTTTGAGGAAGTTTTCTTGGAGTCATTTTCTCTTTCTAGACTTGTGCTCTCCATGAATGCATTCTCCAGGTGGCGAGTTTTGTACTTCCTTTTTCCACCAGGCTTTTCACTTTTCATTCTGTCAGTTCCTCCAGAAGGAGTCCTTGATCTGTTGCTTGACCGACTCCTTGACCTGCATCTTTCATAACAGTAATAATGTCTTTCATGGAGTCCCCTCTGGCTATGCAGATCTGTCCTCTCAATGAACGATCGTATCCTGTATTCTGGACTAGTAGACTGCCTCGAGTAAAGAGTGTTAGACCGGGTCCTCCTTCTGCTGGAGGATTCATAGCTGTCTCCAAACACCTTTCGACTACAGAAAGCAGAACCCCACTGGTGTCTACTTTGATAAGTGTCTCTTACGTAATAGCGATCACTGTCTCTGCTTCTTGATCTCCTTTTACTGTGGCCTTTGCTACGTGATCGTGATCTGCTCACTTCTCTGGATGGAGTGCTCTCACCGCTTAGAGAGCCCCTCTGGCTTTTCAGAGAGGCTCTGGTGTCATGAGCCCTGGACCTCCTGCTGCTTCTTTTGCTCCTGTGTTTGCTACTATCTCTGCTTCTTGATCGTCTCCTTTTAAGTTGGCTTTTGCTACGGTGCTCCCTTCTAGACCGATGGCCATGACTGCCTCGACTTTCCCGTGAACAGGACTGTGGGCTTCTGGACTTTTCTTTTTTACTCAGTCTGTGATTCCAAGGGGAACATACTGTGTCACTCCCTGGAGAGGGGCTCCAACTCAAGTCCTGTGGACGCAGATCTTTTCTTTTACATTTGTTCTTCTCATCCTCTTTTGATTCCATCTTCTCGACTGCAGGAGATAAACAACTTCTACAGCTTCCTACATCCTCCCTGTATGTTGGGGAATGTGGTGAGAAGCTCCTGCTTGGTTCACTGTCACTCCAGCTATGACACTGGACTGGTTGCTGTTTCTTGACATCTTCCCTTTTCTCTTCCCTGATGGACTCCTCAGAGTCAGAGGACAGTTCAACCACTTCTGGTGTCCTCTCAGCTAATGGCTTAACGTACCCTACAATGACACAATTGTCTGAGGAAGAGCCACTGTCGTTTGAGTCAACATTAGCCTGTAACTCAGTTTGCAGTTTTGCTCTTCGACTCGCTGTAGCAGAGTCCTCATCAGAACTTTCTGATGACACCAGAGGAGAAGCTATGGTTGCACGAACCTCTTCTGAAATAGAATAGGAAGGGCCTGGAGTTTCATCATCCCAGGGGGCCTGACCAAGACCA
>JACBWW010000028.1:9851253-9862720 GCA_020086605.1 Lanius collurio | reverse complement strand
TTGGAGCATGAGTCACATCCTGACCTGTGAAGGATGTGCTGAGTTTCTTCACTGAGATAAGAAGTTTTTCCAAGCAGATGCTGTGCATGCATCTCCCATATCTGATCTTGACTCTTAGCCAAAGAGTGCCCACAGGGTCCCAACTTGCAGTAGCCATTAGACGGTCTTTCTTTTTTTTTTCTTTTCTTTAGTTCCTAGTCAGTCTCAAGGACTGGTCCTAAATAACCATCTCATCTTGATGTGAGCTGCAGGCAGCTGTTGGATGGCAGCATTTCTCATTAATATGTGAATGGAAATTGAGTCAGAAACTTAGTAAGCAAATGTTTAGCTTCCACAACTGCACCTAGTTGTGAATTATTTTACTTTTTAAAATAACCATGTTCTAAGGGAAAAAAAATAAAATGTGTTTCAAAAGAAAATTAAGTATTGTTGTCTAAGCAAAAACACAGGCATAGTCTCCTGGACATGAAAGGACATATACAATCTAAACCAGCATCATAATCAAAAAGACAAAGTTTGTACACCATGCAGTTACTTACCAAAGGGAGTGAATATTTGTAAAATTGCATGCTGCTCTTGAGGAGTTCTGTGAATAACAATTCCAAGGGAAGATACAAAGAATTTCAGCATGATCTGCAGACTTTTATTTCTAGACATGGAACAGTATTTAATATTCCCTGGCACAGGCTCTTCTATGCAAAGCCTTCAAGCTCTGAAATGCACTGTCTTCTACCAGCAAGCTGTACATCCTCTTGTCACTCCTCACGCTCCTGCGGGCATGCACATCCACTGGCCCAACAGTGCCCACATTAGCAACCTGACACCTTAAACATATTCAGTGCCTGCCCTTTCGTTGGCTGATGGCAAAGACGCAAGTTAAACTGCAAAGGTCAAGTGGAAATCACTGAACAGAGTGAGCCATATTGCAGACACCAAGTAAAGCAGGCAATGAGTTCTTAAGCTGTGTGAAGACTGGGTCAAAAGGGCCTGAAACAGAAGCTGTTTAGAAAAGTGAGAAACCAAGGTTGTTATTCCAAAGATGGTCCATGCAGCAATATTACTCTGTGGCCAGAATGTGCTTTGCTTTTGGCTGTGCTTAAGACTAAAGGCATTTTTGAACTGTAAGACAGCAGAAGTTGTACAAAGCAGATGCAAGCTATGTTGGGAACAGCAGCCATGTACAAAAGCAGGAAAGTGAGCAGGAAAAAGCAAAACCAGCAATCCTGATAAAGGAAAGAAGTTACATCACATGCTTTCACAAATATGCAAAACAGCATTGAAAACCTTCCAGCCTCACTAATAGATAAAACCACACATACAGAACTTTTAACCTTCCAAGGATTTCATGCATACTGTCCTCTTAGGTCACAGCATCTTAGCTTCCAGCCTGTCCACACAATGACTAAATGTAACACCTCAAAAAAAGAGTAATAAAACAAGCAGTGACTCCATCCTCCTCAGAGAAGGATGCTAGCAGGGCAGTACTTACAAGGATCCCTGTGATACCCTTTGGTAGGCATTTGAGGACTTAAAAAGGTGTTGCTTTGTGATCCGGGCCAGCTTCTGGTCCTTCATTGTAATGTATTCAGAGCACTGAGTGCACAAACAGGAAACCTTGGAAAAAGAGATGCATGGCAGGTGTGAATGCTACTAAGACAACCCATGTTTTTTCTGGTGGGATGAAGTCAGAAAAAGCATTCCAACCCAGGACTGTAGGAATTGGAGTAAGATAATACCAGAATCCTGCACTGAAAAATTTACCTGGACATTTGTATAGAAATACAAAAGGTACAGTGGTTTTACTAGAAGCCTTATCCCATTACCCCAAAATTATCTGTCCTTATGTCTTGGAAAAAACCAACCAACACTTGTGAACAGGGACTGAAGTGACATCCCACTGTAATAGCAGCTTCTTAAAAACATGATGAGCCAGGTCAAGTAGAGACCATAAGGGAGAGAATAACAGAGGTAATTCACATCCTGTCTTGCTTCCATGACAGCTGAGCCCTACGCACAGAAAGGTTTCTGGGGCTTCCTCCTCTGCTCCTTGTATGCAGTGGAAGTGCTTCTTTTCTTGTATGCCACATCATTATGTTGCAGCTAGAGGAAGAAAAAAACAACAAGCCCTATTTGTGCTTGCCTATAAATGGTCAGGTCATGAAAGAAATAAATTGCAATAAATTATGAGGTCCCACTCAAACTGCAGCTCTCTGTAAGCACTGAGTATTCCCAGGCAAGCAGCCACTTGCCCATTTAATTAATTTCAGGGTTGTTTTAACTAGATATACTTTGGACATCTAAACAGCCAATATGGAACAGCCTGGTTTTGGGAGCCAGCATGTTCTGTAACCATGGCAAGTTCTCAGAGTCAGGCTGATGCTGCAAAGCATGAACTGAACGTTTAAGTTATATAAGCAACTTCCACTGGAGAATGTATAAAATGTCCAGATCTGGTACTATGCCTTATGTTCCTCTGCTTCAGTGTTTGAAAGTTAAAAACTGCTGCAAAACCCCCAAAGGTTTTCAGTCACAAAGGTACAATCTACATGCTTTGCACTTTGGCTATTTGAAAAGCCTTTTAAGATGAAAGTTGGTGATTTGAGAAGGTTAAAATATTTGATTTTTTTATTGATTTGATTTGATTTTAGCATTCCTGGAGTTTCAAAAGTTAGGTGTCTAGCTGAATTCCACCATTTTAAGAACTTTTTTTTTTAAATTCTGAGGTAAAATATCTTACCTTGACATTTACAAAAAGGCAGTTTACAAATACAATCACATGTGCTTTCCTTTACCATGGACATGTGATTAAACTGGCTGCCAGCAAAACAGCTGCTGAATGCTGAGAAGGTTTGCAATCAGCTTGCAGTGTAAAAATCTACACCCCCCCCAATTCAAATTTACATGGCATAGTACTACATAAGGAGATAACATAATCATTAAGCAGAAGGCAGCCACATGATAAAAATGCAGCAAATATTTGTTTATCCAGCTACTAAATAAGGAAAATACAACATAGATAGAGACAAAAAATGGAGAGTCCTTATTTTTCCTATGATACAACTATAGTCATATTCTTGCTTAAAGAGTTTGTTTAATGTTCACATGATAATGTGAACAAGTTGAAGTAGCAGTGTGGTGGAAGGAGAGCACAAGAACACTCGTGCTGTGCCACATCACAGTCATTGCATTGTAAAGGCAAGTTAGGTCATTTCTTGCAGCACTTGTGAAAGCAGGAGAAAAAATAGATGAGGGTGGGGCAAGCAGGGAATTTCAAATATAGAAACAGAGCAAAACCCCATTCTCCAAGTTTCAAAGGCATCCTCATTTGCATGAAAATGCAAGTGTACTTCTACCCTTTTAGATGTGATATTGTACAAATTCATAATGGGCCCACGGTCTGAAGAGACACAACCTGGAGTCCAAACCATCTCAGAAGCATCAGCAGAATAAAACTTGTGCAAGGATACAGAAGCCAAGATCAGTACACAGCAGCAGGTCAGCCCCTCAGCTTGGTCTGAGGTGCCTGTACTTCAGAGACTGTAAAAATAGAAAGTGGCAGGTTTTTAAGAAAGCACCAGTATTCTGTAATGCTGCAGGTTAATGATATTCTGTTAAAGCCATATGGATCAGTGTCATGCAGACACTAAGGAGAAAGAAGGGGACAGGGTGATGAAGAAAACAGAGACAAGAGAGTGGGAAAGCTGAGGAAGAGAAGGAGGCTAGCTGCATCTTTACTGGTCTGTGTGACTACTTCATAGAAACAGCAGGAGGTCTTCCTGAAAATGCCAATTTAATATGCCCACACCCTAGGCCCAGGTGGAAACACTGGTTCCAGTGGCACTCCCCACAGGAAATCCCTGTCTGGCACAAGGTAAAGAGCAAATTAAGCTCCAGCTGAGCAGCCCATAATCCAAACCAAATCCCTCCGATATTCCTCTGGGAACCAGCCACATTTTGTGCCTGATGCCAGACCCTGGGTAATGCAGTGTTAGCTCTTTATGGCCCTTCTGCTTGGCAGATAAAGGTCCTGGCTGCTGCCTGTGCTGGGTTGGGTGCCATGCAGGGAGGAGGCCAGCAGGCATTGCTTTGCAGCCCACCTGAACCAGAGGCATATCCATACAAAGTCACCAGAGCTGGACAGCACTTCAGATGAGGCACCTCTCTAAAAAGGTTTCAGGTATATGCAAAACTTTATTGTCATTTATGCTGGCATATAAGAATGAGGAGAAGAGACTGGTCTGCATACTGGTTTTAGCTGGGGAGGAGTTCACTTTCTTCACAGTGCTTAGCATATAAATCTAGGGAAGAAGAAAAAAGGGGAGGAAATTCAAAGTCATGCCAGTTGTCTTCCCAAGTCATCCTTACTCATGATGGGTCCCTGCTCTCCCTGGAGATTAATGAACACCTGCCTGCCTATGGGAAGCAATGAATTAATTCCTTGTTTTGTTTCTCAGACAAAAATAAAAAGCACAAACACAGCAATATTATATCTGAGAATTGTTTATTGATAAAGAAAGGTAAGTGTTCCTACCAAAGGGGGAGAGAAAAGAGAGCAGAGGGAGAAAAAGAGAGACAGAGAAAGAAACAAGATTGTTACCACTGTGCCCCACTGTGTCATAGTTAACTGCTTCTCTGTGTTAAGGCTCCTCCCACAGCACGATTTCCCTGGGCATTTTCTCCTGGGCATCCGGCCATCTGCCCCACCAGCAAGGGGGGGTCATTCACAGCCCAACTGTGGAAGCTTTCTCTGCCCTGATCTGCTGTCAGGCAAAGCCTCCCTGGGGACAGGGCTCCATATTCATCTCGAGTGTAGTCCCTACAGTAATTTTTCACTTCATATATAACACATGTTGAGGCATAAATAAAAATCAAATTGGTCGCTCTCACCATGGGTTTTTCCACTCTTACCTTCCCAGTTCTCTTCCCCAACCCATTCTGGAGAATGTAAATTTGCCCAATTACACATGAGAAATGAAACCTGTTTTCCTAATGCTTTAACTTGCTCTCTACACTCCATGCCATGTCTTGGAAGCCAATGGTCTTGGAGGAAGAAATGGTTCAGGGATGGCTGCCTTTCCCCAGGAAAGATGTGTACTGAATGTGTCCACCTCCAGACTGAACTCACATGAAATGTGAGCTGGCTGACTCTGGTAGCACATGCAGGAAAGGCAGGCACATGCCACCTCCCTGTTGCAGCCTTTACCCAGTGCTTCATGTCAGGGTCAGAGGATGCCAGTGTCATCACAATCGGAAGAGGGTACGATGACAGCTACACCTGACAGCCATGCAGGAAGGAAGCTGTAAATTGGCACTGAGTGAAACCTTGATGGACATCAGAGACAGACTGATGTAGGACAGCCGTCACTGAACAACCTCCTTCCCAGAGCTACTCCACCTGCCACTGCCACCTGGACCCAGAAGCTGCCAGCTGAAATTCTATCCCTCAAGCAATGCAAGCTGAACTGAGCCCCCTGTGGGCTGAAAGGCAAATGCATCCACAGGTGCAGACAAGACAGAAGCAAGGATTATCTCGTCTCACAGCAGCTCCACAAAAACCTGGATGCAGATGCTGGGAGTTGACACAACTGGAAATCCTTCAGCATGTTCAAAATGATCCCTGGAGGTCAAACAGAAAAGCACATGGTAGAGAAATTGCCCCCTTCTGATCCTTGTCATATTCAGCTTTCTTTTTATGAGACCTTCTCTCATTGTAGCTCTGCTGCTGTTAGCTGCTGCTCCAGCAGTGCAGAGGTCCCTCCAAGAAGATGGTGTTGCCAGGGGTTATCTTTGGGCCTCACACTTGAGCTGAACTACAGAAGCAAGAGGCCATTGCTTTCAGCCCTGGTGTTGAAACATCCTCACTACCACAATGATTATGACAGGGGCAAGATTTCTGAGGTTGAAACTGGACAACGCATGGAAAGCCCTCTATTCAGAAGCTCTGAGACTCTGAGGTGACAGCTGGCTCCCGTCTGACAACAAAGGTCAGACATGAGCACTGCAGCTGATTTTACAAACCACAGGAGTCACACCACATCATTAGCATGAATAATAGTAGGAAGTAGCGGGCATCAAAGCAACATGCTCTTGATGCAATGATCACACCGAGACCTAGTCAAAAAACATGCAAAAACACATTCAAAAGAAAAAGCAGAAGAGGCACCACTGCAGCTATGCATTTTCCATCTCCATTTGCTCACTTTAAACTTTTCTTTCTCTGCAAACAGACATCAGCTAGCACAGGTGTCACAGGCCTGTTAAGCAATCAGGAAGTAACTGATTAAGTCCGTGGGGGTGGCCTCTCAGGTATTCAAAACCACATGTGCCATGTGAGTACAGCCTGACAGTGCACCTGGCACATCCCCTGCTCTGAGCCCCTACTCACCTCTGGTAGCTCAGGATCCAGGAGTGAATTTAACCAGCAGGACAAAGAAAGATGATCAAGATTAGCAGGTCTAGGAAGACCCTGAAAAAAGTATCTGTAACCAGTGTGCTTTTTCCTGGAGGACTGTGAGCATTGGAATCATTCAGCACATCACATTGGAGTGGTGTTAGGGAATCAGCTCATGCACCACTGAGATGTGTTTGTCATTTGGGGGAAGTACAACAGCTGTTTATCTATGTACAGTAGCAGTGTCTAACAGTTTTATGCTAAGAATGCCTGAATTAATTGGACCTTTGGGGGAATTGGGGAAGGCAAAGTGTAATTACTTGAGCTGGAATTTATCCAACCTGAAAAAAAAACCAGGTTACTCCTGGAAGAAATTACTGTCTGAATTTCCATAGCAAAATCCATTGTTCCAAAGGACCCAGAATGCTGGGTTGATATATCCTATGAAAAGCTATCGAGTGCTGTAAAGAAATTGGTCAAACACACTTTTCAAATATAAGATAATTGCAAGGAGTTAATCTCATGCAGGCAGGTCTGATCAGTGAAAAATGCACATCAATGCAAACAAATTGACTTTATCAGAGCAGCAGAGCTCCTTATACTGATTTATAAATGCTGCATGCCTGGCCAAGGTGTTTGTTTACAACATGAGACAGTTACTTAAAATAAATAATAATTAATTTTTTTCATTCCTCTGGCCACCCTGAAGGCAGCTGTCATGTTGTGGATGCTCAGAAGTCTACTGAGAAGTGACTTTGAGTTAACATCAGACTGTGAGCTACTGAGCAGCTACAATTCTCTATCATTCAGCAAATTTTGCACCAGATGTGATTGGTTTCCTATTTAAATTGAGTTAGTTAAAGAAATATTAAGGTAATGGATGAAGTTAACCTACTATTAGGCTAGTGAGTAATTTGACCAGTACAAACCAGGCAAGTGAAGCAAGCTGAACTGATCATGCTTTTGTGTTCAGACAAAGAGAAATATGTCCAAACTCAGTCTTGAAACTTACTTTTCAGTAGCAGGCTCTCTGCAGACAACTCACCTGAAGCACATGGTACTTCAGTTGTGGAGCTCTCTGTGCAAACCTGTGTAAACTAGGAGCTGTCTGAGCTGCAAGTGTTGTGTGAGAATCCATGAGACACCAGGCACGTGCCAGCAGGACAGGCTGCTGCTGAACCTCCTGCCAGAAGCCACCTGGGATCTGATGCAGCTTGTGAGCTGCTGAGCTACCAGCCCTGGGGTTTTGTCTTGTTCAGAAATGAATGCAAGGGCAGAGAGCGCATTAGATCATGCTCTCACCAGAGGAGGCTCTGCTGTTCAAGCAAGAGGACATCTTCCAGGACACAGTGTCCCACGTCTGAGGTGAGTGGGACATTTTTATTACTAGAAAGTTATGATAATATTTGCAAGCTTCCACTGGATCTTTTTTACACTTGCTTTGTGGAATTAAAACTCCAGTGCTACTCATACTGGCTTTTTTGTTACATGCTTTTGACAAACACAAACCTGACAATTAAAATCTTTATTTTAAAAAAATGGAAAAAAAAATACTATATTTTTTCTTGCTCTTTCCCACATATTCACATACAGACTCGGGTGAGCACACAGGACAATCTTTTAGATATCATATCCCTGTGGATAGTTGGAATTCATGGAATTCTTATAGAATAACAATTTTGTTTGTTTAGTGAAAGTTGGGTGTCCCATTTGACACTCTATGTCTCGGATGTATATTTAAGAATTTGATCCAGTTAATACACACTTAAGCTTATATCCAGTAAAAAATCTCCCTGGGACATGTGGATTGACAAAGCTGATGACACTGTCCCAAAATTGGCTCCGAAGTGACAGTGGGCAGCTGTTACACAACTCAATTCTGAAAGTTGATCTGGTTTCATCTGCAGGCAGCCATGGAATTGCCTGCCCTCCAAACATTTCAGCAGAAAGAAAGAGGGATCTTAGCCAAAGGAAACGAGAAATTGATAGGCATAAAAAGTGGAATCAGCTCAAATGCCACAGAAGGTGGTGGAGTAAGTCTAAGTACAGGCACAGAGGCACAGCTTTGCTCTCATAAGAGACTTAGATCTGTCTTCTCGGGGCTAGCTTTCACACAACAGACCGTTTTGGCTCACTCTACAGAAGAAATGGAGTGCTTAAAGGCATTTCAGGAATACCAGAACAAATTCAGGGCTAACATGACAGGGGAAATAGCTTCCACCAGCAAAAGATTAGCTCTGCTAGCACAGTCATAGTGCTGAATTTCATTCCTTTTCTCTAAGTGCATTTGAGAGACACTCCAGAAATAAAAATTTCAGGGGAAGACAGAGAAATTATCTCAACACCCCTCCACCAAGTCTCCTAGGAAAGAATAAAAAGTAGTGGAAGTTCAGCGCTGGGTTCTGCAGCACCCATGGTTACAGGCACTAGAAATGCACAGTGCAACCATGGAGGTAAACTTAGCTCAGCTCCATCTAGCAGTAGTCATTTTGCAAACTGAGGGCTAAATATATGATGATGAGAGAAATTGCTACAGCACACTCCTCTGACAGGACACCAGCTCCTGTCTCAGGTGATTATGAGTTGTGAGAATAGGCATCATCCAAAGAGGGAGCATAATACATGCCTTTTCCCCCCCCCCACCCAAAGAGGAGGGGAAGGGATTTAATTTCTCCTGAAGCTATAATGTTATAATGGTCTTGTCCACCAATCAGGGAGGCTAATATCCTGGTCTTCTGAGGTTATTAGTAAAATTTCCATTAAATTTAACAGGATAAGGACAGGGCCTTTGATCACAGGGGATGAATCTGTTAAATAAACGTTGCTGAGGAATTTTTTATGCGTCTTTGTCCCTCTGACCGATTATATGTTTTGCAGGTAGCACCTGAATAGGAAATGTGGAAAAGATCCTGACAAGGATACAGAGTCTGAACACCACTAAAACAGAGTCTAAAATACCACTAGAAGCTTTATTTGCTGAAAACAGCAACCTTGCAAAAATCCATGGGATAACATGGCAGCTGGTGGTTCCCCTTGGCAGATTAGGGTGGGATTTAGGGCAGGAATTCACAACAGGAAAACCACTGCCCTTAACAGAGAGATAGGATCATAGTTCAAGCCCAGGGACTCCACACCTCGTGGGCTGTTCCCAGTGTGTTTAAAGGAGACTGTCATCCCTGAGGACAGCCTTGCCCCTGAAGGAAGCTAGGGGTATAGAAGAAACTGAGTGTAACACCTGGGCCCCAGGGCAAGCGAGTGCCTAGGAATCAATGACACACATTTGGTGATAAAATTGGGTACAACATGCTGTTCATTCCTGCTGGGTCTGAACAAGCCTCTGCAAAGAAACATGTAGCGCGGTGGGTTCTGGTCACTTGGTGTTCAGATGTAGCTCATCCACAAGACCTTGCCTTAGTCTCACGGTCCCATAAAGAATTTCTGCTTAGGAAAATTATCAGCAGATACCAGATCAGCTTCAGAAGCCAGGCAGACTTTCAGGTACTGCAACATGCCCAAGTATCCCATCTGTTAATACACCAAAGTACAAAGGACATGCAAGTTTACCCCCTGGGGGCTCCTATACACAGTATCCTTAGAAACCACACAATATTCTTGGAAATAGATATTTAATAGTAAATAAAAGAGTATGAAAAACTTTACCACCTAGTAGTTTCAAAAGGAATAACAACTGCAGCTCATCCAGTTGCACCCAGCAGTTGACATGAGCACCCTGGTAAACAAAATTATTTTTCTGGCAGGCTGAGCTCTGCCAAGGGAGCAGCATGCCACGTAGGATTCAGCAAAGCAGTGCCAGTGACCTACGGAAGCCACCATGAAATGCTCAGAAGACCAACCAGAAAAGGATAGCAGTACAAATTTCATTGATGTGACACAGGCTACTCCTCAGAAAAAAATCTCTAGAAGCTCCCTGCTTAATAGGGTCCTTGGAGGCTTTTGGCAGGAAGAAATACAAGGTGATAGCTCTGAGCCAGTATTCACCTTTGAGGAGTCCGGCCCTGTGAGTCAAGAGCACATTCTGTCACACAGCTATGGCAGAAGCATCTACTGGGGGAAGTGCACAGTGTGCATTTCAGAGGCAATTGCATTCAGTCCTTGCTGCCTTCTGGCTGTCAGCACTCAGCTTCAACAGAGCTGCTGGGCACTGCAGCTACCCTATGTTCCATGGTGCCTTCACTCTCGGGAAGTAGGTCACCAGCATCCCAGCATTCAGCCATGGGGGAAATCATCAACAGCCTGAAGGATTAGGAGGCAGAGGGCTGATAGATTCAGCAAATGAAGTCAGACTTGATATTCACTGTAGCTGCTTGCATCCAGAAAGGGTCAGACGGGACTGGGAAGGAAGTGTTTACACACCACCAGCCTGCAACAAGGGATAAAAATCATAATGTGTGTAGCTTTGTGGAGCCTCTACAGCATAGCTCTGTTGCCAAGAAACAGGGGAAATGTTCCAAATTCTGATCACATAGAATTTCTGGGAGTGAGGGAGAGTGAAGCAAGAATTACAAATAATTAGGTGTTGAGAAATGCAAAGTGATAATCCTACTAATGTTTTTAGTTTTCACTTCCTATATGTTAGCCTAGACAAGAATCTTGGGATTTTAGTTTGGGATAGCATTTTAGAAAGAAAAGTGTGAAAACACTCCTCTTCATCAACAATGATATCTGTATGCCTCTGAGCAGGTGGCTCTGAGCAGAGACTTGTAGGGAGGCATTTCCAGTTAAAACAATTTCTCCAGTGAAATTATGTGTCCAAAGCCAATTTTAACCAAACTTGGAAGCAAAATTAATCCCTGAGGCTTAAAACCTAAGTTTCTGATGGTGCTTGAAAACAGGGAACTAGTATCCTGCTAGGGAAAAAGAAAGTAAATTAGATTTCAAACATTCATTTCAAAGAGACCTTCCCAACTAATTCTAGAGATAACAAAAAAACCTGATCTCAGTCATGTGGAGAACTTTACGCTGCTGAAAATGACGCAGAGTAGTTGCCGCTGTGGCACCACCCTATTCCTCTGGCAAGGCCTTTCAGCTCATGTTCTTTGCTCTCCTTCTCTGTCC
>JACBWW010000028.1:9799709-9850868 GCA_020086605.1 Lanius collurio | reverse complement strand
CATTTTTCTTTGGGCAACAGAACATCTCATTTTTCCCCACTCCATCACAGAGGCCTTCACTATTACCGCTTCCTACCCATTCATTTCACTATCCATGGAGGAAAAGAGCAACATCTTCCTAACAACCAAGTCTGCATACTCTTCCCCACAACTCCTCATGGAGGGTACCTGTGGGTACAAACTCAAACAGTGTTTCCTCTGAAGGCAGTCTTCAGCAGCATTTTCAGTGTTGGAAGGAAGTCTGGATAGGCTTCCATCACTCCCTAACCTCAGTCTCTGGTGCACCCAAAAGCCAAATAAAAAAAAAGGCACAGCATGTACACACTTTGGTCTGATCCTCAGCTGCTCTTATTGCTAGGTTTCGATCACTGGGATAGCAGAGCTGACAAATACCTATCTCATAGCTTACCACTCTCCCCTGGATCTTTAGACAGGCCCTGAAAGCTCTTCACAGTGGCCACCAGCAGCAACTAGCTGGGCAGAGGTGAGGTGTCCCCTGAGGAGTGTCTGTGCCCTCACAGCTGCTGGAAGGCACTGGTTGAGAAACCCTCTCTCAGATACTCGGCTTGTGAGGTGGCAGAGGGTGAAGTAGCAGGTATTTCCCACAGGCAGAAAGAAGGGGGGCTGCCAGGGAAATGCCTGAGAGTGAGGAGCTACCATAGGACTGCAGCAAGCCACTTCTGGTGCCCCCAGCCATGTGATGGCTGATGATCTTCTGGGGCAGATGGTGGAAGGAAGCCATCACCACTTGACAGGTATTGGAAAGGCTGCCTCCTGAAAAAAAGCGGATTTCATGTTATTCAAGAACATAGCTGCCCTGTGACTTATGTACACACTTTGTGCCCCATTGCACACTTTCCCCCAGAGAATTCCTGGTGTACTATGCAGATTTTAAACCAGTTCAAAGAGAACTGCTTGCATCCTCATCTCCAGTAAAAAATGCGTTGCCTATCTCTCTCCAGTGCTCTTGCACATAGTGATGAGAGACTGCTCAGCCTGTGCATGCACACATGTTCACACTCATCCATCATTTTCTCTGCCATTAAAGAATCACAGAATGGTGCATGTTGGAAGAAACCTCTAGTGAAGCAGGGTCATCTATAGCAGGTTGCCCAGGACCATATCCAGATGACTTTTGAGTATTTCCAAGGATGGAGACTGCACCACCTCTCTGGGCAGCCTGCCCTAATGTTTGGTCATCATTACAATGAAAAAATGTATCCTGAAGTTCAGAGGGAACCTCCTGTGTTTCAGTTTGTGCCCATTGCCTCTGGTCCTGTCACTGGGCACCACTGGCAGGAGATCTGCTCTGTCCTCTTTGTGACCTCCCTGCAAGCACTCACTGACTTTGATAAGATCTCTCTGAGCCTTCTCTTCTTCAGGCTGAACAGCCCAGGTCCCTCAGCCTTTCTTCTTAGCAGAGGTGCTCCAGTCCCTGAGTTGTCTTAATGACCCTTCCCTTGAAGGGTCCATTGAAGAATGGATTCTCTGAAATATGTTCATGGCTCTGCTGTACCAAGGCGCACAGAGCTGGACAATGTAGTACTTTAGGGATATCCCCACCAGCTCTGAGTAAAGAAGCAGGATCACCTCCCAGCTGGCCAGCAATACTCCTCCTAACGCAGCCCAGGACGTCATTCACCTTCTTTGCCACAAAAGCCCTCTGCTGGTTTATGTTTAACTTCGTGCCCAACAGGTCCCTAGGTCCTATTCTATCAAGTTGCTTTCCAGGTGGGCAGTACCTAGCACATATTTCTTCTCCACACGTGCGGTATTTGGCACTTCCTCTTGCTGAATTTCATTAGGTTCCTGTCAGCCCATGTCTCACGGCTGTTGACATCCCTGTGGATGGCAACATGACCCTCTGATATCAGCTGCTCCTCCTAGTTTTATGTTCTCTGAAAAATTCCGGATTGTGCACTCTGCCTCATCATCCAGATCACTAATGAAGATTGTTGAAGGACCCAGTATTGACCCCTGGGATACACTGCTAGTCACTGGTATCCAACTAGATGTTGTGCCACTTATCATCAGCATTCAGGTCTTCCCATTTGAACAGTTTTCAGTCCAGCTCGCTGTTGGTTCACCCAAGCCCTACAACAACTGCCTATCTAGGAGGATCTTAGGGAGACAGTGTCAAAGGCCTTGCTGAAGTCCAAGTAGACCATACCCCTCTTCCCTCATCTACCAGGCCAGCCATTTCACTGTAGGCTATCAGGTTGATCAAGCATGACTTCCTCTTTTGTGAATCCACACTGACTGCTCCTGATTATTTTCTAGTCATTCATATGCCTGGAAATATTTCCCAGGATTAGCTGCTACATCTTCACAAATGTGCAGATGTGGCATAAAGTAATCACGGGCCAGGCAATCAGGACTGTTATGACAAAGACTTCTTTGCTTCTTTGCATAGGATTTTTTTTTTTAATGACATATTTGCATTGTTTAAATGAGCTATAGACTTTGATGATATCCATTCCCATTTAAATTTGCTTCAGGTTTAATTGTCTTGGGAAGTTCCAGTCTTCCAGAGCCTGCAAGGAACATGCATAGCCTTTTGATCAGTTCCCTTGGTTTTATACCAAATTTTCCTAAATAGACAGGAAAGATGCCAGCAAGCTTCACAGAAAGAATTAGTCACTGCAAGTATGCTAATACATGGTCATTTCTACATGATTATGCTTGAAACTGCTTCAAAAGTGTTTCAGCATATCAAAAATTATTAGCTTCTTCTGCAGAGGTAGGTCAAGATGACCTATTTTCCTTTCCTCTTTCTCCACAGATAAGCAACTCAATTAGACACTCCCTTTAAGAAGTGTTTGCTATGTTCTCTGGGACAAAGCAAGCCACCCATTATTCACCAGTGTGCATAACACACAGTACTTGTGGGTGACTCCCCTGAGTTTATTGCATCTTTTGTGAGCAATTTTCGATAGAAGAAATAAAGTATATTTAATCAGAAGCTTCCCAAAGGGAAAGAGCACATCAGGCAGAGCGATGCAGATAGACAAAGTTCCCAGTGAATTATATCGGCTAATTTATTGCCTGATGCCGTGACTCATACAGCAGCCTGTACCTCTTCCACAGCAATCCTGCTAAGTCCCCGAGGTCACCTCAAGACGGATGCATGACTCACTACCAGGGTTTCTGAATCCCACTCCTGGTGTGATGGCTCAGTGACAAAACACAAGCCCCTCAAGCATCTGTTATTTCCCTTCTGCCCCTTGTTTATTGATCAGATGCTCTCATCAGCAGCGTCCTTCCACATCCGGCCAACTGGCCAGCAGGCAGCAGTCAAACACAAATGATTGTCTACAAAGAGCAAGACCCAGGGGCTTGAGTGAACAGAGTACAAAAATCCTCCCTCAGGTGAACTTCTTCTGCTTGAGGACATGAAGACACAGAGAAATTCCTGGGGCTTTGAGACCAGTCCAGAGGAATGGAGGAGGCATCAGAAGTGGCTACACAGACCCGCTAAGAAATATAAATAAGGTAATTATGGTATGTGAAGCTGGGTAAACAATAAGCATTTTCAAATAGAGAAAAAAAAAATCTCTTAACTGAGGTATATGAGGATCACAGCACATAGTTGCACATTACAAAGAAATTGTCAAGTATTTCCTTTTGTATATGTTGCCAAGAAAACACAATGTACAAAAAGGCCTGGAGATGGATGTTGCGCATTCAGCATCCACTTTCAGCAAGGAGTACTTGCTGCAGACAGGAAGGACTTTTGTGAAGCAGCTCTTGAGCAGGTTTGAAGTGCCTGCCACTGACCTCAGCACTGTCTCCTCAAGCTAATGGGGTGGCTCAAATATGTGCACAAGAGCATTAGTGTAAAAGCTTGAAAATTGAGTATCCCAATCCATACAGAACTTGCTAGCAAAACAGGTTCCATGTTCCATATCCAAATTATAGACAGGACTTACATGATCCCATACGCAGAAAACAGTATCAAGTTTTGGCATTGCCACAGAGCTCGGAAGGTGAAAATTAGTGTAATTTTACCTATGATGTTATAAAGGGCTTGTGGAGTCCTTGCATGATATGGCTGAGATCTTATAGGTAAGAAAGATGTCAATTGTAATGCATTAATTCAAAACTCCATCTGCCTGATCTTTCAACTTTAGGATACTAAAAAGTATGGCATACACACTTTTCCATGGATTTTGCAGCACTGCCTGGTCAGAGTAAGGCTTTGCTCTTGCAAAAAGCCATTGAAGCAGACAATCGTATCTGCAAAACAGCAGGTTCAGAGAAGGGTTTAAGAAAGAAGTACCAGGAAAAATTACCTGTCGTTCAAGTGGTATACTCTTTTCACCACATCCATCTCGGTCCATCCTTTTCTGATCTCTATTCTCAAAACTACATAAAAAAACCTAAAAAAAATGTAGTACATCTAAAGTTGCTTATCCAAATAGCTGTTTTGGTTGCTCCACGGTAATTAAGAAAGGTCAAAGAAAACATATTCCTTTGATGACACAACTAGAAAACCGGTAACAATGGATGAGAGAAGGCTGATATACTCAGCAACTTTTTTTCACTGTCAATCTCTCTTCCCACACCGCTTGAGTGGATGGACAGAAAGTTGGAGGCTGGGTGAGAAAAGTGCTTCCTTCCTTAAGAGATCATGTTCATGATCACCTGAGGAACCAGAACATATATGTCTATGGGATCCAATGAGATGCACCCCAGAAAGTCCTGAGAGAACTCGCTGATACAGTTGCCAAATTACTCTCCACCATATTTGCAAAGCCATGGCAGTCAGGAGAAATACCCAGTGACTGGAAATAGAGAGTGAATAGAGTGACTACATCAGCGGACAAGGGAAGGGCTATGAATGTAATTTATCTTCTGTAAAGCCTTTGACATGGTTCTTCACAGCATCCTGCTCTTTAAATTGGGAGAGATGGATCTGATGAGTGGACTGTTAGATGGATAAGGAATTGGTTAGTCTTGCATCCAGAGGGTAGTGGTCAACAGCTCAGAGTCCTAATGGACATCAGTGACAAGGGATATCCCATAGGGGTCCGTATTGGCTCCAGCATTATTTAGTATCTCATTAATGACACAGATGAAGGGATCTGCACCCTCTGCAACTTCGCAGATGACACCAAGGTGAGGAGTGTGGTTCACAGTCCTGAAGGACAGGATGTCATCCAGAGGGGCGTAGACAAGATGAAGAATTGGGCCCACAGGAATCTCATGAGGTTCAACAATTCTCTCAGCATTTCCTTGTAGGAAAGATGCTCCATCTTGGTGGGCTCCTCCGGACTCACTCCAGCAGGTCCATGTCCTTCCTATGCTGGGACCCCAGAGCTGGATGCAGTGTTCCAGGTGGGGCCTCAGCAGGGCAGAGCAGAGGGGCAGAATGCCCTCCCTTCCCTGCTGGCCACTTTGGATGCAGCCCAGGACACATTTGGCTCTCTGGGCTGTGGGTGGGTGCTCATGGCTGGGTCATGTCCAGCCTCTCACCCAGCAGCACCCCCAAGTCCTCACAGGGCTGCTCTCCATCTGTTCATCCCCAGCCTGTGCTGATACTGGGAATGTCCTGACCCAGGTGCAGCACCTTGTTCTTGGTCTTGTTTTAACCTAATGAGATTCCCATGAGCCCACTTCTTGAGCTTGTCCAGGTCCCTCTGGATGGCATCCCATCCCTGAGGCACATCAACAACACTCAAACCACTCAAAGCAGGTTGGCTGCAAACCTGCCAATGGTTCTCCATTACTGAGGAAGACATTAAACAGTACTTGTCCCAAGGCAGATCCCTAACAGACACCATCTATAAACCACCTACATGTGAAGATTGAGCCATTGACCACTACTCTGTGGATATGACTGTTCAACCAATTTCTTATCCACTGAACAGCCCATTTATCAAAACTTTCTCTAGACTATTTAGAGAGCACTGGCTAGTTTTTGATAGGAAAGGTCAGTCCAGGGAGGCTGAGAGATCCGTAGTTCCCAGAGTTCTCTTTCCTACCTTTTTTAGAGTCCAATATTTTTGCTGTTCTAGTCACCTGTGACTCCTCGTGACTGCCATGACTTTTCAAGTACCATGAAGAGTGGCTTGGCAACTATGTCAGCTAATTCTCTTGGGACTCTGGGATGTATCTATCACCGTTTAACTCCAGTCAGCAGCCAAGCCCCAGCAGCCACTCACTCACCCCGCTCCGCCACCACTGGAATTGGAGAGAGAATCAGAAGGGTAAAAGGAAGAAAAGTCACAGGTTGAGATAAAGACAGTGTAATAGGGACACCAAAATCTACACACACAAGCAAAGCAAAACAAGGAATTAATTCACCACACCCCATGGCAGGCAGGTGTTCAGCCACCTCCAGGAGAGCAGGGCCCCATCACACCTGACAGTGACCTGGGCAGACAAACATCATCACCCCCGATTTCCCACCTTCCCTCCTTCTTGCCCCTATTTTATGTACTGAGCAGGATGTCACATGGTCTGCAATATCCCTTTGGTCACTTGGGGTCACCTGTCCCAGCTGTGCCTCCTCCCAGCCTCCCAGGCACCCCCAGCTTCCTCACCAGTGTGGAAGTATGAGAAGCAGAAAAGGCCTTGGCTCTGTGTAAGCCCTGCTCAGCAATAACACCTCTACATTACCAACATAGCCCCATACCAGATACGGTGAAGAAAATGAACTGTATCCCAGACAAAACCAGCACAGCATCTCATCAGATCCCATGGACACGTTCAGGTTCTTCTGGTGATCACAAACCTGGCCTATTACAGTAGAGAGCACTTTTTCCTTTAGTCCCCATCCTGCTGTCCATCCACTCAAGAGGGGGGAAGAGAGGTTGCCATTGAAGACTGAGGTAAAAAAGATGTTGAGTACCTAATTTCTGTGTACAGCACCAGAACAGAAACATACTTCACCTCAAAGGAGTAATTTTTTTTTTTCCTCTAGTTACGAACAGGATAGAAAATTCAACCATTTGCATTGTTGCTCGGTTGTGTTAAGTAGCACTTGCTGATCTCTTGATTCCTAGCTTGGAAAGACAATTTTAACAATTGTGGCATGCTTTCCTGGAACTGGGTGATTGTTTTCCCTTTCTATCCCCTCCTACTGGAAGCACACAATCTTGTCTTGAAATCACTCACAAAGGGACAAATTGAAGACATTTAGTTCCACCTTTGTCCTGACATTTTCTGTGTTTTTCTGTCCACTAACAGCTTTCTGTTCCGAAGTAGATGTTCCCTCTTCCATCTCAGTAAGCCTGTTGCTTAAATTTGAAGGGCCATTTTTACTCCTGTTAGATATTCTGATATGTACTTCAGCTGTTACAGCAATTTTCCCCTCCACTAATGCCACTAATATTTACATTTTTGTGTCCTTTTTCTATCTCTGAAGGATTGTTGATGAATACAGCTTCAGGTAATTGCTTTTCCCAGGCATCATAATTTTTTTTTCAACAAAAGAACCATTTCCAATTTTTTGAAAGACTATTCAAATGCACTAGGGGAGGTGAAGAAAGGTCAGGGAGCAGGAACAGTGACTTTCGTGGCATTAGTTACCAACATACTCATAACTTCACAACTTACACTTTACAACATTTTAGTTACGTGGGACAGGCTTGCTGAAGGTTAATCACTTTCTTTCATCCAAAATCTAGCTGATGGATAAAAAAAGGCATTATTCATTCCAATGTGAGAACATAAAAGCTGGGTATCTGAATAACAGCAGATGGAAAGAAACAGCAAATTCTCACCCTGGCAAATAGTGGCTGAGACGCTACCATCATTTCTCATAATGCTAAATCCTGCACAGTGGCAAAAGTAGAAGTTAACTTGTGCTAGGTGGAAGGTTTTGATTTTTAAGTCTCAGTCAATAAAGGTATTTCTAGCAGACTCCAAAACATTCCTGTTTCAGCCCACTCTGCAACAGGTGAGAGGTTCAGTGTGAATTTTACTGGACAATTTTCTGGAGGACAAGTTGAAACAATGATCATGGTCCACTATACATTTTAATCTCAAACCCAAGCCATTGCCATGGATTTAAAAACTCTCCCCAGTGTATACTTCTCCTCTCATTTACTCATCCTTCAGATTAAACAGCAAACACTGTATCTTGACACCCCATTCATGAAGAAAGTGTCCTGTAAGGCAGGAGTTGTTCACACTTCTGAAATTATATTCTTGGACTTGCTCTCTGCAAGGCAAGTTGGAAATCTCCAATACAGAGGTACTCTGTTGATGTTGTACTGTAGGGAGAGTAAATAAACCCCATGCTTTTCGTGACTTAAGAAATATTTGAGTGCTTCCTAAATTGGCTTCTCTGAGCTTTCCAAGCCTGTAGTATGAGGAAAATGAATCATGTTAATGGGAGAATTTAAAGAAACCATGGTCTCACAATTGTTGGTTTAGAGTGTGCTTTTCTGTTACCTTAATTTTCTTGGAAGCTTTCTGGTATCACTCCTTTCCATCTCCCAGTATCTCTGCCCCAGGTGAAAGCATTCAGTCCTTTGTATCACTGGCAACCTGCCTGAACATGCTGCTGCCTTTCCACATTCCCACCTATTTGAGATCCTTTTCTATACTCATTCTGCTGGTGGTGCTTACTTCAAATTACCATCACTGAAGTGCATCAAATCACAGGGACAGAACGTCACCATCACAGTCGGCAGGCCAGGGATACCAAGGGAACCCCAACATCTGTGTTCACTCTTGGGGAGGGAATAACATCAGGAGAGGCTTTATCCCTAAGGGCCACCTTCAGGATGTAATCCAGCTGCAGCACAGCATCTCCTGAAGCCTTGCTCTCCCCTTGTGCCTAACTTGGGAGAAGACTCGAGGCAGGACTGCCGTCTGTCCTCTGGGAGAGGATTTACTTCGCAAGCCCCGTCCTCACCGAAGAAGAGGCTTTAAGTGCGGGGGTCCGGGCGGAGGATGCACATCCCGGCTTCCCAAGGAAGGACGCCCGTCGGGGGTTCGCTCCCCTTCGCCCCAGAGGGCGAAGCTGCCAGGGCTGGCGGCAGCGGCCGGCCAAGCAGCGGTGGCCATCAGGTAGGGGCAACCCCGCTGAGCCCCCGCGCCGGCCCCGCAGCATCCCGCGCCGGGCGGTGCGCGTACTCACGGCTGTGCGGGGCTCCGGTGGGGCCGGGCGAGGACGAGGAGGAGGAGGTGGAGGTCGGGCAGGTGAACCCTCGCGGCAGCTGCCTCCCCGGTCGCTGCTGCTGGAAGCCGCCCGGTCTCTCCACTCCCGGCCTCCGGCAGGATTTGAGCCCCCCGCGCCCGCTGCCGGCGTGGGAGGGCGCGGCGGGGCTGCAAGCGGGGGAGCCGCTCCGACCGGCTCTCGGGAGCGAGGGAGCGAGAGAGGGAGGGAGGGAGCGAGGGAGGAGGCAGGAGGAAGGACAGCTCCCGGCCCCGGCCCCGGCCCGCCCTCCGTCTGCGGCTGCACCGAAGGGAAGCCGAGCGGTGCCGGCTGTCGGGGTCCTCCGCGCCTCAATACGCGGGAAACTTCGGAAGCTTGCCGGGGAGCGCCTGTCCCCTGCCCCGAGGGGCGCTCCGGTGGAGGGAAGTGTCCCAGTGCGCACCAGCTGGATGGCGCGGACCCTGAGACCCGACGACATCAACCCCCGGACGGGGCTGGTGGTGGCTCTGGTCAGCGTCTTTTTGGTGTTCGGCTTCATGTTCACCGTGTCTGGCATCAAAGGAGAGACCCTGGGAGATATCCCGCTGCTGGCCATCGGGCCGGCCATCTGCTTGCCGGGCATCGCCGCCATTGCCCTCACCAGAAAGACCGACGGCTGCACAAAATGTCCCGAGAACATGCGTCCGTGCTGTAAGGAAGTCAAGGACCGGGATGTCATGGAGCTGCTAAGGACCCCCTCGGACCTGGAGTCCGGGAAGGGAAGTTGTGACGAGCTGGCCAGGAAAGCTTACCGCAAGGACAGGAGAGGGCTGAGGGGAGAGGACACCGTGTTCATTTGCACCACCAGCACCACCGCCGCTGCCACGGCAGAGTGCAAGAGCCTCACCAAAAAGGTGGAGCAGGAGGAGATGCTGAAATACCTGGAGAGCTGTTACCCAGAGATGCCAGAGAATGTGTTCGTGGGAGATGGCTCCACATACAGTGCCTTGGAGAAGAAGAGCTCTTCTCCCACCAGGGACAGCACTCCTTGCCCTGACATTGAAGACAACATTTTTGTGGCTCCTAAAGACAGTATAATTGTCTGCTCTTATAAGGATAGCAGCCCTTATGACAGGTACTGTTGTTACATAAACCCCACTGGAGTCAGCTCAGACCAGGAGACCATTGTGTGAATGATGCATACTTTATATATATGTATGTATACAAAAACTGCAACTTCAGCTTCTTGATAGGGGATAATATAGCTGACTGCATGGGACAAACCCGATACTATTTCAATTTAACATGTTATGTGACTGATACTCAAACCTCTTGTGCCTGAAGTACACTTTCTGTAAGTAAACAAGCATGTTTAAAGGTTAAAGAACTCAATTTTTCATTTCGGAAAAAAAGAAATTGCATTTTAATTTCATTTTCTCCCTTTCCCTCCCTTTTGTTTTCCTGCTGCCTATTGTACCCAAGCCTGTAGGCACACTGAGGGCAGCAGTGGCTGTCAGCTGAGATCAAGAACTGAATGAAACTCTGGAGCTGTCTGTTGGAAAGAATGTGGTGCTCTATGGCTGATTAAGTGTTTGAAGTACTGTCACTTCCTTTTGGGAGGGATCGAGAGATGTCAGCATAAACTCCAATAGCTGGCTGATGTTAGGGAGGGTAGAAGTCTTTTTTCTCCCTTCATTCTGGCAGGATTTTATTTTCCTTTGTGTCAAGGAATAGATGTCCTAACCCCATGGGCTCTTCGGAAAGACTCCTAGGAGCCAGATGGGCTCAGGAGAGTTTTCAAAGACTAACCCATCATCAATAGCATGAACATAGAGGTGTTAGCTTATTTTCCACTGGTCTTGAGTTCACTGGAATGTTTCTAACACTTTTGGATTTTAGAGGCATATTTGACAAGGGGAATGCAACATGAACATGACACAGTTCTTGCAGAGACTAGGAGCAGATGTCAGTGAACTCAGGTCTTTAAAATATGTTTCAGTACCTCAAAAATCGCTTCAGGAATAGACTTCTGTAAGTTATGTTCAGAGTTGGATCTGACTCTTCTGAAAATGCCATTTTTTTGTGCCTTTTCTAAAATGCCAGATGTTTCTGTATGGGGAATGCATGGTGACAGTCCACTCAGGGGTCTCAAAGGCATGCTTTGCTGGGAGAAGGGAACAGAGGACCTGACTGATAGATGTTTTTTTCTCAGCTTATGGATACATAGCAAGAAAATGTGAAGTGAGTAATGAGGATTAACCATTCAAATTCCGAGCCTGCAGTTTACATACTGAAATACAAATCCTGTCTATTCTGTCCAACACTAAATTGCATGTTCCATGCTGTGCATAAACATCTTACCTGACCTCTGTGGTGTAGGTAACAGAGATGCGGTGTAACATAACGGGCATGCTAAGCAGCTACTCACAGTATTAAGGACTTAGGGTAATGGTTGCTAAAGCATAGAATAACTGTCTAGCGTTTCACAAAACCTCAGTTCCTATAAGTAAACTCCCAGAACTCCAAAAATTTCCTGTGTGATCAAAGTCTTAATAATTGTTCCTACTTAGCTGTTTTTTGTCAACTGTAAGTTGTACCAGAGAAATATATTGAGTTACCAGAGTAGGAAATAGGAAAAACAGCCTTTCATTTGTAGCAACCTGAGAATTTGTGTAGAAAATTGAAAGGAATTTTGTACTCAAGAGGCTTTCCATGCCCATTGAATTGTTTGGAAAGTGAATGTAAATTTTATACATATATTTATGTGTTTGTTTGTTTGTTTGTTTGTTTGTTGAGAAACTTATGTTAAATCCTAAGAGACAACCAGTCTCTGAAGAGGTATCTAGAAGGAGGAAGCAATTTTTTACATTGCATAGCTTGGTGTCTTTCAGACCAAATAAGATGTTAAGCTTTGGCTAGGCTTTGGTGAGGTATCTGGATACTATTAGGGTAAATTCAAAAAATACTAGCTAGTTTAAGTCAGGCAAAGACTGAATAGGTGGTTACAGGGAGCTCTGCTGCTTGGGCATGCAGCAACAGTACTGTGGTAATAAATTAACACCTGCACTCTGTGCAGCCCAGGTTTTATCCAATGAGCAGAGGAATTCTGCAAAAACAGACCCTTTCCCTGACATGTTCACCTTCCACATAAAAGCACTCAGTTGTTGTCAGCAGCTTCCCTCCTGCTTAGGATTAGTCATTGCAGGACCTTATTCTGCAACGTACAGGGCAAGTCCTCACTGGCACTAGGAAGTTTGATTTCATGACCTCTGAAGCCAACAGCTAAAATACTGCTGATGAACATGATGAGGAGTAGGGTCTTCTGCTTTCCAAGGAAAGCAGGTGAGGGTCTCCTTGGGGGTGCTCAGCATCCCTGGAGATCAGACCCACCATGCGAAAACAGGCTACTGGGTCCTGCCTGCTGCCTTTGACAGGGCTGTGAGTAATCGCATGCCTTGCATAAGAGAGCAAGGCACCAGCCTGCTGGGAACCTAGATTTGTACAGTTCTGCAAATATATATAGGAAGCAGTCCAGCTTTTCCATTTTCTCTGGGTTTAGATGTTCTCCGTCAAAAGTTACATGGGTTTTTTCAAGACAAGACAGCAAACTCTAATGACAAATGGAATAGTAAATATATAACTTGATACACAGACATGCAGATCTGAGTCACGTGCTTTATTCCATTCTCAGTGTAAAATAAGTGAATGCTTGTCCTAAAGCAAAGTTTAATGGGAGTGAAAACTTCTCATAATACAGAAAGAGGTATAAAAAAAAAAGTATGTTTAAAATGTGATATTTACAGGCAATGTCATCCCTCCATTCATTCAGCTGAGGTAAGATTTCATAATAAAATACAACTTTAAGCAATATTTCTGGGCTAATATACCATAATCCACTAAATTTTTTTATCAAATGTGCGAGAACTCGAAATCAGAGAAATAAATTTGTACTGCCTCTGAAGCTTCTTTATCTTTCCCTTCTCTCCTGCTAGTTTAGCAGAGAATGAAATCGAAGTGGATTAACTAGACCATTTTAAAAACATTAATTTTTTAATTTGAAAATGAAGGGGCTTTAAATTTTTTGTTTGTTAGGGGGGCTTAAGTGTTTAGAGGGAGTTAGTTTGGTTTGTGTTTTTATTGGTTTGTGTTTTATGTGTTTTTATTGGGAGGGGTGTCCACTGCAACAGGGTAGTCTTGTGATTTTGGTTTGGTTTGGTTTATTTTTAATAAAATGAACTTTTTATAGTTTTGCCAGTAGAAATCTACTGCATATTTGATCACAGACATCATGACAGCATTTTCAAATTTTTTATGCAGATAACATGCCCAGATCAGAGAGCACCTTGGACTTTATTTTCATTCAGCTCATGTGGATGCCAGAACTTGTGGTACCAGTGCTGATCAAGTACCTGAGCAAGCAGGAATAATCACTTTGCTTTTCAGAGGCAGCTTCTAGTCAAAATTTGGCTTCAGGATAGCACATCTTGGGGAGTGATTCTAAGCCGTGACCAGAGATGAGAGCTTTTTCTGTTCTTGATACTTTAAAAAACCTCTAGATCAAAGTCCCACTTCTCTCCTCAATGCTTTCTTCAAAGTAACACCTGAATTTGTAGGGGAGCTCTCTTTGGGGGATAAAAGTCTTAGGGGATAAATGCCTTGTGAACCACATATTGCTTGGTCCCAAAGTATGGATGGCAGGGTGTATAAAACATTTAAAGGAAAACAGTCATTTGGACACTCAGAGAAGTTTCCTAAGACATATAAACTTTATTTTTGGAATACTGTTTATCGTAGTGGTACAGTTTAGTGTATCTTCTTTTAAGAGACAAGGTGATACGCAGATCAACAAAAGGCAATTTTGTGTAGCTCTATTTAAATTTCTGTTGTCACAAGTAGCATTTTTCCAGTTGTACAAGCTGATCACTGCAAAGTATTTAACAGAGAATTTGAAGTTTTAATCAGCATGCACTTTGTTCTCCTGAGTGCAAAACAATAGCTGGTCCTTTCGGCCTGGAACAGAACAAGTAAGAGGTGAGTGTGCTCAGAGTGTGCGTTCCTCAGGACTGGTATTGTATTCTTGATCTGCATTCTGCAGAAATGTCAGACACTTGCAGAGGCAGTTCCTCCCACTCTTATCCAAAGTCTCTGCAGTCGCGCCTCCAGTAACTATTTATTGTGCTGTAATTACTGGAGTAACAGCTGCTGTGACCCCCTCTCACCATTTCTGCTGCTACGTACCAGACTTGGCAGAGTGACCTCCTGCTTTTGGCCAGGGTGGCAGAATTTGACACTACATCATCCATCCAATCTAAGCTGTTATGTTGAGACATTCAATTATATTGTCAGTTCCTGCAGCAAAAGCTTGGAATTTTGCATTGGGTTAGAGGTGGGTGACTGTCAAGCCACCAAGCACTTCCAGCCTGATTTTCATGTGTGTGTAGGGACTAACCTATTTACTTGCAGAGCACAATCAGCACACAAGACCTTGACTCTCAGCATGTTGCCAGGAAAGCCATGGCATAGGAAACTTTTGAGTCCTGAAAGGTTTCTATCTACACTTCTAATATCAATTGTATTAAAACTTGTGGAGGAGTTTCCTGATATGTAGGCTAGAGGTGTTCTTTTGACACACAGCATGGGGCATCAGCTGCAAAGCAGCTCGTGCTGAGCCCGTTTCCATTCTGCAGCCAGTCTGAACATGCGATCCCTACTGGGAGAGCTGTCGGTGGGTGTGTTAACTTCTCTGGTGGTAGGGGCTCTTTTATGTGTGGAAAACATAGAGAGCGGATCGAGAAGTCACTTTTCATGCACCCTGGCAAACTTTCATTGGTAAGTATTACCTTAAATTTAGCAGACCTATCAGTGCTAGAATTTCAGACCTTCTGTACCATCGCCAGACATGGAGATTCAGTTTTCATTAGTTTTTAAATCTTTGTCTTTTGTGTTCAGAAGAGTTGCATGGATTAGCCTCGGTCAGATACACAGAAGTGTTTATGCTTACTGTTTTTGCTTACAAAATGCACCCGGATGGGTGTGTGTATATATGCTATGCATTTGTCTGCCAGGGCAGGAAACAGAATGCACAATCATAGCAGCATACTAATTTGAGATCTCCTCAGAGGTATTTTTCCAACACATTACCCAACTTTTCTGCATCAAGCTTGTTGTTGCAATTTAAAATTTCTTCTGTTCTTTAGGAGAAAAAACCTTTTTCTGAGAACAACTCTGTTGTGGCCCTTTAAGAACACACAGTTCTTCCAACAGAGTTAAGACATTCCAGGTCTGTGTTCCAGTATGGCCACCGGGAAGTCCTGGTACTTGAAATCAGAATTTTTCTAGTGCTTTGCATTCAGCATTTCCTCAAACCATTCATAAAAGCCCTTAACCTTTAGTCAATTCTGAAATACTTGGTTCTAGCATTTTTTTCAACCTAAAGTGTCCTTTTCACTCTTTAGGGAGTGAAAAAAGGGTTAACCACTTTGAAAATCTTGCTCTGTACTCTCACATGTTATAGTGAGAGTAGAACAGGTCTTCATAAAAGCAAAAGAGACCAAAAAGACATCACACACAGTACTTCATTACTTTGGCTAACTGTGTTATATTCTGGTCACAAAGGCAGTATGTTTAGTGCTCTGTTCCAAGTGTGTATTGTATCTTTGGTAGCTTACCCAGATGGCTCCTCAGGTAGGGACAGAGAGTGTTTTCCTGCCTGAAGGCATGATACAAGAACTACAGAAAAGAGATTACCCTGTAATAGGGAACCAATTTTAGATTTCATCAAAGCACTTATTTTCCCACCACTGTATTTTAGTATAAAATGCAGTAGCAATCAGCAATTGTGCACACTCATGAACATGAGGATGCTCCCACATTAGCTTCATATGTGTCACTCACTGGTAGGAAGTGCTTGTTTTGTTGCTGTTGAAATCCAAGGCAGATTTCAAAAAGGTGTAACATTAAACATTTCATCTGGACCTTCAAGGTCAAACTTAGTGCTTTATGGAAACTGTTGAATCCAGTCCTTGGAATTCCAAAAAGGATTGCATATGTGTTTAAGACATAGTGCAGTGGAAAGGTGATGTACAAATAAGAAGGTGGGGTAGGTTGTTTTGCTGTGTGAACCAGAGGACTGTGGTTACTTCGCTATGGGACATTAAATAATATCATGTAGACTCATGGGTGTTCTTTGGAAGGTTTCAGTTATTAGGATTCTCACACAAACAAATTCTAAGCACCCACTCTTTCACATTTCAAACTCTGGTCGTTTTATCTCTCTACATCAGAAAGTGGATTTAAATTTAAACCCAAATTTACATTGGGAAGAAAGGCAATTTTCCTATATTTTACTTGGAGAGAATATTTTATTGCAAAACATTTTATCTTTGAATTCCAATTTAGAATGTAAAAAAAAAAATGTACAGTGCAATGTTTTATACTGAAGTAGGGAAGAAATGGGAGAGGAATTAGGAAGACAAAGTGCTCATTAGCTGAAAAGCAGATGGTACTTACTCAGCTGGAGTATAATCAGAACAATCTTGCATAGCCTTGTATTTTTACAGGTTTGAAAGGACAGCCTCAGAACGACATCTTAAAAAAACCAAAGATTTCTACTTTTGAGGTCAATTCAGATGGAAGGGCTATTAGTAATTTTTAGGGGTCTGAGTGGGTGGGAGAGTTGTTCTACAAGCTGGGAAATCTCATACTGGTCAGACATAGATCTTAAAGAGATGCTGCATCCTTTGACAGCACAGTCAGGCTTAACACTCATTTTATACCCCTGCATTGTTTGCAAAGGACACCTGATTTCACTTCACTTTTATTTAAATTAATTTATTTATATCATTTGACTAATTAGCTGTACAAGGAAGCAGATAACTTTTCTGTTTACCAAAAAAAAGAGGCTTGGAACCGGAGACCCCCCCCACACACACCAATAAGAAGCTAAGTAAAATATGCTTGCTGCCTAATCTAGGGGATAAAGAATAACATTTTTGGTGGCAAAACACAGTCTTTTTCCAATGCCCATGGTGTGAATAAAATCTAGGAAGTTTTACACTTGGAAATACATTAATGAATTTTTGGCTTTACTTGTTGTGATTTTTTTAAAATATTGTGATTATTCAGTCTGTTCCTCAATATTCAAGTTGAAACAATATAGTGAAGGTTTATCAATCTAATAAAGGACTTTCATAAGTCAGTTTTTGTGTTGTGTGATTTTTTTAATGTTCCTGCCTGCATTCTCACTGCCAGGTAGATAGAGCTGCAATAAACAATAATCAGAATGCACAATCTTTCCATAAAATCACCCCATCGTGAATAGAGTGTTACTATCCTCTGTATTATCTTGCATGACTGTAGAAAATGAATGGCCACTGAGTGAAGAAATGGAGTGATCTATAAAGTACATACCACCTTCATTTCTTCAGCTCTGTTATTGCAATTGCTTTCCCATTTTCTGGCAGGGGTATAATCATCATAAAAAGAAAGAACACATCACATACTTCTAGTATAGAATACCATTTTAGAAAAGAATGCTTGCTAGATTAGCTGACTAGCTCCAAATCTGAGATATGAATCTCTGTGGATTTAAAGCATCTCACAGGTGAGCACTGTGCTGGTTATCATACTTCAGCTTTACCAGCTGGTAAAGGCTTTCCTGCATCTGAAATATGGCTGTAGTCATTGACTTCATCTGTCAAAATGTCTGAAATTAATCTTAAAATACTTGTCAGTTGACTGAAGGCACTTCTGTTTGATATGTAATGTTCACTACTGTATTTCTGTCTTCCGAATTCGGTCATATCATCACAGTCATCAGACAAACAGACATTAATAAGGACTACTGCTTGAAGTTGCAGGAAAGAAGATATGACAGATTCAACAGTCCTGAAAACAATCTAGTTCTCATTCTGGAGATGCTCTGTTCGAGGAGAGGATCAGGAAGTAACAATAAAACTGAGGTAGGCTGACCTGACCCAAGCACTCTTCAAGCTTTACTCTTTTACAGAAAACCACCAGGCTCTAAGCCTCTTGAAGTCAGCAAGAGTCTCTGCTGTCTTCAGCAGAACTTGAATACTACCCAAGAACTTGTCAGTGTTGAAAGCTGTCAATTCAGCAAGCTTCCTATTGGTCCCTTATCACTCATTTCTATTTAGAAGATTTCAAACTCCTAAGACATGTGTTTTAAAGTTTTTATTCTACAGACAACATTAAAATAAAGCAGAGGAGTTAAAACTGAAATACACAGACAAAGCATATGCTTTCACATCCACATTTGATAAGGATATGCATCTTTTAAATAAAAATGCAAACACATGGAAACTCATTAAAAATAATGTAAACTATTTAATACATCATGGAGCACTATAATAGAGCAGAGAGTTTCGCAATTTCTAAGTAGCATTTGGGTAAAGGAAATAGTTGTATTAGAGGGTATCTCTGGACTACTGATAACTGAAAAGTTTATTTTGCTAAGATTACAAAAACAGTAACTGTATTATACATTCTAATATGAAAATTAAAAACAGAGAAAGGAATTTTTAAGCCTATAAAAAATGTGAAACCAAGTAAAAATTTTGATTTTAAAAAATTTGGTAGGACTCTATGTTGGGATCTCATGTGCCAAAATCAGCCGTGTCTGTTTCCCTTGCTGAGATGCTGGTTCCATTCAGAACCATTCTGTATCCAACATGGCAGATACAGAATGTCACACACTTCTTGAGACATAATTTCATTCAGAATGTCCTACATCTTTTCTGTGTATTTCAAAAAAAAATCTCATCATTTGTAAGGATTTAACGTTCTACCTCTCTTAGGCATCCCTGAAAAATCTGTCGTTTCTGCTGCATTTAATTCTCACAGAAGCCAAAGAAAGACTGTAGTGTGACCCTCCTGTCACTATCACACAGCACATACTTGCAATTAAAAGTTGTAGCTATGCTAGCTACGTGGCAACATGAACAAGTAGTCAGTTGCGTGTTTAAACTACACAAATTTATACCAGAAAAAATTGCAACTACATGCATGTTTTTGTACTTGTACCTAGGATCAGGGACAGACTGGCGAGTAAGGGGGCAGAGTAAGCAGGAGCAATTGGTTCTATGTCACTCAAAGTCCTTCCTTTTCATCTCCTCCCAGTTCACATTATGGTGGAACTGCTGTGCCTCTTGATATCCTTTGTCTCTCAGTTTCACTTATGCTGTTAGACTGTTTGCTATAATCAGTTGAACTGGAACTGGCTAAACTCTTCAAAATATATTAGCCCTGAAAGGTAAGTGTTTAAAGAAAGCCAACACCAGCAATGCTCACAGAATCATGCTCATCTAGAGATTACTCCACTTGTAGTGATAGTTCTCTCTTTACAGGAAATGCTGGCTCAGGAATGACCTTTCCTAAACTGAGTCCTAAATTACACAGTGACTCAGAGGACTGCCTGATTTCACTGACAGCCAGCTTTCCAGCAACAGTAGGTGCACTGCCACTTTAATCAAAGCAACTCCATAACATCAACTAATGTTAAGAGTTGTTTTTCAGAGAAATCCCAGAGCAGCTAAAGACAAGAGGAGCTGTAGTGAACTTTATCCTGTTTAGCAACAGCATACAATGTCTTGCATTTCTCTCCTAAGATTTTTTTGTCTCTGCAGGTGTCACTAGGAATTGGCTGCGTGGAAACACCAGAATTTCTTCTTAATTATTTTTTCTGTGCTCCATACAATGGAGATGAAATGGAAGTATGAGTGCAGATTCTTGTTTCAGTTTGTATCCACAATAATTTCTCTGCTTCATCCTCCTCTTTTGATGGATCTTTCTCACACAATACACACCTAATTTTTCCCTTTAAGAGCACAAAACCAACCACACTCATAAGGTTTATGATGCCACTAAACAGCAACACTACGCTGTCTCCTTTCCTGTAGGAGCACTTCACAGGCTGGAATGTCCAGCCAGCTGATTTTGAAGTCATGGTGGCTGCTAGCAGAAGATTTCCCATCAAAACCAAATCAAGAAGTAACATTGGGAGCTACCTTCTGCCCTGGTAGCTGGTGGGGCAGTTCTATGTATTATTCCTTAAGATGAGTTTTTTGCTTTTCTGTATTTTCAGTGCCATTGCTAGGAGAGACACCTGTTTATAAAGCCTGAGCTAATACATTCACAAGGCCAGAGGGGTGTATTATCTCTTTTCTAATTTTCTAATTTAGCAAGATGACCTAACAGACTGAAAGCAGAAAGGATACTGGAGTTAATGAGGGACTAGAAAGCAGGACTTCAGAGAGAATCACTGGGAAGGATGCCTGGTATTGGACTATATGAAGCTCTGCTGGCATCTTGAGGAGTTACAGAAGTGCTGGTGACTGCCTTCTGGGTAACAGACGCTTTCTTACCTTCAAGCCAGTATGTAACCATGTCTCCTTTCCCCTAAGAAAGAATATTAGTCATGGGGTTATAACATCATTTATGAGATAATTTTCTTACTACAACTCAAATCAAATCCCAAAAGGAGAAGCATGTGCCTGTCAGCCACTTTACATAGAGGGAAATTGAGGCATAAAACCTTTCCTTAAAAGATAATAGCAGTAGTATCAGTTAAAACAATTCTTTGAAGTCCCATCTAAAACTGGGTCCACAAATATGTTAATTCTTTTGTGGAACTCACATGATGATTTGTGATGTCTCTGAAAGACCTTTTTTTTTTTTGATTTCAGGCAGTTGTGACAGTGAATATGCCATGCAGGACTTCCAAGCTTGACTAAGTCCTTCATCTGTGACTTACCAGGTTTGTCCTGTGAACAAGCCCATGGAACTGGTCCTGTCTTAAAACTTGAACATGCTCTCTTCAGCTACAGGAATTAGTATAACGAAAGCACTTTGAGATGTAGAGGACTAGAAGATATAGGGGACTGCACGGGTTAAAATTCAGGAACTCCAGAGTACTTTCACACTCTCCGCTCTGAAAAGCTGAGTATAAATGTTGCATACACACCTTGACTTGTAAATTCCCACGGCACACTAACACATACTCTCCAATCTGCTCCAACAGCTGGTATGCACTTGAACTGCACTGTATTTTAAGAGCTAGAAAGAAAGATTAATATCATATTAGCAAACAATTTATACATATAAGACAGATTGATCTCCCAAAGTCTGTCAAAAATCTCAAGACTTATTAATGAACTCTCCCTTGGGGTTTTTTTCAGGTCTTTGCATTCATTACTTGTTATTTGTTATTTGAAATGTTTGTACACAAGCTCCAGTATCCTGGACTGTTTGTGAGAGCATCTCAGGACAAATATGGAGCTTTCAACAAACAATACTCTTCACTTTCTGCGTCTAATAATATTTGTGTAATTCTTCACAGTTGTCTATCTGTGCTACTGATGAGCATCCTTTTCATCTGGTGAAGAAAACCATACACAGTTCTACCTCCTGATAAATAAAGAGCCAGTGCTTTCTTTGCACATATAGTTTTAAGCAAAGTCTAAACATTAAAGTTACAGCCATACTTGTTCTGACTCCAAACCTGTAAATTAAGACAGTTGAAAGTGACAATATTAACATAATTCCACTTTTTTTTCAAAAAGGTGATTTTTCCTTAGTTGAGATTTTATCTTCATGTAAACCTCGCTTGTCTTGCTTTTTGCAAATATGGAGGAAGGACCAAGAAGGAGGACCGAGAGAAGAAATTCTACTTTTGCTGGAAAGCAAAATTTTGCCAAAACTTTAAAAAAATTAAAAAACAGTTTTTTTCACCTGTAGCATTCTGTGACACAGAGTTAATCATTATGCTTTTTAGTTTAAAACACATCCCAGATGATAGCAGGACTGGCTAAGATTGTATAAGTGATTTTTCTTGTATCAGAAAATGACAGTTTATAGTGTCCACTTTTATTTGTTTAAATGTTTTTTTACAGTCTCAGAACATTGCCTGTAGATCAGGAGATATATGTGTCAATGTATACAGATACATATCTCAGAAATATTCTTTGCAGTAAATACATTTTATTTCAACTTGTTATCCTGCTTGACAACAACACACTAGCGCTCAGATTCCAGGTGATAGCATTTCTAATGCACATTGCTAGTAATTAATCTATTTTAAAGCAATCATCTTAGGGTTAAAACATGGTAATGTAATTTGAGGTCTTCAGATGTATGTAGCCAGAAAAAGAGGGAGAGAAAATAAAGGCTTGAAAGATAAAATGCTGTCTTTATTCTTAAGTCTATAGTGTTGATGCACCATCTGAGAAAGAGACTGACATACAGAAAAGAAGATAATCTATGAATGATGGAAGCAGATTTTGAAGGTATTAGTTTTAAAGGAGTTCAGATAAGTGGACATAAAGGAGCATGAGAGGAGATATCCTGGAGACTAACAGAAAGAAAATGAAGTTATATGTGGTCCACCCAGGTTAGCATTTGCTTTGGAAAAATAAAAATGGTGAGAAGGAATGGATGATAGTGATTCTCAAATCCTTTCAAAATGTTCCAATCCATCATTTAGGACCATTCCCCTGCCATTCTGCCTTGTTTTTAGTGGATCATGATAGATGTTGAATGCAGCAGTTTTTATCATGAAATTAAATTTGAAGAATCTTGTATGTGCCTAGTTCAAATCCATTTACAATGCATTGCAATGTGAGCTATAAAACGACTACAACTTCATTTCATGAATGAAAGGAAACAAGAAATCAGGGTTCTTTGATGTTGAACCACTGTCTTTTTTTTCTTTCAGTTCCTGTAGATCAGCTAAAATATTTCAGAATCTGAGTTCAAATGTTCATATTGGATAAAGATGAAGCTTGCTAAGTAAACTTGACACAGCTCCCATGGTGTTCTACTATTTCTTGTGTTCTCCATTAGAGAAAGTTATCAGCAATAAAAGAGGAGTAATAAAAATATTTTTACCATAAATCCAGCTGTGTGTCAGCAACAAATAGAAACAGTGAATATAACCACCTGCCTCTTATTTTACTTTATTCTTACCTTTTCTGTAGAGAACTTCAAAGCCACAAAAATCCCTTTCAGAGATTTGGGAAATAAAATGATTGTAGAGAATATCACTCTCATAATTTGTCCCTAGGCAGACTGGACCCAGAAATCAAGAACCTCCTTATATCCTTAAAGAATTTGCAATCATTTGAATAGGTCAGGACTCAAAACTCAGCCTAACATTTTTTAAGAACTAATTCAGGGATGATTAAAACCCCACCTGCAGTTTTTTCCTTATTACCTTCACTGGTAGATTCCATCCTGGAAGCTGTGTTCACAGTATCTCCAAATAAACAGTACCGTGGCATTTTAGTTCCAACAACTCCAGCTACAACTGCCCCTGTTAAGAAATAGAAAACAAGATATTTTGTGTTTATAAATCACATAATCAGTCGTACAGCCTAATGGCTTCTTCCTACACTATGTATGTAATTTGTTAACCATATAAAGACCGAGTGTCAGTATTGTCTTTACACATCTGTCTTACAAGTGACTTAAAACATAAAAAATGTGATTTCTTGGTAAGACAATGTATGCTGATTAATTGGCAGATGCTGGACTTCACAGGACATGTCCAGCTCTGGCTGTCTATTAAGGAGTTGCAGTCATATATCAGATTAAATCAGGGAGCTGGCTGTCTGAGAGGAAAGGGTAGAGCAGCATGTCAAGAAACAACTCACTATTTTGAGAGAACAGCTGATAAGGACAAGTAACAGATACAGAATGCCAGTTCTAACTCACATCAGCAAATGCTCTGGAGCTGTGGGATGTTTCCAATGTTCTGCTCCAACTGAGGTACCAATACCCCATGTATCCCAATATTTACTTTGTTGGGATGACCTCTATGATGTGTTCCATCCCATATCAAAAAATTAACTTTATTTTAAAGGGAGAGGAAATGACCACTGCAGATGCATTTGTTAAGCCAGAGGAAGACTCATTTGCAGCTTTCTCAACATACCTGAATGTATTCCTGCTCTTATTTTTAAGAGAGTGTTGGGTTTGTGCGGGATCTTAAAAGTCTTGCAGACATCCAGAAGGTGTAAAGCCATGCTTGCGATCTCACCGGCATGAAGTATCCCATTCTCCCTGGGTACTCCCGACACCACCATATCTTAACACAACAGCACAACTCTGTTAACCTTTGCCTTTACACACAGATTTACTAAAGAATGCTGCCTACAATAAAAAAAATTTTAAAGGATAAAAAAAAAGAAAGAAGCCCTATTTCTTCATATCCCAAGGCACAGTTGTGCCTGCTGAGCAAAGAAAGCCAGAAACAAATGAAGGCTAGCTCAAGTGTGGAATTATCTTACATATGAAATATATTGTATTTCCTTCTTACTTCTACATAAGATTTATTCCCTCCAACCCTTTCTTTCTCCATCTTCCCCTCCACTGAAAATGCTTAAAGTGGGACAGGCAGTGCAAATGTGGCTGTTCAGTACCTTTTGTCATTGGGCAGATATAATTTAAAAAGGCAACAGCTCCAACTAGACATTGTCCAGTTCTTCCTGCACTGTGCTTTAAACACTGATGATGGATTCTGGGGGTCCCAGAGTGCTGACCTGGAGAACCCTGACTGTGAAAATGATAAATCATAAACTTATGTGGGACCTGCTGCTCTAGTTCAATCCCTGTAAATCTATGGCACCTGAGAGGATTCATCCCATAGTATTCAAAGAACTGGTGAAGAGATTGCAAGACCTCTGAAAATGTGTTTTGAATGGTCATGGAAATCTGGAGGGGTCCCAGTCCATGGGAAGCTGGCAAATATTGTCCAAATTTTCAAAAATAGCAAGAGAGACAGCCCTTCACACTACAGGCCTGCACACTACAAGCCCGTCAGTTTCACTTCAGTGCCCAGTAGAATTATGGAGAAGATTTTTCTAGGAGGTAATGAAAAATACCTGAAGGACAATATAGTCAATGGTCACAGCCAGCATGGCTTCATGAGTGAAAAATCCTGATTGTCAAATCTGATTTCCTTTTATCCACCCAGCTAATCAAGGGAAGCTAGCTGATGTAATCTTTTTGGATTTCAGTAAAGCTTTAAATACTGGCCCACCTAGGATCCTTCTGGACAATCTGTCCAGCACACAGCTGGATAAGTGCATCATGTGTGGGTGAATAACTAGCTCATAGGTCAGGCACAAAGTATTAAAGTGATTAGGGTAACACCAGACTGGTGACCTGTTATAAGGGGCGTTCCACAGGGCTCCATCCTCAGCCCTGTGCTTGGATGCAGGACAGGAAGGGATACTAAGCAAGTCTGCCAATGCTACTAAACTGCCTCACAAGCAGAGAGGCCCTGGTAGAAGACTGATAAATTAGAGGGTTGGGCAATTACAAATTTCATGATGTTTAAGAAAATAAAGTGTTAGTTTCTGCTCCTGTGATGGGCAACTCAGGAGGTACAGACAGACTGGGGAACAAGACACTGGTGAGCAGCCCTGTGGAAGGGGGTCTGGAGGTCCTGGTCAATGACAACCTGAACACAAGCCAGCAGTGCCCTGGTAGCCAGGAGAGCCACCCGTGTCCTGGGGTGCCTCAGGCCCAGCATCACCAGCCGGGCAAGGGAGGGGATTGTCCCGCTCTGCTCTGCACTGGGGCGGCCTCACCTCGAGTGCTGGGGGCAGGTCTGGGTGCCAGAGCACAGAAAAGCCATTGAGCTGTTAGAGAGTGTCCAAAGGAGGGCACGGGGATGGGGAAGGGCCCTGAGGGGAAGCTGTGTGAGGAGTGGCTGAGGGCACTTGGTCTGTTCAGCCTGGAGGAGACTGAGGGGAGACCTCACTGCAGTTACAGCTTCCTGGGGAGGGGAAGAGGAGAGGCGGTGGGCCTTTTCTTCCACATCTCTTATAGGACTTCTGTCTGTCTCATCCAAAAGCCCTTAGGTTTTATGGAACTCAGTTTTAATGGTAATCAATCCCCAGCAGATTCCCATGGTAGCAAATATGAAGCCATTTTCCTATAAACTCAAAGAGAAGAGGCAGTCAAGCCCCTGCAGTGTATTAGGGGAAAGAAGATTGTTACGGCCTTTGCAAAAAAGACAGATAATAAAGCTTAGGGTATGGCATCTATGATCACATCTAAAAAGTAAAATTTTTTGTTATGTTTCTGTGGTTCAGAAGTTGCCAACTGGGATTAATCTGCAGCCAAGATGTGAAGTCAGACCTTACTAGTCATAGGAACCAAACAAACTGCAGTGGTATTTTACTCAATTAATTTATCCTATTTACAACACTCATCAATCATACAAATGATTAAAGCTATGCAGGAAAATGTTCCTAAAGTTTGCCAGGGCAGGACCTAGCTCCTACTTGTTTTATGTGGTCTTCCCAGTGGTAAGAAGCTTTCCAAATCTCCTTCATCTGTTCTCCCTTATCATCAGAAAGTAACTATCCTGATGCCCCAGGCCCCATCACTGCCCACAGCTTATGGAACTTACAGGCATCTCCTATTGTCTCCACCTTATAGACATCATAGTTATCTATGATCTCATCAAAAGTGGTATAAAGCTTGTTCAACAGATCTACCACTTGGTATGGTGTGCTGCTGCTGGACAGTTCAGTGAAGCCAACAATGTCACTGTTAAAACACAAGAGAAAGAGCATACTCATCCACTGTCATAATCATTGCTGATTAGTAATCTTAAACACACAGTAAAAAACTTCTCAATGCAATTACATCAACTTTCTCTTTTCAATAATTCTTCCACTAAGATTCTTGTTGGATAGTTTTATCTTCACTTATTTAAATTGACAAAAGACTTCTTCCATTTAAAAGGACTGACTGACCTGAGTCTTTTTGCTTACCAATGCAGTAAATCATTTTACAGGTAGACTTTAGCCTGTAACAGACTAAGCAGTCTTCAATTTTAGGTCATGTACAAATGAAAAAAAGGTAACTTGATATTTATTCATTTATGAAAGTGAAGGCATGCCATTTATATGTTTCTTCCTGCACACATAAAAAAATTAAAACTGTAAATCCAGGTGGACTCTAAGGATAGACAATTTTTTTTACACAGGCAAAATAGTGGATTTTTACTTAGACCTATCTTAAGAAACATACACTCATGCATGTGTAACACATGTAAAGTGATGTGCTGCTGCTTGTTAGAGCTCCAGAGTAATGTTATTTTTTATTTAAGTAATTATAATGAAAAATAGGGAGGTTTGAGAATTTTGAAAAACACTCTTTTGCAGAGCCACCTGTTACAATAGGTGGCAGTTTAGATAGAAATTCTCTACTTGGTTAGGAGCTTCACCTCCACTAGAAGCCTAGAAGTTTCTTCTGTAGGGGACAGTTCTAGTCCTTTCATTTTTATTTACCTGAAGAAGATGGTGGCACTTGAGTAACTCTGAGCTTTTGCATGTTTTCCCTGCCTGAGATCATCTGCTACTTGTTTCGGCAACATACCTGTTGTAGAAAGTAGAGAATTGTTAAACTTATTATATGGATAAAAGAACACATCAAATACAATATGTTTGTTTAAAGGCACAAAAAAATGTTCATGAATGCAAAATATTATGAAGGGGAAAATACCCTTTGGCATCAAAATCTGCTCTGCTGTAATGTGAGAGTTCACAATAAATCTCACTGATAACACATCCAGATTTTTCACATGGCCCATAACTTTTAGTAAAAGCAATCTAATATCTATACATACTAAGAAAAAGTAAGGTTAGATTCTAATAGTGTGATCTGGGATTTTATTAATTCTTTCTTTGTCAGATCTTTAATATTGCTTTCTACCTGAGTTAGGTCTGTTTACCATCTCCTCTCTGTTTTTTGTAAATTGCCTTTGTTCCCCTATCTTTCACTTTCACATCCCTTTTTTATTCCTCTCTCATATTCTATTCCCATCCCTTGATGTCTTTTTTGTTGCAGAATTCTGGAACATACGCTGCCTTTAAAAGCAACCAACTAAAATTCATTAACATGCAAAAGTCCTGCCACATGGATTCAAAGTCAGAGCACTATGGACTGTGGGGTCATAGCTCTCAGATGAGTGTACTGATTTCTAGGGGGGAAATATAGAAAGTAGCTAACTATCTTTCCAGCTTTGCAAGAAACAAGTATATTCATTCTTTTCTAGTTAAATGTTACCTATCAAATAATCACTTATCAAAGGATCTTTATTTGTAGTTAGACAGCTGAAATAAAATTATTATTGAGAAGACTATCCACTATTTTTCACTTTATAACTTACTATACAATAGACGATCAGTCTTCTGTTTTTCATGCATTAAATCCTGGGTTCTCTCAGAAACCAATATCTCCAGATGTTTGTTATATTTCTCCATCTAAATAACAGAGAATTTTCTAGAATCATCTTTTTTACTGAAATAGATGGATAGGACTTAGGAATTTGAAAACATTCTGCTTTGAAAACATTCAGAGATAAAAAAGGGCACAGGTCTAAGACATGTAACACTTTTTTACAAAATCCAAAGATCAGATTTCTCTTTAGGTAAATTTTTAAATGTAGATTTGAGGTTGTTGCTTACATGTAAAATGGTAGAAGGCAATTTCAGGCCTTTCAAATTTCATGCAAACTTTAGGAGCCAAATCCAATGCAGAGGGCAAGCTGCAGACATGGATCAAAATCTCACCAAAACAAAAGGTATCTAAATCTCAATCTTTTATCAGAAGCTTACAGTGCTCTTTCATATACTATCTTGCTATGCTAGTCCATGCTTTACTTTTTACACCCCTTCTCTGTGTAAGGCAATAGTGTGTGGAGACAGGAATCTTCTTTCTCTGATGACGGGCTTGAGAAACTCTGCTCAAAATGATTTGTAAGCATGCTATTTGTAGCATGCAGGGATTCTATATCCCTGGCACTGTAAGACCACTGAGCCACAGGAAAGGGAGAATATAGTTTGCAAATAACACCTGACTGACAAAAAAAAAAAAAAGATCAGCCCCCAAAGAAGCTGAAAAAGTTAAAAAATTGAATAAGAATGAAAGCTGGGTTTCAAGCAGAGCTGCAGCTACAATCAACTCCAACAGAGCAGAACAAATAACTGTGGATTTTCTCACCAAACAAGGGGCATAAGATCAAAAAAACCCCTGCAGGATAGAGGTGAAAGTTACTGAAAGTGAGCAGACTGAATTGGATTGAAAAGCTAAATTTACCAGTGTCATCATCATGTCAACAGGGCTAACGGGATTCATCTTGTACAACATTTTCTTGACTTGTTCAAATGTAGGCCTTTGGGATGGATTATTTTTTCTGCACCTTTCAATTAACTGTAGAAGGGAAAGAGTGAGAAAAGCAAGCAGCTTTTTATTTTTCCAAGCACAAGCAGTGTTTTAAGTTAAAACTACTGTTTTCTTGGTGCCAACTGGCTGCGTGAAGCTCTCTCAGCAGCTATACTGAAGTCTCTGGAGTTCTACAGGTTTTTGCTGAATGAAGGATATTAGTTCACAAAAATGCTGCTGTGGGAAATCATGAGTAAGATATACACATTCCTTCTGCTGAACACTGCTTAAGCTCTTGTGGTGTAAGACAGTGTTACACTGTTGGAGTCACATATTGTTTTCAGAGGACTTGTCTGTACACAAAATTCACAAAAGATTAAGAGCTGAAGTACCCCTTAGGAATGTTAACTTCTGATTAAAATGCAGTGTTACTAATGAGAAGTTTTTACATTTATGTTGCTACAAACCAGGAAAGGGGAATTATATTGCACTTAAATGGAAATAAGGATGACCCAATCTCGTTCTGATTTAATTAAACTAGGAGGGGGTGTACTTTTTTGAGGCTACTAAGACAAAGACTTGTTGCATAAGAATCAAACCAAACTCATACTTTGTCTGAGACAGACTTCGTTATTTGAAAGCCCTTTGTCAGTAAGTTAGACATTACTAACATAAAATATGTATGAAATTCAACACCCTACAATAAAATGAAATTGGACAAAAATCAATGATTGAATATTAAAAACATAATTTATTACACTGAGAACTTGAAGGGACAACTGCATCTTTCATTGTCACAATGACAGTTTTTTTATGAAGGATATTAAATAGTTTCATTTTGCTTTGTTTGAGGTAGTTGTACTTCTTGATTTCTGGGTTATTTATATTTATCAAAGGTAACATTGCCATAAAACTGCTATGATATGTTGTAAATTCACTTCAATTAAGGACTTTTGTACACAATATTGCATTTTACTCACCTCTGTATAATCTGAGGGACATGGGCAAGAATTCTCAGCCTTTCCTGAAATTAATTCTGCCAAAGATGGGCACCAAGAATATTCAGCTGAATGCATGACATCTTTCTAGAGACAAGAGGATTAAACAATGTTGAAACAAGTTTTATGGTTCTCATGCCAGTCACTGAAAATAAAACACTATTACCATCATCACTTTTATAACATCTTCCCTATCACTTCTAAGTTAGCTTTTTTACATAAGAGCACAAGGGGAGAAAAAGGATAAAAAACCATATAACACAGTCAAAACTGGGTCACCTGGTCTAAAAGCTTTTTCATGGCTGACAGGCTTTAATTGCAGTGTTTATATGACATAAAAAACATTTGAAACAAATGAATACCTGGCAAGATATTGGAAAACCTTTAAGAAACCAAAAGGAATACATTAGTCTATTATCACAAACTATCAGAACTGGAAAAATAACAGTTTCAAGTCTTCATTGTTAAAATTCTTCTAAGCAAATTATTTCAGAGAGAACATGTTTACATATCCAGACCATCTGTTTTCAATTTCAAGGTGCATTCTTGTGTTTGCCATTTATCACTGATCAAAAGCCACATGCAAAATGGACATTTTCCTTATGGAGAGCAGTTAATTTGATTTTCTAGGTAATTCTGATTACTGCAAGATTCCACTAAAAGGGCCTGTAAATGGCAGGAAAAGGAAGAAGCAGGAGCAAGACGAAGATGCTAATACATACATTCTCCATGCATCCATCTAGCCATCAAACCTCACAAAATTAATCCAAAAGCAGTTTTAGAGCTACATTTTTTTTTTTATCACATGCTCTTCTTCAAAGCTCTGAAAGGGAAAACTGGTAGATTTACGAGGAAACCCTGATTGCATGTTCCATGGGAACTGAACTGGCATCCATAAAATCATGAGGAAAATGCATGCTCAAACAGTAACTCAAAGGTGCAGTAACTCAAAGTTTTGTTTGTGTCTTCAGCAGAAACAGAATCAAAGTTCTCATGCAAATTCCAAAGATAATTAGTCTTTACTTACTGCCATAGCGTCACTTCTTGTGGCAATTTCTAGTAAAATGATGGCGTAACTGCAGAATAAAAATGAAGCAAAATCTTAATGAAATAAGTAGAGTCAGTTATTTCTTCTTTCCATGATTTCTTATTCTTCCCCACTCTATGTCTGAAATCCCAGTATCCCAAAAGGAAGGATGGCAATAGTGCTGCTACTTGTTACTACTTTGTGTTTTCAAAGATCTGTTACTGAAAGTTTCATAGCATCCTTCTTTCATGGTTATCAGTCCCAGAGATGTTTGAGGTTGATGTAATGCAATTTTCTCTGTAAAAATTGAATGGACTCCAGAGGTGATATGTGCAGGTTTATGTACATGATTCCTACAAGTTAAACATAGAGGTCTGATTTTTACTCCAATCAAGGGGCAGAAGCAGGTTCATCAGAATCCCCAGTTGGAGGAGTGTCTTCTTCTCAGCCACTGAATAGATCACCGTTCTAGAAAGTGCCCATAAAGTCTGTGATGACACAGTGTGTCCAGAGGACATATTTTATAGTAAGCATTTCTGCTTGCTCCTTCTGAATTATATTTTCATTGTCATTATCTTCCTCAGTTGAACTAAGGTCAAATACATTTACCAAGGATGAAGAATGGAAAAAGGCAGTAAAAGCAGAGTTTAGTCTTTTTACTGAACTCACTGGAGATCTTTCAGAACAGTGATCTCTAAGAAGCAAGTACCTCTTCCAGCCAACAGGCTGGATAAAGATGCTCTTGCCTCTTTATATAGTGAAACTGTACAATAATTTACTGGTACATGCCTCTCAGCTTGGTAACATTTACTTTTTGGAGAATATTGGTTTTCAGTCTGTTGTGTTGCTAATGGTTGCATTGTTCTGTAAGATATTCTATTGATAACATATGTTCATCTATCTTTCAGCCTACTTGTGAACCACCATTAGAAAATAAAATAATGCATAGAAAACGATGAATAATTTAGAAATTAATCAGATTATATTTTATATTTATTTTGTGGTGATTTAGTGGGAGAAAGAAAAATCAATCCTTGGGAGGCAGCAAAGCTGAAACAGATTTTCAAGGATAATAGTTAGATGATGGTAACTCTGATAGTATTGATTTAATTTATCTTCAGCAGCACTGCCCAATAAAATTCACTATCCATTGTGGATAGTGAAATTCATATGACGATTACAAATCAAGATGAATCAATCTAGGAGAAACTGTGACTAGAAACAGCCTTTTCAGCTCAAAACAGGAGCTACATTCATGCTCCCTCCTATTCTCATTTCCATTCTAGCTTTCCCATCTGACCAACACTTTCCCTAGAGAACTTTAAAAGCAAGTGATTCATCTATAAGAGCCCACTAAATTACAAGTCTCACTCCTGCAGTTTCTACTCATTTTTTATTTGGGCCTTAACTTCAGGAATATTAATGGAATTTTTGCACACATAAAAACTGAGGATTTCAAGACTGGATCAATGCTGCCTGGCCAGTGGGGCCAAATACAGGTACCAGGAAAGCTAATCTCCTGCTCATATCATAAAACACAAAATTTGTTAAAATGCAAATTCTAAAGAACAGCCCAGATAAGAAGATGACCCTTTCAATGGTTGAGGGCACTTCTCTATCTTCCCGACTGCTTGTTGCTCTTTTCTTGCAGATGTGTGGAGGTGCCTTCCCTGAAATCCTGGGGGAGGGACCCTGCAGGGTCTGGTCTGCCTCTGTCCCTGCTCCCATGTCACGTGTGCCCCATACCTGTTCCTGATTGGGTGGTTTGGGGTGCCCAGGCCTGGGGAAGAGAGCAGGGTCCCATGACTGGGGTCTGCCTGGGAACTCCAGCCATGCGGCTGGAGGAATAAATAATCTCTGAACATCTACAGAAATATCGCTTCATCTTTCCTTCCAACGTTCATTGCTGTCTTATACTTGTTGTAAGGATTCCCTCATTACAACAATTGGTGGAGAAATGCTGGCAAATGATCCCTGGAGAAGATAATTGGGTGATTCGTGAGTAACTCTCGATATCTCTTCTTGCTTTCATTTTGCTGTCCCATCTCTGAACGATGGAGGACTCATGGAAAGACTCATGGTTGTCCGAACCACAAAGAGACATTTACCTTAAGCTAAAAAAGGTTCTGGAACCGCAATATGTAGACTTCAGCTTAATTCAAACTCAGAAAGAGCTAAGACACTTTTTGGCATGGCTGTGTAAAAACTTCTTCTATGTTTCTTGGTTTGATTCTTACCAAGGACTTTTGGGAGAATGTTTGGACACAGTTAATTTCCGAATCAAAAAACGTGCCAATGCAAGACTATTTCTGTGAATGTTACCTGATTTCAGAGACTGTTGAGCAGTGTCAGCTGTGTCCCGCTAATGTATCAGCAGCGAATACGTGGTCGAGCAGCGCGCCCATTGCAGGGGGCTCCTCCATTGCGCGGCCCTGGCCGTGGGCGCCCAGTGCATTGCGGGAGGCAACGAGGGAGCTCCCGCGTGTGGGAAAGCCAGTGAGGCCAGGCACGGCGGGAGCAGAGCTGGTGGGGAGACCGGAGGCGGCGGGAATGGAGCCAGGAGCAGCGCGGCGGCGCGGGCCCAGCAGTGTTGGCCCTGAGATACGTGAGTGGTGCAGCGGCACCAGCGAGGGGAAGCCACGTGGGGCTGCCGGGGCAGCCCGGTTAACGGGACGGGGCAGCACGGAGCCACACTGAGCCCGGACAGCCACGTGGGAGCCCAGCAGAGGCAGAGGCGTGCGGGCTGTGGCCAGAGGCAGCCGAGAAGCCGTCAGAGCGAAGCAGTGCAGCCCGGCACTGCCCACACAGCCCCAAAGGCAGCCCCAGGAAGCCAGAACCATGCAGCGGGAGTGCTCAGACCCCTACAGCGGCAGCCCCGGCATGAGAGCGAGCAAAACTGAAAGTGAAAGCCAGAACAAAGGAACTCGGAAAAATGAAAAGGTTATCGCAGCTAGGGTTTTTGGAACTGTAAAATGGTATAATGTAAAGAAAAATTATGGTTTCTTATTGAAAAATGATACTGCAGAAAGTATTTTTGCCCATAAATCTGCTGTTTTGAGAAATAACCCCAAAAGTGATGTTCCAAGCTTAGAAGAAGGAGAAAGAGTAGAATTTAAAATTGTGCAAGGAAGGAAGGGCCCACAGACAGCATGTGTTACAGGCCCTGCGGGTGTCCCTGTCAAAGGCAGTAGATGTGCTGGACAATATCCCCATAATCCCTATCCTTTCCCCTATCCCACCTTCCCCATTTATCCCATGCCCCTTTATCCCTCATATATATCAAGTGACTCCTTATAGATCATTGGGCCAACTCTGCTTTTAAATAATGTCAGTGAATTCAGTATTTGGTTATCTACCTTGAAAGAGAAGGTCCTGTGATATCTATGCTGTTCTGTGTTCCAGGATCAATGCTTTTAAAAATACAATGAAGCATATACCTGGAGTGGCAACGGAAATACACCAAGCCTAATTGTTGTTAAAGAATACTCAGGATTACTAAATGTGAGTTCAGGAAAACTTAGCTACCTGTAGACATCTGACATAGAATTTGGTTCAAAATCTGAAAGAGAATGTATTTCAGGAGCTGTGTAAATCTGTATCAAATGCTGCTGGGATGAACTTGATTCCTCAGGAGAATCTTCCTTTCTGTATGACTGCAAGCCATAATCTAAAATGGAAGAAAACAGGAAGCAAACTATTCAGTGGATACTTCCCTGAAACATGTGCAACAGTAGATAGTAACACAGCTAGTCTGAAGGAATGAATTTTCCCTATTCTAAATACACATCTTAAGTCTAGAAATAGCTGGGTCTGGGTGGCCTTGCCCCCCTAAACTATTGCAAATATAGGATCTGGAAAACCAATATTTGGGCAAGACTGCATGACAGAAGGGAAACTGAACTATGTGACCCATTACAATCAGAATTATTTTTTGATTTTATCAAAATATATTCAGCAAATAATCTCACCTCAGTGCAAGAGTTAGCATGTAAACACAGGCTTATGTTCTACTTTGCCCCTTGATCATTATCTCTGGTGGCAGGCTGCTCAAGTAATTACTAGTTAGACAGATTAACAACTGAAAATCAGGTGGTGGGCATTACTTGAACACCACTAGCACCAGAACAAAGGCAGCATAGATGTGAAACATTTTTCTGTCTATACTTCTAGCCTAATGTAGAAGGAATTCTTAGCATATGACTCAGAATCAGGAAGAAGGAGAAAAAAACAACTGACTTCTGCTATCCTTATTACATAAACAGCACTCTTCTGAGTGTATGCAAAGGCTGGATGCAGCCAACTGGTTTTATCTGGAGTGACCTCTAATTATGATGTTCATAGGGATTGAATCCTTATGTGGAGGTCATTTTTAAAATACTTCCCACTTTTTTTATTTATGAGGTTTTTTTGACATTATTGCATCCAGATAAATCATGAAAATTTAAAAACACTACAGTTTGACACAGAACAGAATCAAAACATAAGTTGCTGAATGATTTCACAGAGATCTTATTTAATTGAGAGGAGCTGTCCTGAGGTGATGCCGTTGACGCAATCCAACTAAGTCTAATTTTTATGTTTTTCTCCAGAACAGCTTTCAAGCAGAGTAGGTAGTTCTGAAGGCAAAAGGATACCTAAGGAGTTGGAGAAGCAGGCCTGGCCCTGTATAGGAGCCTTAGTCATAGGATGTACCACTGAAAAACAAATCTGTTGCTGCTGCTTTTAGGATGGCTATGGGTTAGAGAGTATGATGACTACTCTGGGCAAAAAGTAGAAGTGATGATCATTGCCTTAATTGCCTTTGGCAGCTGCAAACTAAACTAGTCTCCAGTGGTTTTCTTTTTCCCACAGCCTGTCTTCCTGTATCAAGATTAGACCTGACCTGTAGTTCCATCTCTGGGAGAATGCTGTGAACAAGACTTTAAAGCTCTGAGTTGAGTCTGCTTTTCTCCATTAAACTACCTTGTGCTTACCAGTGAATCAGCATTGCTATAGTTCTTTACACTATTGTCCATGCCTCAGGTTATTCTCTGTATCAAAACTGAGAATGAGTCAGTTTCTGCTCAGATGTTGATAGACTGCATAATTTGTGGGATCTGAAGTGTACACCAGTGACACATACTAAATGACTTGACTTGATAATGTAACATGAAACTTGCTTCAGCACAAGGCACTGCTAGTGAAGTCTGGTACAGTCAGCAGTTCCACATGAAATGTCAACATGAACGTACTTGGGAGGAGTGTTGAGTGTGAAATTTGTAATTAGGGGGTTAGCTGGACAGTTTCAACATTTTTTTCTAGTCTTCTCTTTACCTGCAATTTTGCAAACCCACCGGTCATCTATCACACAGTTATTAGACTTCAACCGTCCATGATACATTTTGTGGTGGTGGAGATAGGCCATTCCTTGAGCAATATCAGTAGCAAAAGAAAACCTGAAAGTCAAAATTCAGTGAGCTAGTATTTCTGCTTTCACTCAAGAATGGCTCCAAAGCCTACTGAAGTTTACAGAAACTATAGCTTTTAATTTGTGTTCCCATGCTTATTTTTCCAAAACACTTCAGGCGACTGTTTGAAAACCCGAATCTCCCTGAGCTCACAGGCCAAGACAGTTGAGTTTATTGTAGAAACTGTCAGTACTTTTGTATCTTTGGAAGCACTTTCACATGTTTACAAGTGAAACAATTTTATTACCTTCCTCTCTTTATTTGGAAAGTTTCCTTCCTGAAAACCCTTTTTTCCTTGCTGAAGGCAAGCATACAGCCAAAGCAGAATGAGCATGTCAAGAAAATAGATCTCAAAAAACAATGGCACGGCCTTTGTGAAAGTTTCATTGACAATGTGAGCTCATTTCCTGTACTGGTAAGTATAATAAAGCATTTGTAGGTATGCTAGTCATTTCACAAATATGTCTTCACAGACAAAGATGTAGTGAGTTTTAGTTAAACAGGGATGCTTAAGATATTTGGGAACAAAATAAAGTTAAATGGGAAAAATGTTTGAAAATAGTTTCGCGGTATAACTAGAGAAAGAGTTGAAAAGTCATTGGCTTAGCATTGCTATCACTAAACATACGATTTCTCAAAAAAAACAGAAGACAACTTGGACTAGACATTCAAATTTGTTTTCTTTCTTGCTTGCTTGCTTTCTTGCTTTCTTTCTTTCTTGCTTTCTTGCTTGCTTTCTTATATCACAGTACAGGCCTGTCTACACAAGAACTTTATCTAAAATTAACACTTTGTCCTAAGCAGCAAACAGCACAGTCTATGTCATTTAGCTTTTAAAAGTTGGAATTTTTTACCTGAAACCCCAGTTCAAAGGAATATCTTCATTGAGGAGCACATCACTCAGGCTGCCTTTGGGGCAGTACTCTGTTACAATGGCAACATTTGGAACGTCTATACAACCTCCAATGAATTTGCAGAGATTGGGATGGTCAAGTTCCCTGTGAAAATCAACAAAAATCACAGCACAACAGAAATTTTCACAGATGTTCCTCCTGTTTTTTTAGCGTAACTGGAAAACCAAGTATGTTGTCTCACAATGTAAAGGAGAAAGTAAAACAGACATAAGGAAATTTTGATCTTTTCTTTCTTCCAAGCAAAGTTTGAAAGAAAGAGGAATATGAATTTACAGTCACATTTGGAAAGATTTTAAGCCCTAAAAAAACCAGTGTAAAAATGGAAGAACATACACTTCTTAGATTTCACTTCTCACCTCACTCTCTTTACTTCTTTACGTATGGTTTTAGACAGTGTGAATGCCTTCTTTGTTATTTTCTTTACAGCCACTGTTCTACCATCACTGAAACAGAATGAAATGCTATTAGAGTTTTAGGGCAACTTCACAAGCCAGCAATACTACACAAATGAGGAACAGCTTCATATCTAGAGATGAGGCAGAGATTTTAGCATGTCATGTGGCTGTAGATCTGAATCCAAGACAAGGGACAGGACCCTGTTTCTTTTGATAAAGGAAGCATTAGCGATTATATTCAAGCAATCTTGATCTATGGACAACATTTGGAATGTGAGTGCTAGAGTCAGTTGAGGCACTTTGATGATAGAGTAGCAGCAAAGGGAATGTCAGAGCTAGAGAAACACATACAGCCACATCCCTGCTATGCATTAATTCTGGCTGCTGTTCGGTAGATCCTGCACTGATATTTAACATGTTTTTGTTCTTACAGAGTTGAGCATTCTCAGCAAAGAAGCAGCTGAATTTTATTGAGAGCAAAGCAATTTTCCTTGTTAGAATAAAGGAATACAGTGGAGATACCTGCAGGAATATTAGTGGCTCCCACCATATAAATATAGAGTATGAGGTGTCTAGTGTAGCAGTTCTAGGTGTTTCACCAAAGAGGCTGAATGTCCCATTCTTACATTTTTCACCCTTGATGAATGTTTTTGACTGTGAGTCATCTGAGGAAAATTGATGATGATGATGATGATGATGATGATGATGATGATGATGATGATGATGATGATGAAGAAAATGTCACCATTCAGAAAGAAGGAGCAAAACTATCAGTGTTGGACACAGTATTTCATCAATGAAGTGGCTGTGATTTTCCACAGTCTATGTTGAAAAAGCACTTGCTCCCCCAGCCAATGATCCTAAGTAAACTGCTTTATCCTGCAAAGCACAGATCCTTCCCTGTGTATTCAAATGGTAAGTACTGCTTCCAGCTTTGCATGTGTTCTGTTCCTACCCCTTAATTTTTCCTCTTCTAAGGGTATGCTTTCTGGGTAGCAGGATATGGCTGTGCCATTTGTCCTTATAGTTGCATGATGTGCACCTTTATAATTTGAGTTGTGTCAGCTGGTTTAAGGAAAAGATTTCTGTGTGCTGCTGTAGAGGATGTCATTCTTTAGTGCAAAGAACCTAGCTTTCTCTGCCTGCATTTCACAAAAAAGGGTTGCTTAACAGCTTTAGTTTCAGATAAGTTTGAAACAGCAAGGACTATCCATTAACAGATGCAGGACACTTATGCACCAACATTTTAACAAGTGCCTAAGAGAAAAAGAGAAATCACAACCAAACCAGAAGCCTGGCATGTCAAATATTCCACAGCGAATATGTGGTCCAGAAGTCAGATGGTGATCTTAACTTACCAGATTTGGCCTAACAAGGTAAATTCAAGCTTTTTCACTGCTTATCAATGTAAAGTGGCAAGAATCCGAAATCAAGGTGAAACTATAATACAGTAGATACTGCAGTAAATGAGTAATATATTGACTTACTATCTTCCAGTCTGGGTGAAGTACTTCTTCCTGGACATGTTGGCAGCTGCTGTGCAGGAGCTCAGAGCAGTAACACAACTGACATTGGAGTCACTTGGTGCTGGGGTGCCACTCAACATGCTTCCTGTTGCTGTCCATATAATGCAATCTAAACGGGAGGTGGGATGAAAAAAGGCACATCAAGGTTCCTGTTGTTGCACAGGTGGAGACTCCAGAGGCAAACAAATATAAGAGTTCTCAAAATCTTCGCATCTTATCTGTTCTTGTTAATACCTAAGAGAGCAAGCCATTCCTTGGAATGTGACCGCTGCATAAAGAGTAAAAAAATTTCAAAGATGATTCATTGCCAGAGATACTTCTCATTAATCCACATGATTTGATGCAATTTTTATTTCTCTGCTCTTGAGATGATTTGCCCTTGCTGCTACATAGAAGCTGAGGACAGAACCCAGGGAAGGAGAGCAAACCCTGTGCCATACTTTAACAGGTCTATTTGGAGCTCCTAGAGACTGTAAAGTACAGAAATGTGGGAAGTGATTCTGACACCAGAGAGAAGGCAGAGAAGAGTACCAACAGAGTAAGAGGAAAAACTCCCAGTGATCTCAGTGTACATTCTTTAATGTCTGTTGACCAGATTACAGTAAAAAAATGAGCTGCAAAACAAATTTAATGAACTAAACATAATTTCATCATCTCAAATTAAAATCCAGATTTAGCCAATTAATCTCAGAATTGCTGAAACCTCTAAACTCTCCCTAGTAGAAATATCTTGTTAAGGAAGTTGCTGAAGAAGTTCAGCATCTCACCTTGAATCAGGACTGCCATGTTCCCACACCATATTATTATCCATATGCAGTTCAAAATTGCATTGACATTTGAAGCATTCTACAGCATTCTGCCCAAATACATTGCAGATCCCTGAGATAGCTTTGAGAATAAGAATGCATATGTATCTATATCTCTATATATGGTGCAATTCACCAAAATAAGAAGTTATCTTGAAGAAAATAAGGCTAATTTTTCACACCGAGTGCTACATACCCTGGGTACAGCACTGCTGATGTGTTTTCATTCATATAACTGTGCATTTCAGGCCACTGTGAGTAGCTCTGAACAACTCCATCCAGTGAAGATATACTGTCTGTGACCTTATAGTGTTATCAGTCCTCATAAAGTTGTTAATCACTCTTAGGTCTCTTAGGTCTTAAACAGTATTGCTGCTTTGCAGGCTTTTTTCTGAGAAAGTTACATCTTTCATCTTGGAGTTTCCAAATTAATTTTAATGTGTTATTTTTTGATCTAATTTCCCTCAGTCTCTTTCTATTGCTTCCCCACACATTTGATGCTTATGGCATTTTCTAATTTACTATCAGCTGAAAATTTTGCTTATGTTGCATTTTTGCTGTATTGAAGAACACTTTTCTCCATTTCTGTTTTTACGAATCTGGATTGAAATTCATTTTGGTTCTAAGCCAAAATCTCTTATTCACAACAACAAGGATATCTTATCAAAGGTATACAGAAATTAATGTTCAAGTCTCAGGCTGGAAGTATCTCTACTATATATTATCACAAGAACATCTTGACACTGGCAACACAACTGAACAGATAAAGCAGACATCTGCTGAGCAATTTCTCCCAGAGACAGAAAATGAGAGAGTGTACAATCAGCACAGACCCACCAACTTCAACAGATTTCTACAGATTTACCCTTTCTGAGGGTTTAGGTATCGTTTTCCTTCTGCTAAATCAAGGAACAGCAAAGTAAATAATGGATATGTATTTTAAGTGCCGCATAGTAAAGCATATAATAACACCTGAATTTATTCTTAATTTGTTTAATTAGAAAAAATTAAATCATAGTTTATAGCCAGAAGAAAAAATGGAAAAAGAACCCTCCAAAACTCTGGCCAAAATGAATTACGTTTCGTAGCAAGTCTGTCACAGACACCATACACTAAGAGAAATTAAGATAGTGCTATAGCCCTCAATATATTTGTACAATCCCAGGCCAACATAGTGAGACCAATTATACAGAAAGATATATCCACTGAAGAAACCATAATTTTTTTGGTCCAGCTCCAGAGCTTATCTGTTTATTTTGGGGTGGACTTGTCTTTTACAACTGACCAATCAACATAAATAAAAAGAAGGAAACTGTTTAAAATAACTTTGTCACTTAAAGCTTTGATAAACAAAAATATGAGTGATGAGAGGTTACAGGGATGAAACATTGGATATGTCTTTCACAAACTGCTTCGCTTTTTGGCAGACCCTTAAAATATGAACAATATAATTGAGATTATTTCTAAAAAATTAATAAAGACACTGATCACAGTATCAAAATTACAAGTTACTAACCTTGTTTGATGCAGTTGAAGTCTATAATCCAGCTTTCATCCCAAAGCATCTTTTGTTTCTGATATTGAAACCACTACAAAAATAAAACAAAATCATTCCTAATGCAGCCCTCCTGTTTTGTAGGAATTAAATCAGAGATTATTTTTATAAAATATGAAAACTTAAAAGTATCCAAACTAAATCTGAAGAGTAAATATCCAGCATATGTCTTACAAGTAACATTAGAACGAAAAATATTAATAACATGCTTAGAAGAAAACAGCATCTAATAAATATATTAAAAACTGTATAGGGTATATTCCAGAACTAATTATATGTCATATTTTGTATTGGCTACAAACTCTCCATTATTGTCAACATTTATGCATTTACATATCAACCTGGACATCAGATGAGGGGTTTACATCATCTGTCTCATGGAAGTGCCCTATGCTGTGTAAGAACAGGAACACACTTAATCCCAATCTTGAGATAAGGAGCAGTTATTTTATATCTTGGAATACTAGTAACCCATGAACTTACAAATTAGGCCATATTACATCAAATACTCTCTCATAAAGAATATTCAGTAGGGATTCTATGGCTACTTTGTAAAGAAGGCATTTAGCTAATAGCTGTTTTTCTGTAGAGATGACATACAAAGCTAACATTTACAGAGTGTAAATACATGCCTTCAAATGAGCACCAGATTAAATTATACAGTTGTTATGACTGCAGTCAATTCCAAAATGTCAAATTAAAGCAGCATTTTACTATCATTATATAATTTTCTATAGTGCAGAATTTAATATTAGGAATGATGCATTCACTGAAACAGGTAACAAAAGCCCAGATAACAGACAAGGAATAGGTTGTGGAGATTGTGTTGATAGACTGGTTGAAATTGTGACAAATATAGAGCTCACTGAATCAAAATTAAGTCATCCTATTTATTTCAAAAGGGTTCTGAGGAAAGAAACCTACATTTTATCTTGTAAATGTATGACTGTACAAAGACATATTAGCAAGAAATGAATACTAGGCTTGCTTCCTTTGACACTGACATCAAAGGAATCCTCTCTGCTACTCGAGGCTTTAAAGAAGGCATTAGTTTCCTAGACAGTTCTTTTTACATTATATCAATTCCTTAATAAGATAAAATAATCTTCCCTGTCTTGTTATTATAAAACAAATAAAACTTAAAAAACTCATGATGCTGCTATTGAAGAAGTTAGCAGGAATATGCATACAGAAATGAAAGAACAAAAACCCCCAAGTACTGCAAATCTACAGAAAAACAGCAGAAATAATAGGTTAATTTTGTTACAAGACCATTAAATAAACACATGCAAGGCCAAGAAACTCCATAGCTCTTTCTAAAAAGCCAGTTATCTAAAACTGTCTGAATTTCTCATCTCTCCAATTGCGTGTTTCTATCAGATCATATGGTTTTACAGGACAGTTGCTATAAACTCATTGTCACAACTTCCTTGTGGATTATGAATGCTCAAATAGTTTTCAACAGTGGTTCTGTTCCTAACTCACACAGCTACACAGTGAGGCACAGAAAGATAAAAAAATATAACATGATTCAGGCCTCCCTTAGTACCTCAATTTGCAGGTCATCACCTTTCTCCTACTCATTCCCTTTCAGTGCAGCTGCCTACCACAGATGCTCACTGCAACTGCAGTACAAGATGGAAAGAGAAGGAATCCCTGAGGAGAGAGGAGCCTATAGTTTTACAGGATACAGAGGCCAAGCTCTAAATAAATAACATGTTATGAACATAGTCAGTATAATAACCCTACAACTGCCATATTCACCTGATAACCTCTGTTATGAAATTCATAAATGCATTTTTTTAAGATGCAGATACATAAGGAATGTAGATTCTCTTTCCCAGAAGCACTGTGAAATAATAAGCCCTAACAGCATTCTCTCTTCTCTTTATCCAGACATTTTCATACAAAACTACTTCTCCAATATTGATACACTCCTCTCTCCTCATTCCCTTTTTGTTTTTCCTTTATGAGTCTGCAATAATAATTGATAATTATTATGCAGAATTAATGACTTTGAACTGAACCAAGCTGGTTACACTAAGAAAACAAACCAATTTAAAAAATCAACCAACAAAAACAGAAAAAAAAAATTATACTCTCACGATTCTTTTGACAATACCCAAAGTTGATTGTTTTGCTTTTAAAGTTGTATTTGGACTCTGAGATTAGCCTCTTGTGGAGCTAGTCCCTTAATGAATTTAACTAATTTGTTTTCTAATTAATTTATAATTCTGACCTCCATAGGGTTTTGAAGCAGCCAGCTTCATAAAGAGTTTTATTTTGTGTGAAAAGTACTCTTAATTTGCTGGCATCCCCTACTTCCCATGTTGTAGAAAATCTTTTTTTCCTTTACCATCATCTAGCCCTCTGTTACATTCCACCTCAGTCTTCTCTCTTACAGGATGAAAATTCCTAGTACAGTGTGACTTCCCTCATAAGGAAGCTTTAAAAGTTGTTTCCCTTCTTTCTGCATTTTTCCATAGCACACAGGTGCTGGATGCAGAAGAAAATCTATCATTCTACTAAGATAGAGTTACATTCTATCTAATGAAATCATGGAAGTAAGAGAAAGGAAATAGAAGAGGAGAGAGTGGGTACTTACCATGAATGTCAAAATGAAGCCAGTGCAGAGTAAACATATTGGTAAAACAATTGCTATTTTAACATCAACAGAAAGAGGGCATTCCCCACAGTCTGCTGGACAGATAGAGCAGCCTTCTTCTTCCTCACAAATGCCATCTCCACAGACTGATTAGAAAAGGAAACATGCATCAGAAAATTTTAAGGTAGTTTCATTCATCCACAAGATTGTATCCAGATTTAAACACATGGTTCTTGAGCTGGAAAACCTCAGAGCCCCAGAAAAGACAAATTTTGAAGAATTCAGAGATACCATCCCAGCAACTTAAAGAACAATCTGAATTTCTGGAGTAAGACAAGTTCTCTTTGATCAGGTTAAATGTTAATTACATCTGAGCCTTTGACATGTTTTGTGTATATATCACATCATCACTACTGTGTCTCTCATTCTCCATATGTTGTTTTTCTGAAACCTGAAGTTCTTCAAGGCCAGCATTTTCTTTTTGTATTCTTTGTATTTAATCCAGCCCTTGTGATCCCCAGAAGCCAGTGACCCTTCCTCAGCAGCAGCAGAAGACACTGGGGACTACAGAAAGAAATCTTGCCTCCCATACTTCAAGTGTTTCCTCTACTTTAATCCAAAGTCTTATACCAATTATCAGCAGTATCAGATGTAATTTAAAACAAAAAAGTTTTAAAGGACAAAACTGCCATGTCTTGAATCGTCTTTCAATTTTACCTCTGTGACTAAACTAATATCATGCTACACTTCAGCCTTGAAAGGTGAGCTGAAGGTATTAGTCTGTCATTATGTATTTTTTTTAATAAAAAAGCCTCCAAAAAAAAAAAAAAAAAAAAAGAAAAAAGAAAAAAATCCACGGCTCAGTAATAATTCTGTTTCAGCCTCATTAATTCCAGTATAATACCAAGATAATAACAGAAGTCACTTTCTGCCTCAGGGGTAGAAATTTAAAAAATTTCTTCTATGACATATTGTTAAGTTTCCTGGAAAACTCAGCTGCAGTAGTTTTGAAATGAGAAGAAAATTCTACAGGTAAATACTTCTATTCACACTGGAGTGGCTTTATTGGTTTTTTTCTTTTTTTTCCGCAACATTGGGAAATATGTTCTCACACATCCAGAAGAGTAGCTAACAAGAATATTGTGATGACACTCTTATTTTAGCCAATAACCTCCTTCAGGCTGTGTAATTTACTAAATAAGTCCACTTTTTAAATTTTACATCACTAACAGAATTGCTAGAGTTATTTCTGCTTCCCTCCACCCAGGTATACTAAAGTGAATGAAAGACTGATGCCCTTGGGAGCAATTTTTTAATGTGAACAAGGGAACCAGCATGAATTTCTACCTCTCCAATATGTTTAAGACTAGTCTGCTCCCTTTCAGAGGAAGTGTCCAGATCCTCAGACCACTAGCTGGAGGATCATTCGCATATTCCCATGAACTGCAGACAAGCCTTGTAGTACCTGAATCTGTTGGTCATGGTATTTGACTTTACTCATTTGACAAGAGTGGCTTTCTATTGTTCTAGATTAATACTCATGTTAGAAGCTGAAACACTTTTTCAGATTTCAATATTACGTAAAGAAGAATTTCATGAAGACATTTGTGTATTTTCAAAGGTAGGTTGGTGTAGGAGATGCTTTTCCTCTTGGTAACCATGCACAAATGATAAAAGTATTGAGATTTGCAGTCAATAAGCAATTATCTCACACTTTCATTTTATATCATACCTAGTGCAGGAAGGACTGTGGTTTTTGCTTCCAGAGCAGCTTGCATTCTCCCAACTCTGATGTGTGCAATAAGAGAAGTCACACCCACATGAACTAAAATAACCTGCAAAAAAAGTGAACAAACCAGGAAGCATCAAAACTTCACTTGCATACAGTAGGCTTTTATAACGAGAACTGACTGACTGTGGAGTACTTCAGAAGAATTTGTGCATTTTTTTCAGAATCAGGAGAGACAGCTCTTGTGAGAAAGACTGATCTCATTCCCTTCCTGGTGTGTCTTCTTCTAGCCAGGCAGGGCTATCAGCCCTACACATTTTGCCATGTATGCTTTCCTCTTATTTCTTTCAGGTGAAAGCTCCCTAATGATCACATGACCCTGCTTCACAGTCCAGTCAGTAGTGAAATGTATTGTTAGTGTGTACCTCAAATGGACAGATTATGCTATTTGTTTTCCTCCCATCCCAACTCCTTCCACTAACTACCTAAGAAGTAGTACTTCTAGTCAAGTCAGTTGGGAATTGATAGTACTCAGCGATATGCATAAATTGTATAATAACACATACATATAAATGAAATGGGGAATATGTACAGGAACTGCATTAAATTACTAGCAAGTAAGCTCCAGAAAGAGCAAATCAGGTAAAGTCCTACTTGAAATAAATATACTTTACCTTGGCAGTCCAGTTTCTTTGGCTCATTTTGCCGGCAGTAGACAGAGTGTGAGTAAATATCTGACCATCATCTGGGATCCATGGACCACAAATTCCTCCTTTAGCCTTTAGTAAACATATTCGATATGTCAGTAAACCACAACACAATGGTTTGTGCTCACGCTTCCTCTTTTACTTTCTCAAAATTATTTATATTCTCTAACAGCAAATAGAGTGCTGTTTTACAAACAAAGCTATCAAAATGCCAAAATACAAGCAACACTGTTCTGTGACAAAGTAAAAAATAAAATAACACAGAAGTAATTGATCCTATACTCAGTTAAGATCTTACATATACTGTTATTTCTTAAAACATGAGCCTCAGTAGTGAACTCATAGAATGAGTGATATTATGAAGCTGGTTCCCTTTTTCTGGATTTGTCATGTTAGAACCAGAACCATATTCCACTTTTAATATTTTTCTCAAGAGGGTTTATTTATGTGTCACTTTTGATTTATGTGTCACTCACAGCAGCTTATTTTCTTTTTTCTTTAGTAAAGAAGGGAGGCACATCTTCAGGGCCTGTTTGCAGAGCATTTCTCAATAAAGCTAATAAGATGTAAACCTCCTACATCTGCAAACAGAGAGAATTAATTTTGGCTGTCCAAAGATCTTGTTGGTTTTTGTTTATTTGAAAGGATTAAGCCTGTCTCCTAACTCCAGATAATTCTCCAGACACTTCTTTCAAAGGAATGTAAGAAATAAACCAAGTCAAAAGAAATGGTGTGTGTTAACCAAAATAAATTTAGAACTCATGACACTGAAAAACCCTAACTCCTCTCAGAGAATGGAAAGATCTTACTTTGAAGTGTATGTTTAATCTTATGCAGTGATTCTCAACTGTATGGCAGTCAAATGGCTTATAGTTCCTCTAAGCAGAAACTCTAACATTTACACTAATATGAAGAAACCAAATGATGCATGTTGGTGAACATGCTTTTGACATTTTCTGCACCTTAATTCCAAGCAGAACTAATCATGAAAATAGAAATAATAGAGAGGTCACCACCATGGTGAGATGCTGATGGTTCTTGACAAAAATTTTGATCGGATGATTTCAGCAGGGATCTTTTAAACCAAAGTCCTGGTGCCAGCTAAGGCTCTCAGGGAATCATTAATAAAACAGGTCCTTAAGAATAGACTGCCAAGAAGCAAAATAGAGCTGTTGTGGTGTCATTAGACCTTCACACAGAAGGGTACCTGAAACAGCTGCAAGATGTGTAGACTGGGCTTGCTATTACACCACCTTTGCTCACGAAGACTGTCTCACATTGCCAGAAGGGAGATTAACTAGAAAAACTGGGCAACTGCATGGAAGTTTTCACACAGGGTAAGGCTTCCCTCGTAGATTAAAAAAATAAAGGTGTTCCAAACCATATTTTTAGAACCAAAACTTTAATTATTCATTCAAAGAAGGACAAGCCAAGCAGACAGGCTAAGAATGGATCTTGCATACACTGCATGAACAAATTTTGTTATCCTGTATTTGGATTCCTTTTTTTGCTCTGATACAATGGAGAAAAAACATTCCATCTAAGGTTATGAGTATATAGGCTTCAGTTCCACAAGTCACTGCTGATGATACTCATCCCCCTCAACTCCAGTAATCCAAGCAAATCATTCACAATGTCTCTATAAAACAGAGAGACTGGAATACCCCCAACTGACAATTTGCCCTGCTTGTTTTAGAATGCAGTGACCTGTCTTTCTTTCTCTGTTGGCTGCACAGTAATCCAAGTCAGGTCTCACTAATGACAGATTCTGAATTCTGCCTTGTCCAAAGATGCAGTCAGATACTTGCTTTGCAGCCTCAGCATTCAGTGTATAGAAAATTCCAAAACTGACAGATATTGCCACAATGGTTTTAGTGAACTATAGTTTGTGACTATTTAGTAAACTATATAATTTGGTCTAATTGTAATCACATAAATATTCCTTGAACTTAAATCTGGTTATTACAATGATGTCTCATCCAGTAGCAAGAACAGAGCACATGATGCTGCACCATCACACTAACCATGAAGGCCAAGGGACAGGAATGAATGTTGGCATGGTAGATACAGCAGTTGTCCCCATTTGCATCTTTCCATCTGGCAGGACATTCATGCTCCTCACAGAATTTCTTTGCAGCAGTAGCATTGCTAACCAAGCAGGAGAGAGAGGAAAAACATTTACATCCATTCCTTGTTATTTATCCTGCACAGAGAAATTAGCAGCAAAAACATATGCAGTGAAATAAACCTGGTTGAACCTTGTATTTTTCTCCTTTTTTACTCAGTTACTCGCGGGTCAGAGGAAATGATTAAGTCCAAGAGATGGTACTATCTCAGTTGCAGGTGATTTATTACTAAGATGACAAATAAGGGATCAGTCCCAGAAGTGTGATGTTTTGTAAAAAGTCACCATCACTCTGAAATAGTCGTGAGTTTGAAGGTTATACGGCAATTTGTGACTTTCTAATCCAATGAATGGTTTAAATGACAGTTTGTTTAGAATTTATGACCTATCGTGTCTGACCTCTACCATTACAAAGTCGTAGTCTCCTGAACAATGATTTTCCTGGTGATGTACACAAAAAAGGACAGTTCTATCATACCATCTAAATTTTTTGTTTAAACTATATACAATCGTATCACTATATTTAAAACCCACCACCAAAACTACCCAGTGTAACTTCTTCTCTTGTAATTATGAAAACAAAAATGTACAGCTTCCCCAGCCAAGGGTCATAAATCTCTGCTAATGAAGCCAGGCCCAGTCTTTTCCATGGCTGCAAATCAAAGTCTTTGACAACTGCAGAGGTTTGTGTTTCTTTGATTCCCACAGAACCATTTCCTTGTCTTTTGTTTTTCTTCTGGTTGAAATGCTCCCAGAGCACTGGAGATTGCTGTCAACTGGACCTCTGCTTACTGCCATGTACTACAAACTTCTAGCAGATACTGTGCTGCAAGCAGGCACCAACCTCCACTTCTCTTTCCAGTCTGACTTCATAACCATGCAGGATTACTTGGCACTACTTCATCTGACACAGACAAAAACACCGTTATTCTACTTCTACTCTCAGACATATGTGTTCCTGGCTACTTCTAGTCGCAATGTTTTCAATTATATACCTTCTTCTTTGCATGTGAATAATACAGACCATTTAGATTCAGTATTTGCTCCACAGTCTTAATTTCCAAGGAAAATAAGTATAATGGATGATAATATCAGATAAAATTCCCCAAACTACAAATTTAGAGTAGACTTTATGAATAGACTGTTCTGCAAAACAACTTTTGAAAACTTATTCCTGAAAGATTAATATATTCACCTGGAAATGTGTGATGCAATACTGTTTCCTCAGCTATACTTTCAGTGGTCATCACCCTAATAAATTTGGCTGTAAAATAAAATTGTTTTCTGTAAACATGATTTATTCAGATACAGCCAGAATTAAATGCAGTTCAGCAGAAATGTAATGCATTTGTGTTGGATCTTTATAAAACAATTCCAGAACACAGGACTTATTTCTTGGCTTGTTCTTAATGAAAGAAGTATTAGCAATGAGTGTATCTAAGACAGAAAGCCTTGTTTATTATGAGAAGACTGTGTTTATTATAACAAATAAACAAAACCTCAGAGGATTAGGTTAACATAGATTGTATTCATGGCCAGGTTTAAAAGGGCATAGACATATTTGAAACATGAGATAGGAAATATGTCAATCTCCAAAACATATAAACAGATAAAATATTAAAATTTATTAGCCTTTGAGTTCATACTTGAAGTTAAGAAAAATAATTAATTAAGTTGGGGCCTAATTCCATCATGTACTTTTCTTCAGGGCTCCTTTTAAAAATTTATCCAGTATTCTGTGTTTTTTATTCGGTAACTTCATCATGACTTCACCCAATTACACTGATGCCCATACACTGACTTGCCAGCCTCGGGTGTATTTGGGTCAGCTACTGTAACCTTTAGTGTCAGCCAGATAATCTTCTAGTTAAAATGAGATGCAAATTTGATCCCTTTGAAAAACTGAAGCATAGATTTATCTCTCCTTAAAAATACTTGCCATCTCTCTATTTTGAAGATATGTATAAGTACACAAAAAGCAGACTTCTCCGAATTCCTTACTAATTTGAGGGACTGGGTCTCCCTGGGAAGGCTAGAAAAA